>OU343225.1:339828263-340161501 GCA_910596185.1 Chrysanthemum makinoi
TGAAGCTGATCGAATGGTATTTCCTTATGCGTGCAACTTATTTTCAAGCTTGGTTTTCAAGGTTTTTAGATTAGAAAGATCATTCAAAAGTTTAGAATTTAATGCTAAATTCTTTAGCAATTTAACATTTTCTTGAAGTTCTTGTTTTGCTTAGCGGTTTTAGAAGCTTTTTCTTGTAAGGAGTTTAACTCTTGTTTTAATGCTTCTTCTCCTACCTACTCCTAATGGTTGTGCAGCATTTGGTCATCCATTTCCACGCTTTCAGGGTGGAACTCCAAATTTATACGTTGTTCATAAAATATAACGTTCTTTATAGGCGTTAAGTTGAGAATATGAGAATCATCGGAACATGGGTGTATTCATCAAAAACATGGTCATAATTGATTGCGGAAGATGCATCACTTGAATTCAACTTCACTTTCACTTTGTTTCACATATTGATCATATGGGACAACATTGATGTACCAATATCTTCTATTTTGACTCAATAGTTTAGTTGATTGTACTTTAAATGCATCATCTTTTGCATATCGGCATCATCATATAGTTTTAGGTACCTTCAATGAGTTTGTCTTTGGATGGACCGACTTGTGGTGGATTGAATCTTAGGAAGAGACCATTGGAGAAATGCTAGCCATGAAAATTGTTTGGTGAGAAGGTCCATCATCAACATCGAAGTCATTATGCATCCAATGATGACTACTTGAAGGCATTACGATGATTGTGACCTATCTCTCCTCCAGTTAATTCATAACTCCAGTATCATAGGTTTTGGCATTTCCTTGACAGAAGAAATAGTAACTCCTCTTCATCCAAAGCTCGCTCCATTGTCTTGAGCTTGTACAGCAAATTATCGGTAAGAAAGATTCTCGTGGATGTTTTGATGCGCTTCCTTGCAATGCGCTCCTCACCACGCTTATAGCATTTGACGGCTTAGCTTGACCTTGATTTCCATTCCTTCCCGATTCGATTTGCAACATAACCTCTACCGGCCCACCTCTTCATCCCGATCATACGCCTCGGCGGTTGCACTACAATCTTCCCATCTCGACAAGTTAGCTTGATTAAAGTGGGTTAGATGCTGTTCGGGGAGGTTGTTGTTGGTTTATGGGAGAGAATTCAAGTTTTGACTTATCATAAGTGCCAGTTGATTGATGAAGTTTCCTATGCCTCGCATGACGGACTTGTTTGAACATTGGATCGAGGGAATGAGTTTATGATTACCATTACCCATAGGTACAACTTGAGAAGCTTTGGTGGTAATCCCAATATTTGAGTAAAAGGCGGTTGAATCATTTGTTGAGCTTGTTTCTCCACGAGCTTTGAACCGATCAAGAATCCTCTTTTTCAAACATGGCATGTCTCTCATTTTGAAGAAGGAAGGCATAGAGTTGCTCATAGTTCGTATTCTTCAATCCTTTAGTGAGCTTCAACGTAAGTGACAAATTTGTGCCATTCGGGATTCATGTTGTTTACAAACTTTGAGTTCAGCTAAATGTTAGGCATAGTCATTCTGATGTTCCTCATGTCATTCACCAGCTTATGAAATCTCACATAGTACACATAGACACTCTCATCTGGTTTCATCTTGAAGTGCTCAAATCATATACTGTTGTGATTCCTGTCTTCAACAATTAGCTCGAGCCAGAAAGAAGCATCTTGACATTATCCCATGTACCTTTTGCCTCGGTATTGTGATTGATAAGCTTGTAGATGTCTTTTGGTAGACCTTGAAATATAATGTTAAAGCTCGATATCTGCAGATCGAATCTCTTTTTCTCCCTTATCATCAAGTCATCATACATCTTTGTACGTCCATTCCAGTAAATCGAGTTCCGTCTTCGTGATTAAAGATCAAGTACATCTCTAGTAGTCTCAACTTCGGTAAAGGTCCTTCATCAATGGATTTGAGAATGTTAACCCCATTTTATTTTCCAAGACAAAGACAATTGATTTGAGCCCAAGAGTCATAGTCGGGCTGGCATGGGTGGACGAGTATCCGAGCGCTTGAACATCCTCGGCACAAGTGGAGATGATAGTAGGAACGTTGGTATACATGTTAACTTGATTACACGGATTTTATAACTCTATGATTAGCGGGAAATAGATTCTTTCACGATTTTACTAAATCAAGAGAAAACCGTGATTAAAATTCACCCAAGTAAGCTAGAAAATCTTGAACCAAGTCACACTACTAAGTCGCTTATAAACCCAAGTATTTATAATCCCAAGTTTCGCTAGTACCACAAGTCGCTTATCGCTATAAACAACTCGCTAAGATTCAAGTCGCTAGGAAAATTTTGACAATTAGCTAAGATCCAAGTAAGCTAATGTGTCAAGTCGCTAAATAGCCTCGCTATGCACCAAATTGCTAACACCAAGTCGCTAACTTAACACAAGTACAAGTCGCTAACTTCCACCAAGTCGCTACCGTAGTGGAGAATCCACCGAAAGTGTCTGCTTTGTTGGCTTGTCTCACTGACAAGTCGCTAACACAACCTCGCTAAGACTTTCAACTACAATTCGCTACCAAATTGTAAAGCAAGTCGCTACCAAGAAAACTTTTCCGTGGCTCAAGTCGCTAGCATGAAAAACACATAAACACCACTTTTCACTCCAAAAACAACCCAACCACTATGATTCAAACCTTCTAAATCAAAACCTAAACACTTGTGATGATTCTAAACACAAAAGTACTACCAAAATCCAAACTTTAACACTAGAAATCAACCAAATGATGCAAAAACCACTAAACTTTTTCAAACTCAAAAAACCACCTAAAAACCACTAGAAATCCAAAGATATGTAAGATATGATTGTTGAATATTGGATTTCACATACACACTAAACCATAATCACAAGAGGCGTACAAGAAGGTTTTAGAGAGAGAAAGTTAGAGGTTTAGGGAACTTAGTGAGAGAAAGAAAAATCTTATTATGAGCTCTAACTCTCTACCTTGGGAGGTAGAGAGTATTTATAGTCTTACAATAAAACGCCACACAACGGGCTGTGGATCAGGCATACAGTGGGTAAAGACCCGTCCGTCCTCCACGGTGTTACTTACCTAAATACTACTTAACATAAAATAACTACGACTACGAGCTTTCTAACGATTACATATACTTGAGGTGACCGACTCTTTTAATACAAATTTCTAATTCCTAACACACCTCGACTTCTCGACCCCCATGTTAAACCCTTTTGTTGCACTCACCTTTAGTGCAAGATACCCCTAGATACACCCTTCTGAGCCATTCCTTTCATTTTGTTAACCCGATATATTGTTTCGATACACCTATACACCATAGCCTACCCTGTAGTCTTTATTTGTGATTGGGAAGTCATCATTTACCTAAGTTCAAGGTTCGAGTGGAAAGGTTTGGAAATCACGCTTTCATCGACAACATTTCTGAAGATCATTGAAGACCCCCCGAATTCCCATTGTTCATCTCAAGTGGGGGTTTTTATGTTATGTTATTTATCGTTATGTTGAAAAAAAATTGTTATGTTATTGTAAAGTGCGATGTTATAAGACTATGTTATGAGCTTCATAGATTTAGTATCGAGGAGGCCACCTCGGTCACATTTGAAGATTGGAGTTGGTAGTTATGCCGGTTGGAGAAAGGTAGTGTGCCCATCACGGCGTCCTCTAATGACACATCTACCTTATATTTCATGATCCGGTTTCTTGACTTCAAAGCTTGAACTTTGACGGTAAGTGGTGATGACTTGGTTATAGATTTAGACTACACCTTGTTTTTTATTTTTACACCCATTATATATCCCATGTCTTATCCTACCCTTTAGTCATGAAGCGGTGATGCGGTGAGCAATCTTTTGTCTTGGCCATGGATTTGGTCATGTATCATGATTTTATCCATAGCGTGACATGTTAGTAATGATGAGTCACCCATTAACCTTTGTCGTGTCTACCCATATTGCCTTTGAGAATTGTTTAGCCCTTAACTCTCGTGGTGGAGATTTTGTAACCGCCAAGCTTATGATAGAATACATGCTATGACTGTGCGATTGAGTGATCACCCCGAAATTAACACATAGAATAGTTGAGAGATTTGAGTGTTTTGTTCCCCTTTCGTGAGGTGTTCGGCTTTGTTTTATTCTAGCATAAGGGATTTATAAACTTATATTTTCCAGGTTATGGGAGATATTGTCACAATTCTCATTTTCCGGTCATTTCTCATACTCCATATTCATCATTTCATAACGATTCATTCATGATTTTTGCATTTCACCTTAAACGCGTAAATTTTATATTAAATAAACGTTATCGCGTGAGTTATTATTTTGAACATTTATCTGTTACTTCCAAAATGATCGAGATATTTTTATACCTACATTTAGTTTATAAAAACTATATTTTGAGTTTACCTAGTGTTCTAAATTTATTTTGTATATAAATCGTTAAATTTATATTATTACGACGTTTTCTTAAAACTACCGTTAATTATTATATCGCTCAAATTTTTCAAGAAATGTATTTTTACAATTTTTATAACTACAATATACTTTACCTTGATCCATTAAAACTTATTTTTAGTCCATACTACTCTAATTTCACAACTATGTACAAGTTACAACAATTTTTCTTAACTAAACATTTACTTACACTTTTATATATACACATTTATACATACAAAAGAAAAAAATATATATAATTGAGAAACATCCCCAAAACCGCCATGGGGGAGGGTATGTATTTATTGATTGGTCAAATTTTCTACAAGTATAGATATTCACTCAATCTTCATTTCACTTCATTCATCAATAATTCAATTCAAGTAGTAAAAGTTCAATTTAGATATTTTTCTCTCATCTTCCTTGTGTCTCAAAACCGGCCATACAAGAGAGTGCAAAGAAATCATCAAAGTTTTTCCATTTTCAAGTTAAAACAATCTAGATTACACTCTTATTTAAGGTTTTGAAATAAAAACCTAGGGTGTTTAGGTTAATCCTTGTTCTAATCACCTCATCATAGTTTACTTGTAAGCATGTTTCTTTCATTTTTCATTTTTCCTTATCATTTCATAAGTATTTTATCATTTTCATAGCAAACATGCAAGACTTATGTTGATTTATACCATTTTTACATGATTTCTAGAGTTATATATATAAAGGTCATCCTATAATTATCCCCTTGGTATATGTTGGTCTTGATGATGATTAGGAACCCATGACACCCTAAGAAGGTGTATGGTAGGATTAGAATAGCTTTGGAGTTGATTTGAAGGGATTGGAATAGGTTTAGTGCACGAAAAACTATTTTCGACAAGTATATAAAGTGGTCTGTCCTTATTTTGTTTTCTGGAAAATCCGACAGTTGACATGAGTTTTTGGCCTAGATAATTAGAAAATATACTTTAAAAGCGAATCCGTGGCGCTGAGCGGATTAAAGCGGAGTTATAACGAAGAAGTTATGAATTTTTCAAGTTTGCGACCGAAATATATATTTTTCGAAATTTCATGACATACTATTTTAGTTTATTCGGTCAAAAACGAAGTCCTAAGCTTTATACATTATTTCGACTTATCAAAAATATATTAGTATACTTTGATACGAAGCTAAGGACGTATTATACGAAGAAAACGGATTTGAAACGACAAAGATATGCACGTTTCCATAAAAATTACCGTAACTATTATTTTCTAAAAAAAAACTATATTATTTTTACGAGACAAGTGTTACGGTAACTAAAACGACCATGTTGGAGGCTGTTTTTAACCATGATGTAGAACTTTTTGGAACGAAACGTCTTCTAATAAAATCAAGATCACCAAGCATATTTTTCAAAACGAGCAACCGTTTGTATAGCGGAGTTGTAATAAATTATTTATGGATGTTTAAACTTGGCCGAAACTCATTTTTAACCAACATTTTGGACAAAATCACCATCTTTAACCTTTATTATCTTTATGTTCGAGACCTCTATGACGAAAACTCATGAACTGAAACTTTTAGATTTTGATACAAGCTTTCCAAAACCGCCGAAGTTACGTTTCCTAACGTTCGGCGTGCGTTAACCTTTTTACTAGTTTTTGAAGCCATTTTTGTCACTTTCATGAAATTTCCGACGACATTATTTTACGACGAAAAGTTGAAATTTCACAATAAATCATTACAAAACCATTGTAGGATGACATTTTGGCGTAAATACTTGTAAAGTAATTTAAGAATGGTCAAGGCGTCAAAAGAGTATTTTTCGACGATAAGTATTATTTTCAAAACTCACAAGTGGTATAAATAACATACGAAATGCATGCATAACATTACATCATAGCTCATTGCGTACCATATCATTCATCATAGGTCAAGATTAAAGCATCACATTATACCTCGGTGTACTCACTCTTGTCATCATTCCGGTTATTCATGTGAGTTTTCATAGCCCCACTTTCTATTAATTGTTTACAAACTTTTGGGGAGATACATGCTCAAACTGTTTTCATTTACTTTCACAAGTACTTTAAACTCTTACATATTACTGTGAGTTCATACCCAGCTTACTCGTTTAAATTCCTATATACTATTTGGGACGAGATATTTGCTTATTTATCCAAACATTTAAACTCTTTTGCCAAACAACATTACCTATACTTTAGACTTGATTGCGTTTTATACTTGATTGGGTTATACTTGATTTCATATGCATATTTGGAACAAACATACAAGAATTAGTGGCTCCAAATTAAGTTGTTGGAAGGCTATTAATTTACAAACATCCCAATATTTATATGTTGGAAGGCCATTTATTTGGATACAACCCAACGTGAGTCGTTGGAGGAACATCCCAGCATTTATATGTTGGAAGGCCATTTTATGGATACGACTAACGCGATGCGTTGGAGGAACATCCCAACACGTGTGTTGGAAGACCCTTGTGGTGACATTTATACTTTTAACTACTATGATATATACATACAAGATTGACATACTATTTTTAGCAGTGGGTTGTAAACACACAGGTTGCAAGTTTTGTATGGGCGGACTTGGCGAAGTGGATTTACGATGCCTTTGCTTTGTGAACTATTCTATATGACCAAAAACTTAGACTTTGCTGCATGAACGTTCTTTAAAGGCTTTACATTTCAACACAAACTCTATGAACTCACTCAACCTTTGTGTTGACACTTTTTAGCATGTTTTATCTCGGGTATCTAAGGCATTCACTTCATGGCATGCATATGGACATATCATAGAGTCGGTGACGGCGACGCGCTTTCACTGGGTTTTACTCACTTTAAAACATCGTTTGAATTGTAACACACTTATTTCCTTTACAAGTTGATTTTCATTCGGGACCTATACTTTGTAAACTCTGATTGTTTTATTAAATCAAGCGATGTGTTTTCTAAGCGACACTTTAGGTTGTTCGATATAGCTGTAACTTTGATGCTATGGCGGTCCTCCCAAGGTATTCAATTCATTTGCGCAAAAGTGTAATTTGGGGTGTGATTGGTATCGAGAATCGTTATAGAGAACTAGGTTACATCATTGACCCTAGACTATAACCACATCATCATAGCATCTCATCATATCATTATAAGTGCATATTCTTTATACATGCGAACTTATGACTCAACACCAAACATCATATGAGTCGATTAGTCCAAGCATTGCATAGTTACTCCTAAATTATACATAGCCGGATCACCTATGTCTAATTCAGGAAGAATCATGCAATGAAGGGAGTAGTAGTCTCATATGTGTAAACTAATTCATAATCAAGCCAAATTTTCAAAGATTTTCTTCAAACCACTTGATTCGGTTTGATCCGAGCGGCAGTTCTTGTTTGATGAGTTGCAAAGATCGAGCTAGAAACAAGTCGTTACCTAAACCGATTTAGCCTAATCGTATGGCAGTTCTTGTTTGATGAGTTGTGGGATTAAGTAAAAATCGGTTACCAAAAAGTCTTTTAAAAATTTTGCTTGAGAATGGGAAAGCTCTTCATCGAGCCTAATCATAAGGGAGCATGTCTTTAGAATGAGATATAGTCACGACATATGCATGAGCATTGACATAATCATTTAGACCATACATGAGCATAAACTTTTAGAACCCTTGTCGTGTTTTGAGCCATAGTATCATTAATCGAATCACGAGGCGTGATTCCTACGACATGGGAAGAATGTCCCAATTCTCATTTTCCGGTCATTTCTCATACTCCATATTCATCATTTCATAACGATTCATTCATGATTTTTGCATTTCACCTTAAACGCGTAAATTTTATATTAAATAAACGTTATCGCGTGAGTTATTATTTTGAACATTTAATCCGTTACTTCCAAAAATGATCCCGAGATATTTTTATACTTACATTTAGTTTATAAAAACTATATTTTGAGTTTACCTAGTGTTCTAAATTTATTTTGTATATAAATCGTTAAATTTATATTATTACGACGTTTTTCTTAAAAACTACACGTTAATTATTATATCGCTCAAATTTTTCAAGAAATGTATTTTTACAATTTTTATAACTACAATATACTTTACCTTGATCCATTAAAACTTATTTTTAGTCCATACTACTCTAATTTCACAACTATGTACAAGTTACAACAATTTTTCTTAACTAAACATTTACTTACACTTTTATATATACACATTTATACATACAAAAGAAAAAAAATATATATAATTGAGAAACATCCCCCCCCAAAAACCGGCCATGGGGGGGAGGGTATGTATTTATTGATTGGTCAAATTTTCTACAAGTATAGATATTCACTCAATCTTCATTTCACTTCATTCATCAATAATTCAATTCAAGTAGTAAAAGTTCAATTTAGATATTTTTCTCTCATCTTCCTTGTGTCTCAAAACCGGCCATACAAGAGAGTGCAAAGAAATCATCAAAGTTTTTCCATTTTCAAGTTAAAACAATCTAGATTACACTCTTATTTAAGGTTTTGAAATAAAAACCTAGGGTGTTTAGGTTAATCCTTGTTCTAATCACCTCATCATAGTTTACTTGTAAGCATGTTTCTTTCATTTTTCATTTTTCCTTATCATTTCATAAGTATTTTATCATTTTCATAGCAAACATGCAAGACTTATGTTGATTTATACCATTTTTACATGATTTCTAGAGTTATATATATAAAGGTCATCCTATAATTATCCCCTTGGTATATGTTGGTCTTGATGATGATTAGGAACCCATGACACCCTAAGAAGGTGTATGGTAGGATTAGAATAGCTTTGGAGTTGATTTGAAGGGATTGGAATAGGTTTAGTACGAGAAAAACTATTTTCGAAAAGTATATAAAGTGGTCTGTCCTTATTTTGTTTTTCTGGAAAATCCGACAGTTGACATGAGTTTTTGGCCTAGATAATTAGAAAATATACTTTAAAAGCGAATCCGTGGCGGCTTGAGCAGGATTAAAACGGAGTTATAACGAAGAAGTTATGAATTTTTCAAGTTTGGCGACGAAATATATATTTTTCTGAAATTTCAGCATACTATTTTTAGTTTATTCGAGGTCAAAAGCGAGTCCTAAGCTTTACAAATTATTTCGACTTATCAAAAATATATTAGTATACTTTGATACTGAAGCTAAGGGGACGTATTATACGAAGAAAGCGGATTTGAAACGACAAAGATATGCGTTTCCATAAAATTACGTAACTATTATTTTCAGGAAAACTATATTATTTTTACGAGACAAGTGTTACGGTAACTAAAACGACCATGTTGGAGGTTGTTTTAACCATGATGTAGAACTTTTTGGAGCAAACGTCTTCTAATAAAATCAAGATCACCAAGCATATTTTTCAAAACGAGCAACCGTTTGTATAGCGGAGTTGTAATAAATTATTTATGGATGTTTAAACTTGGCCGAAACTCATTTTTAACCAACATTTTGGACAAAATCACCATCTTTAACCTTTATTATCTTTATGTTCGAGACCTCTATGACGAAAACTCATGAACTGAAACTTTTAGATTTTGATACAAGCTTTCCAAAACCGTCGAGTTCGTTTCCTAACGTTCGACGTACACCGTTTTACGACTAGTTTTTCGAAGCCATTTTTGTCACTTTCATGAAATTTCCGACGACATTATTTTACGACGAAAAGTTGAAATTTCACAATAAATCATTACAAAACCATTGTAGGATGACATTTTGACGTAAATACTTGTAAAGTAATTTAAGAATGGTCAAGACGTCAAAAGAGTATTTTCGACGATAAGTATTATTTTTTTCAAAACTCACAAGTGGTATAAATAACATACGAAATGCATGCATAACATTACATCATAGCTCATTAAGTATCATATCATTCATCATAGGTCAAGATTAAAGCATCACATTATACCTCGGTGTACTCACTCTTGTCATCATTCCGGTTATTCATGTGAGTTTTCATAGCCCCACTTTCTATTAATTGTTTACAAACTTTTGGGGAGATACATGCTCAACTGTTTTCATTTAATTTCACAAGTACTTTAAACTCTTACATATTACTTGTGAGTTCATACCCCGCTTTTACTCGTTTAAATTCCTATATACTATTTGAGGCGAGATATTTGCTTATTTATCCAAACATTTAAACTCTTTTGCCAAACAACATTACCTATACTTTAGACTTGATTGCGTTTTATACTTGATTGGGTTATACTTGATTTCATATGCATATTTGGAACAAACATACAAGAATTAGTGGCTCCAAATTAAGTTGTTGGAAGGCTATTAATTTACAAACATCCCAATATTTATATGTTGGAAGGCCATTTATTTGGATACAGCCCAACGTGAGTCGTTGGAGGAACATCCAGCATTTATATGTTGGAAGGCCATTTTATGGATACAGCCTAGCGTGGCGTTGGAGGAACATCCCAACACGTGTGTTGGAAGACCACATGGTGACATTTATACTATTAACTACTATGATATATACATACAAGATTGACATACTATTTTTAGCAGTGGGTTGTAAACACACAGGTTGCAAGTTTTGTATGGGGGACTTAGGCGAGTGGATTTACGATGCCTTTGCTTTGTGAACTATTCTATATGACCAAAAACTTAGACTTTCTTTGCATGAACGTTCTTTAAAGGCTTTACATTTCAACACAAACTCTATGAACTCACTCAACCTTTGTGTTGACACTTTTTAGCATGTTTTATCTCGGGTATCTAAGGCATTCACTTCATGGCATGCATATGGACATATCATAGAGTCGGTGACGAGCGTTTCACTGGGTTTTACTCACTTTTAAACATCGTTTGAATTGTAACACACTTATTTCCGCACAAGTTGATTTTCATTTGGGACCTATACTTTGTAAACTCGATTGTTTTATTAAATCAAGCGATGTGTTTTCTAAGCGACACTTTAGGTTGTTCGATATAAGCTGTAACTTTGATGCTATGACGGTCCTCCCCAGGTATTCAATTCCGCAAAAGCAGGTAATTTGGGGGTGTGACAAATTGGTATCAGAGAATCGGTTATAGAGAACTAGGTTGCATCATTGACCCTAGACTATAACCACATCATCATAGCATCTCATCATATCATTATAAGTGCATATTCTTTATACATGCGAACTTATGACTCAACACCAAACATCATATGAGTCGATTAGTCCAAGCATTGCATAGTTACTCCTAAATTATACATAGCCTGATCACCTATGTCTAATTCAGGGAGAATCATGCAATGAAGGGAGTAGTAGTCTCATATGTGTAAACAATACGTAATCAAGCCAAATTTTCAAAAGATTTTCTTCAAACCACTTGATTCCGTTTGATCCGGCGGCAGTTCTTGTTTGATGAGTTGCAAAGATCGAGCTAGAAACAAGTTGTTACCTAAACCGATTTAGCCTAATGTTATGACGTTCTTGTTTGATGAGTTGTGGGATTAAGTATAAATCGGTTACCAAAAAGTCTTTTAAAAATTTTGCTTGAGAATGGGAAAGCCTGCCTCATCGAGCCTAATCATAAGGGAGCATGTCTTTAGAATGAGATATAGTCACGACATATGCATGAGCATTGACATAATCATTTAGACCATACATGAGCATAAACTTTTAGAACCCTTGTCGCGTTTTGAGCCAAAGTATCATTAATCGAATCACGAGGACGTGATTCCGCTGACATGGGAAGAATGTCACAATTCTCATTTTCCGGTCATTTCTCATACTCCATATTCATCATTTCATAACGATTCATTCATGATTTTTGCATTTCACCTTAAACGCGTAAATTTTATATTAAATAAACGTTATCGCGTGAGTTATTATTTTGAACATTTAATCCGTTACTTCCAAAAATGATCCCGAGATATTTTTATACTTACATTTAGTTTATAAAAACTATATTTTGAGTTTACCTAGTGTTCTAAATTTATTTTGTATATAAATCGTTAAATTTATATTATTACGACGTTTTTCTTAAAAACTACACGTTAATTATTATATCGCTCAAATTTTTCAAGAAATGTATTTTTACAATTTTTATAACTACAATATACTTTACCTTGATCCATTAAAACTTATTTTTAGTCCATACTACTCTAATTTCACAACTATGTACAAGTTACAACAATTTTTCTTAACTAAACATTTACTTACACTTTTATATATACACATTTATACATACAAAAGAAAAAAAAATATATAATTGAGAAACATCCCCCCCCCCAAAAACCGGCCATGGGGGGGAGGGTATGTATTTATTGATTGGTCAAATTTTCTACAAGTATAGATATTCACTCAATCTTCATTTCACTTCATTCATCAATAATTCAATTCAAGTAGTAAAAGTTCAATTTAGATATTTTTCTCTCATCTTCCTTGTGTCTCAAAACCGGCCATACAAGAGAGTGCAAAGAAATCATCAAAGTTTTTCCATTTTCAAGTTAAAACAATCTAGATTACACTCTTATTTAAGGTTTTGAAATAAAAACCTAGGGTGTTTAGGTTAATCCTTGTTCTAATCACCTCATCATAGTTTACTTGTAAGCATGTTTCTTTCATTTTTCATTTTTCCTTATCATTTCATAAGTATTTTATCATTTTCATAGCAAACATGCAAGACTTATGTTGATTTATACCATTTTTACATGATTTCTAGAGTTATATATATAAAGGTCATCCTATAATTATCCCATTGGTATATGTTGGTCTTGATGATGATTAGGAACCCATGACACCCTAAGAAGGTGTATGGTAGGATTAGAATAGCTTTGGAGTTGATTTGAAGGGATTGGAATAGGTTTAGTCCGAGAAAAACTATTTTCGACAAGTATATAAAGTGGTCTGTCCTTATTTTGTTTTTCTGGAAAATCCGACAGTTGACATGAGTTTTTGGCCTAGATAATTAGAAAATATACTTTAAAACGAATCCGTGGCGGCTTGCGGTTAAAGCGAGTTATAACGAAGAAGTAATGAATTTTTCAAGTTTGACGACGAAATATATATTTTTCTGAAATTTCAGCATACTATTTTTAGTTTATTCGAGTCAAAAACGAGTCCTAAGCTTTACAAATTATTTCGACTTATCAAAAATATATTAGTATACTTTGATCCGAAGCTAAGGACGTATTATCGAAGAAAAGCGGATTTGAAAGCGACAAAGATATGCACGTTTCCATAAAATTACGTAACTATTATTTTCTAAAAAAAACTATATTATTTTTACGAGACAAGTGTTACGTAACTAAAAGCGACCATGTTGGAGGCTGTTTTAACCATGATGTAGAACTTTTGGAACAAGCGTCTTCTAATAAAATCAAGATCACCAAGCATATTTTTCAAAACGAGCAACCGTTTGTATAGCGGAGTTGTAATAAATTATTTATGGATGTTTAAACTTGGCCGAAACTCATTTTTAACCAACATTTTGGACAAAATCACCATCTTTAACCTTTATTATCTTTATGTTCGAGACCTCTATGACGAAAACTCATGAACTGAAACTTTTAGATTTTGATACAAGCTTTCCAAAACCGTCGAGTTCGTTTCCTAACGTTCGACGTACACCGTTTTACGACTAGTTTTTCGAAGCCATTTTTGTCACTTTCATGAAATTTCCGACGACATTATTTTACGACGAAAAGTTGAAATTTCACAATAAATCATTACAAAACCATTGTAGGATGACATTTTGATGTAAATACTTGTAAAGTAATTTAAGAATGGTCAAGACGTCAAAAGAGTATTTTTCGACGATAAGTATTATTTTTTTCAAAACTCACAAGTGGTATAAATAACATACGAAATGCATGCATAACATTACATCATAGCTCATTGCGTACCATATCATTCATCATAGGTCAAGATTAAAGCATCACATTATACCTCGGTGTACTCACTCTTGTCATCATTCCAGTTATTCATGTGAGTTTTCATAGCCCCACTTTCTATTAATTGTTTACAAACTTTTGGGGGAGATACATGCTCAAACTATTTTCATTTACTTTCACAAGTACTTTAAACTCTTACATATTACTGTGAGTTCATACCCCGCTTTTACTCGTTTAAATTCCTATATACTATTTGGGGCGAGATATTTGCTTATTTATCCAAACATTTAAACTCTTTTGCCAAACAACATTACCTATACTTTAGACTTGATTGCGTTTTATACTTGATTGGGTTATACTTGATTTCATATGCATATTTGGAACAAACATACAAGAATTAGTGGCTCCAAATTAAGTTGTTGGAAGGCTATTAATTTACAAACATCCCAATATTTATATGTTGGAAGGCCATTTATTTGGATACCAAGCGTGAGTCGTTGGAGGAACATCCCGACATTTATATGTTGGAAGGCCATTTTATGGATACTCCAACGTGGCGTTGGAGGAACATCCCAACACGTGTGTTGGAAGACCCTTGTGGTGACATTTATACTTTTAACTACTATGATATATACATACAAGATTGACATACTATTTTTAGCAGTGGGTTGTAAACACACAGGTTGCAAGTTTTGTATGGGGGACTTGGCTGAGTGGATTTCTGATGCCTTTGCTTTGCGAACTATTCTATATGACCAAAAACTTAGACTTTGCTGCATGAACGTTCTTTAAAGGCTTTACATTTCAACACAAACTCTATGAACTCACTCAACCTTTGTGTTGACACTTTTAGCATGTTTTATCTCGGGTATCTAAGGCATTCACTTCATGGCATGCATATGGACATATCATAGAGTCGTGGTGACGGCCAGCGTTTCACTTAGGTTTTACTCACTTTAAAACATCGTTTGAATTGTAACACACTTATTTCCGCACAAGTTGATTTTCATTTGGGACCTATACTTTGTAAACTCGATTGTTTTATTAAATCAAACGATGTGTTTTCTAAACGACACTTTAGGTTGTTCGATATAACTGTAACTTTGATGCTATGACGGTCCTCCCCAAGGTATTCAATTCCGCTGCAAAACAGGTAATTTGGGGGTGTGACAGATATCTTTTTAGGAATCTTTCTAATAAGGTCTACTTGAGGGCAAGTAGAGTTCAAGTGGGGGGATATTCGACAACATCAAATAGTCCTGAATATTAAGTGTCAATTTCCCCGATAATGCTTGTAATTTATATCATTTATATGGATTTACGCTTGTTTTCCATTTTTTCCACTTTCAGGTAAATTACGAGCATTGGAGCTAAAGAGACGCGGAATTGGAGAAATATCTAAAGATTTATCACAGTATGCTACTTTGAAGAAGTTACGGCGTAACTTGTCTCTCACATTACGCCGTAACTATTGCGTGACTCATAAAACCAACTTATCAGAAGGTTACGGCGTAACTCTTCCCAAAGGTTACGACGTAACTATATTAGATCAAATGAGGTTCCACGCCGTTGATACTTACGCCGTAACTACTGCACCTACTACGACGTAACCGAGTTTATTGAAGACTACGGCGTAACCACTCATTAGGTTACGCCGTAACCAGCAGATCTAGTACAAAATACGAAGAAATAGAAGGTTACGGCGTAACTCCTATATTGGTTACGCCGTAACCCATATCTGGCCTATAAATACCCCACGAATTCCAGTATTTCTATTCATTCCATTCCACACACAACACTCAGAGAACGTGTGAAAAAGCTCAAGGCAGGTCTAGAGGAGCATACAGAGCTGTCTCCAAGGGAGAAATCACTCCCCTACGATAACCATTAGCGTTTTATATTTCTTTTACTTTCAGTTCATGTATTCCGTACCCTTGAATATTGAATTGGTTTGCATGATTAATATGAGTGGCTAAGCACCTCTTGGTGCTGGCCTAGTTATGATACCTTAATTGTTTTGTTTGCGTTTACTTTACTTCCGTACAATTATTTCTAAGTGTATGCATGCATAGTTTATTGGTAGCCACCCTTGGTTCGGTAGTTTTGAATGACGGTAAAGGCCAATTGCCTAGGAGATATGACCAATTGACCCTAGGTGAGCAGACTGAGATGGGAAGGGTAAGATATGACCAACTGATGACCCTTTCTACTTGTGCGATTTGACCAACTGATCACCTATCGTTTGGATGAACTTAAGAATTAGGGGGTGCGTGTCTAAGTTCTTAACGGCCGGGCATTCACTATTATAAATCAAGAATGTAGCGGTACTTAATGACTTGGCTTAGGGGACAAGGAACAATAGGACTTATGAGGGGACACCTGACATCTCCTGTGGTGGCATCTTTGCTGATAGGTTAGGGCGAATTGACCAAATGTTGTCCTCTCGACTTTGACCCCACACAAGTAATTGGAAGTAAATAGACGTAGACATAACTAGCTAGGAGGATTAACTAGGTTAGCACCACTTTCCACTATTGATTTCCCTTTATCATTTATTCGCTTTTATTCTGTTTTATTCTGCATTAGTAGTTTAATTAATTAAATCCCTATCGAAACTATTATCAATCTGTGACACTTAGACTTAGTAATAATCCATCACACATAGCTATTGGGACGACCTCGACTTTACCGATTACTACACTACACACGACCGGGTACACTGCCCGTTAGTGCACTAGGGTAGACCATAGGTATAACAAGACATTATAAATATTAAAACCTGGTCAATAAAACCTGCATCAGTGTACACTCCGTACCTCCTTACCCAAAACCAGCTATGAACTAATCCCACAAGTGCACTAAAGTTTCCAACACTTTTAGCATACAGATTCTACAAGTAATTTCATTAATAAACGTCCGAATAATGTTTTACATAACCCAGTACAAACAGATTCTATAGGTGAAACGAGCAATAGAATTGCGCCTGCTAACACTAGACGAAGGCAAATTAGACAAGGTAAAACAAAACAAAAATTTACCGTTACTTTTTTCTTCCCTTTTTCCATATTTTTTAATTTTTTTTCTACTTTTATTCTTTTTTCGCCCACTCTTTTTTTTCCCACTAACTATATTTTTTTAGGCCCACCAAAAACATACATTCGTATGGGTAAATGCGACCAAGTGTGCAGATATTTCAAAGCTTTGTTTTGGTATGATGAGAGGGTAAAAAGCAACCGATGTTCCTTTCCGGAGTATCACCGGTGTTGCAACAATGGCAAGGTCAAATTAACCGCAACACAGGAATGCCCAGATTCAGTGAAGTAGTTTTTTTTAGACAGGCATTTCATGGAAAACATACGTGCGTACAACCAAATGTTTGAAATTACATCTTTAGGTGCTGAAGTTGATGAATCTATCAACAGAGGACAAGGACCGTATGTATTCAAGGTTTCTGGGAAGATCTACCACTGGATAGGAAGAATCTGCCCACCAGTAGGAAAACGTCCAAGTTTTTTTGCAGTTATACATCTACGATACGGTCAACGAAGTCTAGAATCGATTGTACCACTTTCCCAATAGTCAGAACACCTTAAGAATAGATGTTATAGAGGATTTGATAGAGATTTTAGATAATAATAATCAATTGGTGCAGTTATTTAGAATAGCAAGAAATAAACTAGAAGAACGTGACATACCAGAGTTTAAAGTTAAGCTCTTTGGTGTAGTTGGTTCGAAGGAACATGATAAAATACACAAAGGATTTTTCAACGTTTATATTCTTATTAAAACGAATCAAAAGAATATATTACCCAAGTGTTTGCGGAACAACACTTCTGCCATGTCAGTTGGGATTTCCAGCTAGTCATTCCCTTCTGCCATGTCAGAAAGAGTCCAAGTACAAAGCTGGTGAGGGATACGGATGGTATTACAGGGTTGGGACGAAGGAGAAGGGGTGTAATGGCGGGGATAGATTTAGGATTTTAATATTATTGTTTAAAATGGTTTGACCGGGTGAAAGTGATGGTTGACTTGGGTCTTTTAACCGGGAAGGGTTGGTTACGGGTAAAGGTAGTTTTTACACTTTGGGCTTGGGGTATTATTTGGGCTAGGGTAATTATGGTTTGGATTTGCACTTTTAAGTATCCGGACTTGAGGATAAAATAACACAAGGTCCAATTTTGTTGCCAAATGATAATTTAAGGACCAAATGTGTAACTTTGGGTAATCATGGGGGTGAAATTTGTAATATTGGCTAAGATGAGGGTGTGATTTGTAAAGTTGAGCAAGCATGATCCAAAGTCCGTAAATGTAGAGAACTGAATCCCCGGCTTTGGCTTTTGCTCTCTTTTCTATCTCGTGCTCGTTTTTCATATGTTTTGTCTTTTCTTTGTCCGTTTTGTGATATTCGTACATGCACATGCATAAACTCAAGAAACACAAAGATATCAAGCATTAATGGTTAGTTTCCGGTTTATTTGGTTCGTTTTGATAAAGGAAAGGTATATTTTTTCACATATACCACCGTCGATTGAAAATCCTATCAAGGTGTATTGTGAAAATTCTGTTACAATCACTTTTGCCCATGAACCCGGAGTCATGGCACCAGACACTATCCTAGACAATATCACTATGTTCGAGAACAAGTTGAGATAGGTGAAATTGAATTACTCAAAGTTCACAAATATGATAACCTAGCAGATCCTTTGACGAAGGCCTTACCTGGTGAAAAACTTAATCAATTGTCTGATAAGTTTGGGCTTCGCTTAGCTAGTAGTTTCATGCCGATCTGTGACTAAGTATTTTAGATAAAGGATATTGTAAACATTATTATTCAAATGAAATAAAGCATTGTGTTATGTTTATTATTCATTTATTACGATGTTATCCTATATTTGTATGTATAAATCCTTGAATAACTTAAGTAATTCTAAATAGTCCGTTGTCAATCAATAACATGGGAATGATATTGAACTAATACAGATCTGAGTTTTAGTTAGGATATACTTGAAAGTATATTGATGCGAAGCATGACTAATTTCAGATGAAATTTAATGGATTGGATATAGGACTTATCTCAACCACATGATGGTACTTTATGGATCTTTGTCATTAAGTACATCATGAATATTTATCTTCTGACTTGAGATACCAGAGAAATGTCATCGATGTAGTGCATTTCTGTGAGGCAATCTAACGCTATACGTAACTGATAGTTATAAGGGTTGTTTTTAGAAGTGTTGCGAAATTTATGAATTCTGCTCGTAGTCAAAACGGGATTTGTTTCCTTCAAATTTGTTTTGAAGCTTAATACTGTCGAGGCCCTCGTAGGGTTTGACAAGATGTTTGCATGGCCATGCCCAAGGTCTTTTGGAATGCGTTCAGAAGACTTGGTAATCTTGATCAATCATATAAAACGAGAAACAGAATAGTTAATTGAGAAATGAGTAAGATCCATATTCTTATTAACATGGTATTAGAAACAAAAGGATGAATATGATGATGAATCATCAAAATGGTTTGTCTCCAGAAAACCATACACGAGTTGTATTGGGGGCATTGGCGTGTTGCTAGACGCTAACCAATGTCATTACACGTTTTGTAAACATATCCAAGTGGGAGTTGTTGGTTTTATGTATATATTTATAAACGTGTATGTCCAGATTCGAACTCGTGACCACGGGATTGCACACATTAAGAATGAGTATTAAAGTTAAATAATTAATGTAAAATGATTACGATTAATTATTACACAAAACCGACTAATGATCGTTAAGCATTTAACGGAAAATGACTAATGGTCGTTAAATGTAAAGAGAAGGACTAATAGTGAAAAATCAAAAATAGGAAAAGATTTGGGTATCCCTTGGGGGTCTAAGTGGCTGGCCATAGGGAGGGTTTTTCAACCCAAAACCCTAATTCACTATATAAACAAATCAAGAGTAAAGGTTGAGGGTTAACTTTTGTGCGCACACATTAACCTAAACCCTAATTTCTTTTCTCTTGTAAGTTTCGGCCGAACCCCCCCCCCCCCCAATAGGGTGTTTGGTTTTGGTTTTCTAAAACAAGTTTTGTAGATTTAAAAATCTTTTTAATTCGTGTATACAAGAACGTGGTGTAACACACTATTGTTACATCAATTGGTTTGAGTTATAAAAAGGTAAGGCATAACTCGTTAAACCACTTTGTCACTTCTATTGAAGAGATCTAGCCAATTGCAAGAGGATATTACGCATTTATTATTCAGTTAATTAATTGCAATTATATGAAGTCTTCCGCTGTGTTTACTCTGTGGTGTCTTGTTTATTATTTTGTATGTCAACTATTGTCAAGTCTAATAACCTCAACAGATAGTGGGTACATATTAGTAACTGAAAATTGGAATCGGTCCTGGATGAATAGTTGAGGTAAAATGTTTTATGACTGACTTTTTTTCTTGAAACTATAGTCGTAGTAAGCTTTAGTGCTAGTCTAAAATTGTGAGAGGAAAAACATTATTTTCTCGTACTTGAAGCATCAACAGCTTCTTAATTTCGGCCGTTGGGATCATTAGTTAAGATGTTAACCATGTCGATAGAAATGAGTTCTTTCTTGTCGTACCATAAACCATTTGCCCCTATATTTGGTTATTCTGCAATGGATGATTCTGCCCTTTCTGTTGCAGCTTTGCAGACCTGTTTTTACCATATATACATAGGTCCAAAATAGTGTGTTTACTACCCCTATAATGGTCACACACATGGCGAAACAGTTGTAAGTGCACATCTCGAGTCCGCCCTTCTAATTCATCAATCTGTTAATTATAAGTTAGCACATCTTCTGTAATTAACAAGCCGCAAATAACAGGCCCAATATTAACCTTTGTTACCATGTATGTTCCTTCCTTATGTTGTAATCAGCCAATATCAATCTAAGCTACTGCTACTTCTCAAATTAGAGCATCATTTATTGTGAATTTTTCTATTAGTAATAGTAGTTTTTGTGGCGCAGCCAAATATGGAAAATTTCAAGGTTTTTGAGAGTGCGGATTCAGAGAACACAAGCATAGCCGACAAGGTTAGAGATGTACAGGAAGCTTACAACAAGTGGCTTGCACATGGTGCAAAAGTTAAGTTGTTGGAGGCGGCTTTACCCGAAGACAAGATGAAGGAGGACAGTTGTACGCGTAAATTAAGGGTTAAAGTACAACGACTTATAAAAAAGGTGAAAAAGTATGACCGTGACAAGCATAAGGAGGCCGATGCGATTGATCCTCCAAATAGGAAAAGAGCAAGCGCAGAAAGAATTGCTATAAATTATTTGAAATATCGGATCGAGTAAGCACACAAGAGATTGAATATCTTTGGGGTTTGATCAAGTTGCCTTTTCCGCTCATAGTTATTCCAGTCATGTTATTGATTACAATTGTTTTTCCTATTGTTAAGTGATTAATACAAACTTCGTTGAGTTCATTTAGATGGTAGGATCATTTAGATTATTATTGCATAAATTGTGTTCTTATTTTCTTAATCGGTTGAAATATATAGTTGCAGGTGACAATTTCACCCTTACTTTCGTGACTTAGTCTATTTAGGTTACGGGTAATCTCTAATTAGCACAACACGGCACGTAAGGATAGCATGCTAAAGGACCACAAACCTTTGATGTTAGCTGAAAGTAAACCCAGTAAAACCAACGATAACATAGTTGTCATATTCTCTTGTTTAAGCATTTAAAGACACATTCATGATATTTGCTAATGACATTGTGTTGGTGGCAGAATCGACGGAAGGGTTAAACATCAGCCTTGAGCGCTGGAGGGAGGCTCTTAAAGACAACGGACTTCGGGTGAGCAGAGAGAAGACGGAATACCTGAGATGTGATTTTGGGAGGAGCGAGTCAGGTCACCACGAGGATATTCGTACCGGCGACCAGATCCTGCCACCCAAAGAGGCTTTTAGATACTTGGGATCGATGATTCACAAATTAGGGAGGATAGAAAAGGACGTAACCCACCGGATCAGAGCTGGTTGGGTGAAATGGGGGGCGGCGTCGGGGGTCCTCTGTGATAGGAACGTCCCCTTAAAGTTAAAGGGGAAATTTTATAGGGTGGCGATTAGACCGGCTATGTTGTACGGGGCCGAGTGTTGGCCCATCACCAAGGCCCATGCTAACAGGGTAGAGGTGGTAGAACTGAGAATGCTAAGATGGACTTGTGGTAAAACCCTGCTTGACATGATCCCGAACGGAGTTTTCAGAGAAAAACTTGAAGTCGGAAATAATATTTCGAAGATGAGAGAGGGGAGGTTGAGGTTGTACGGCCATGTCAAGAGGAGGCCTCAAACAGCGCCGGTTAGAAGGGTCGAGACGATAGTAGTAGATGGAGTGAGAAGAAGGGGCAGACCCAAACTCAAGTGGGAGGATAGACTTAAGTTTGACATGTCGGAGCTTCACTTGTCGGAGGACATGACCTCAGATAGGAAAGGGTGGAGAGATAAGATTAGGATCATGTAACATATTGGATTTCACAAGCACATAAGCAAACACAATATGGGCGTATACTTTAGATTATTTAGAGAGAGAAAGTGGGATATTCTAGAAAGAGAAACTCTTGGAAGGTTAGATTCCACAAAGAACATCCAACCCTCTACCTTGCAAGGTAGAGGGTATTTATAGGTTACAAACTAAACGACCTCTGACGGCTGTGGATCGGTTATCGATGGGTAAAGACCCGTCCTTCCTCTACAGTGTTGCACTAGACTAAATCTAAGCTAATAAATTACTAACAACTAACATAATAGCGATATGTCTCGAGCTAACTTAAGCTGGATTATACTTGGGGTGACCGATGCTTTACAATAGAATTTCCAATTCCTAACAATCTCCCCCTAAGGGAGGTCACCCCATGAATTACATTGTGGATCCTAGCATTCTAATAAATCTTCATTCTTGAGCTCGTAGACTTTACTTCATCAAAGTATTTAAACTATGTGCTTCTGTGGTGATTTCATCATTGTTCAACTACAATGTATGTTTCGTGGAGGTTATTGAGTTGATCCACCTTGATGACCTTTGAGCATTACTAGAGATCATCGACCACTGACAAATCTCAGGCATCACCCATTGTTGTGTTGCGGCATATGATGTTGTGACATATGGACCGACATGCTCAAATTACGGATCATGATTTCTTCTTATCAGAGTAGCGGAAGTTTTCATTGTTTCATGATATTGGCGGCGTAGCGAAGCATGGAGTGAAAATATCATTCATTGATGCACTAATCATGATTTCTTTGGGCGAATGTGTTGAGTGAGCATGCGGCTATGGATTGACCGCTTCATTACGATCACCGCAAGCGTTGGGGTGTACGCATAAGGCAGTTAGCAATGCGCTGAAAGTGTCTTTGATCACTTTCGATGAATTGAGGTACACGGCCCACGGTTCCCGTTGATCGACAAGTCGCTTGTGATCGGGTATAATTCTGAAGAATTTCCTTGACAGGTTTCGCAGCTTGCTCTAGCGTTCTCAAACCGGAATGTCTCAAAGAAGACAACGAGTGAGTGAACCGATGAAATGAGATTCACTGATAGATGAAAAGAGATTTGAAAAACAATCGTGTATTGCTCAATAGAAATTGTTTTGCAATACAACGAAGGTTTTAATGAAAATCAATTAACAATCATAAACACATTTTATTTTGAGAAATAAGTACCGCGTCGATGTGCTAAAGAAAAGAGTTTTAAGCACAACGACCGGTTTTTCAAAGGTATCCATCAATCCATAACCTGAACCAGGATTGATTCAAAAGATTGAATCACTTCATTGTTTCTGTTCAGTTGTCACATGGTTGATCTATTGGATAGATCTCACATGCCACCTACCAGGAGCTTGTTTGATGTTGGCTCCAGAAGGCTTTCCATCTTCATTGTGAACATGTATGCATATCACTCAGATGTTCTGGCAATACCACAAGGATAATGCGTAGGACTCATAAGATATAATCTCTCTTTCCACATTATGTGAAACAGAGAGTCTCCATTGAAAGTGTCCTAATGAGATTTATTGATGATCTCGTGGCTCTAGACTCAATAGTGCATATTTGGTTCCTATTTTGGAGACTAGGGAGAGGGTCTCCTACTTCAATATCAACAATCTCTAAGAGAGATTCGATAAATTATGTCGGTTCCCCATGAGAATGAAACAAGACCTTTTAAGAGGAACTTGAGTGGTTTGGAAAATTGAAGTGCAGTGCGTCACTGGTTCCATGACGTCTTGTCTTCAATACCTATGTTACCTTGGTAACCACCAGTAGTATATGAATTGAACCCGGTTTCTACCCTAAGGTTGAATAAATGGAGGCTATTTCTTTTCACCCTTTTCACATTCAATTCTTTTTCATTCTTCAACCCCTTCTTACCGAGACTTCATTACTAGAACCTTGTTGGGTTTATTCGAACTAGCTCGGACTCAGTCAGACTCTTCCCATATCTCACATTTCTCCTTTTTTCCATCATACCTAAGGACTTCTACACTATCTAGTAGATTGTCCCTGGGTAGATCCCTCCGGTTTTGGCGGATCGTGGGAACAAATACCTAACCTAACTATCCTTATAACACCATGCATAAATTAAATTGGTCGGTCTTTTGGTATTGTTCTTTCTTCCTTGAAACCAATCGAAAAATCATTTGGAAAAACAATCAAGGTACTTGTGATACGAGATCAAAACATTTTGTACCTTAATAGTTTTGATCATTTAGAAATGCTCTCCCTCAACATGTGCATATGATTTTGAAATTGTTTAGCACATGGAGGCAAGAGATCTTTGAAATAATTTCTTTGATCACAATTTTCATAGAAAAAGCCATTTGATTTTCTTTGGTAAATTCTCCCCCTCAATATGTGCGTAGAATATTTGAAATCATTTTGACACATAGAGGAAAGAGACCTCTGAAGTACTACCACGATTGCCAAACATTTAGAAACCATTTAACACACAATCAAGGTACCTTATATAAAAGCTTGGAAAACTTTGTACCTTGAACGTTTGAATTTGTTTTAAAATGCTCCCCCTTAATATATGCTTCGAGATTCGAAAATAGTTTAGCACATATTAGAGAAGCGATGCACTTTGAGACAAAAATGGTCATCTTTTATCATCTTTCATATTTATATCACATTTTCTCCCCGATCAAAAATTTCAAATCCTTTGAGATTTTGGATCTCAAGTGATTTAAATATGTATGAGACAAACACATTTGTTGGAGAAAAATGTGTCCAATTTTATATGATCAGAAGTGGACAACACTAAAGTTCCCTTTTTAGACACAAAGGGAAACCATAGTACATAACCTAACACTATTACATGCATTATAGTTGTTCATAGTTTGTACACCACATATTACACATAAATCATACAAGACATAAACTACTTCCGGAAGATGTCTTCATTCAGTTCTTTGAAGTAGTTTGTAATGACCTTCATGAAGTCTACCACCAACAAAACTTTCAAGGCTGCGGAAGATCATTGAGTCTTAAGTCTTCACTTGATTGCAGCAATGAAATCTTCACACCTCTTTAAGTCCTCATCAGTCCGAAATTTTGTTTTGTTCCACGGCTTGGATCAACTCGATTTCTTTCACTCTGGAGTTGGTTCTTCTTCGACCATCTTGAGAGTACCATCAAATTTGTAGAGCTCGCACAATCTCATCGATGCGAGTCCCGTGATTCGTCATGGAAGAGGACGGCTCTGGGGTTGTCAAGCACTCTATAGTCATGACGAAATTCATGTCCTGAGGCATCCCATTGTAGCCTTGTTAAATTGACCCGAGTCTGGTAGCTTTCCATCCTAAGCTGAAAGTCCTCAACCCGTTTTAGGATGACTAAGCCTCGATCCGAGAGATTGAGAGGCAGAGAGAGCTTTCTTTTCACGAGCAGGTAGGTGATCAAGGTGTCCTTGGAGATTCAGAAGGTAGAGGTCTTCAAAATCATTGGTCATCAAGTGCTTGAAGTCGTTCTCTTCAATCACATGATCTTTTTGGCCTCTTCTAAGAATGATCTTCTTGGATACTCATAGCCATGGATTGGGAAGATCTCTACACGATAACACTTAGAATTGTAGCTTGGATCTAACACCTTTTAGTCTTTTCTCGGCTCCATGTCTCTCGATGTAGAAATTCTTCTTTTTGTACCACCAGTGAGAAATACTATATGAAGCGGCAATGTCGTACTTTTGCTCTTCGTCAGCCCGAAATTGATCAGGAACCATCTGTTCAAGTCCACGATTAGAGTAGGTAGCGGCTTTCATCTTTGAGATCGATAAGTGGTCTTCTTCAGAGAATGAGCACAAAGATAGTCTAGGTCATGGTTGAAGAAGAACTCGGTGAATGGTCATTTGTCCGAGTTCACCACCCAGAGAGGAAGAGGCTTGTTCACATTAAAGTGGCTGATCGCTCCGACTTGATCATTGGCATCCTATGGCATTCTTCCATCGGTATTGTAGTTGATTGGCATCCGAGTGAAAGACCTTGACAATTTCAAAAGCTTGTCCTTCAAGATCCTTTAGAGTGATTGGCGTGATTCCCTCGTTCACAAAACCACTTAATGAAGTGCCCATATCTCGTGGCATGAAGTAGAGAGTCTTCATCTAGAGTTTCATAGTTAGTAGAAATTGTGGAAGCCAGTTGTTGTCGAGGATCATTATGTTAGTCTCAGGATAGACCATGAGGGTTACGGTGAATGAGGTCTCTCTTGGGGTAGCCAACTTGAATTGTGTCCTTTGAAGGTGTCATTCTAGATGTGTTAGAGCGTTCTCCTGACACGTATGTATCAAACCATTCATCTTCAGACGGCTTGGGAATATGCTTGGTGGATGCATCATCTTCATCGGATTCTGACTCTGCCATGACATACGACTCTTCATGAACCATTTGATCTTCAGGAATTGAATATATTGTGTGTGTGAACCTTGAATCAAAAGTTGTCTAAGCTGCAGATTTCTTCTGAGTTCCCTGTTTTCCGGAAGGACTAGATTGATTGGAAGGTTTTGGTGGTGATGATGGTGGTTGTGGTGAAGGTGTAGTAGTTGTGCACGAAGATCCACCACGATCGAGCTCTAGCTCCTCCAGGTTGGAGGTGGTGGCTTAGGACCTCAGACTTATCAGTAGTTTTCTCTTGAACAGTCTTTCTTTTCTTCTTTTTATCTCTTTCTCGTACATCCTCCACAAATGCGATAATTGTCAAGTCTCATTGAATCCTCGAGTGCTTCGTATAGTTTCTTATGTGTATCGTTCAAATGCTCTCTTGCATCGTACATTCTTTCGGAGAACTGATCTCATATCGAGATTGGCAAGTCTTTAAATCGTTGAATAACGGAGCCTTCATTGCCCATTCAATGCATCTTTGATATCATCTTCTCTTGCCTTTTAATAACCTCATTGATTTTAAAATTCTCCAGCTTTTTGACACGACTATCAAGATTATTGACGGCCATGGGAAAATGCTTCTCAATGGCTGCAATACGTGTCATGGCCTCTTTGATCAATTGTTCAGTTGTTTTGTCTGTAGAAGGTGAAGCAGGAGGTAGTGAGGCAGGAGGAGTGACAGTATCAGAGACTGTAATCACTGGTTCAAGTTATTGAACATTAGTAGGATCAGGTGGTGGAAGTGCGGTTTTAAGAGTAGGAGCAGACATTGGCGGGATTGTAGAAGTGTCTTGATGTATGTTGACGGTGAACATGGACTCTACTTCATCTTTCTCTTTACCTTGCTTCAGAGTCTCAGTGTATGTGGGTTTGTCGTTTATGAACTGATCACCAAAGGAGATGTCTGTATCAAGATTCTTCAAAGAGGGTAGAGAGTCATTAGACAGATTTGGTTCTTCCAAGTGCACGGACTCATCGGATCTTGACTCAAGGTTCTCCTGTGAGACATGTTGCAACTCTTCCTCAACATTTTGCTCAGATTGGGTATCACTTGATGCAGGAGTTTCTTCTTGTGCTTCAGATACCTCCTTTTCCAGTCAGAATGTTCTTGAGTCAAGATGATTCAACTATTCTTTTCTTTAGCTCAAACTGAGTGGTGGTTCTTGATGGTGAAGATGAGAAGGTCGAAGCATGTGAGCTTGTTCTACACCAACAACCCCTTTCCCTTTGTCTTACGTGATTGGTGTTGTTTGACGAGGCACTTGTTCAGGTTCTCTTAGCACTACTCCTCCAATTGGTGCTCTCACATTCTGACTTTCTAGGCTTTGCTTGATTCCTAGTTGCGAGGCATCATCTTCATCAATCAAACTAGTAGTACCCTCGAAACCTCGGTTTCCTCAACATTTCCCTTTACCACTTCCTTCTTCTTTCTTTTCTGCTTCTGGGTTGTGGAGTCAGTAGGTTGTGACCTTTTAAGTCCCTTTTTAGGAAGAAGCAGACATATGAAGATTTTGATCCTGAGGTAGACTTGGCAGCTTTGGTTTGTGGTGGAGTGGGAGAGACGTCAACATTAACAGTGGATCTGGAAGCCCTTTTCTTGTACAATTTAAAGTGATCTGTCTTCTTAATATCGTCAGTGAGAAGAGTATCAGGAATTGGAAGTCCAAAGATCTCTTTATCCAAACCTTTAGCCACATACCTAAGGTTACCCAGAACAAATTCATCTTTGGCATTATGAAGGATTAATTCACTCCTAGGATTGAAATTATGGGTCTGTTGCAAGTATTGGATGACAAGCTTTGAGAATCTGATGCTAGGAATCACAAGTTTGTTAACTTTCTTTCGTCCCTGAGCTTTATTCTGAAAGTTTGTTCTGTCGGAGATAAATGTGTTCATTGACAACGAGAATTCTTCCCAGGATATGTTACGTCGTTCACATTCACCCCATTGACGATACCCCATTGGATTTGCAAGATGGGAATCCTTACTTTATCAAACCCGATGTTTTGCACGATAAGCATAGGTTGAGAACTGTAGTCATTGCTCTCCAGGGTTGATACATATGTCCTGTGATGATGTCAGAAGCCCTTAATATGCCAACTTGATAACCCAACCCAATCAGAAAGACTATTAGCTCTTCTGCACTAGGTGGAGGTTCAGTTCGTATGGTAGGGTCACCGTGGTGTGATTCCAAGGGCCTTACCGAGAACGTCGAGTTGATCACAAATTTCTTATCATCCAGCTTGCAGGTATATTGAGTTGTGATTTTGTCCCATTCAACGGTGTTCCATAATTGTTGTATGTAAATGGTGGGAATTGTGCATTGCTTAGTTAGGGCACTGAAGAAGTTTGTGTTTTTGAGAATGTCAATTGACACTTTGAGAATTGGATTTTGTTGCAACTTCTGCATGTCCACATAGCGATTACTTTTCCCAATCTCTACCCATTTATCTTTAGGAAAGATTTCGTTGTCAGTAAGCACTTTGGGTGGAGCAGAGACAGACAGGTTCTCAGAAGAGGTTGTATTTTCCATTTGAAGATCTAAAGATACACACACACAACAGCAATGTTTGAAAGCATGTTAGTTTAGATATGGTTAGTTAAGCAACATTGGATCCAACCTCATGACATAGACACACCAAGTTGCAAATTTGACAGAGAACCCATAAGCATATTGAAATAGATTGAGTGGCATAAGAAAGTTTTCAAGGCAACTGCTTTATTTGACACAGTTTTCAAGAGACAAGTTGTTTTTGAATCAAATTATTTAAAAGCACAGTGTGGAAAACTAGAAGGGGGGTTGAATAGTTTTACCAATTAAAACTTCCTTTTAATCTATTTAAGTCAATCTATTTGGATGTGTGTGTTGGATGTTGATAAACAAGTATGTAAAGGTAAGTAATGAAAAGATTAGAGTAAGAAGCACAAAACCACAACACAAGTATTTATAGTGGTTCGGCTACAAGGTCACCTTCCTTGCCCTACTCCACTCCCCGAGTCACCTACTCGAGAGTTCGTAATCACTACACCAATCTCCTTATGGCGGAGAAGCCTTCACAACGTCGCCTACTCTTTTTTTGGTACTAGGCTAACCACCGGGTTCTTTCACTCCAAGGTGAACCACACCTACACAACGTCGCCTACCCTTTATAAGGTACTAGGCTAAGTACCTAGTTCTTTCACACCTTAGGTGAACTACACCTTCACAACGTCACCTACCCTTTATTAGGTACTAGGCTAAGCACCTAGTTCCATTGCAATGGAGGAACTACTACCACACTACACCAACGACTAATCCCAAAGGAGATCTACTCCTTTACAACATCATCAAGGATATCAATATCCTTGGATCTAATACTAGTGTATCTTGTACATCGAAACACACCATATCGAATGTACATGTAAGGCACCTTTCACTAATGCCTTTGACTAGATCTACAAGACACCTTTCACTAATGTCTTGTGTCTTCACTTCTAAGCACCTTTCACTAATGCTTCTTTGTCTTGACTTCTAAGCACCTTTCACTAATGCTTCTTAGTCTTGACTTCCAAGCACCTACCACAAGTGCTTTATCCTATAGACGATAGATACCCTTCACTAATATCTTCGTCTTGACTCTTAAGACATCTTTCACTAATGTCTTCAACACTACACTTCTTTGAAGAAAGAAAGGAATCATCAACAAGAAGACTTCAGTAGCCTTGATGATGAGGAAGCATGGCAACTCATGGACTTGAGCTTGCTTGACTTCAAAGGTGGTGATCTTGCCTTTAAGAGGAACCTAAAAGATCACACAAAAACAAAACTACAAACATAGATCTCTTGGATCTAAGGTTAGTGAGATTTAACTCAGGGGAGAAAGTATATTGAAAGCGGGTGAGAAACAATGAATAAATGGCTCACTATTTATAGAGGAAAAACCTCAACTGTTCCCCGGATCCCACGGATCCCTACCACAAGGGATCCGGCTAGCACAAAGCTAGGGATCCGTGGTCCGCTCTCTTTGCCCATGGGTATTTTTGGTTATGGGTCATGGGTCATGGGTTATGGGTTGATCCATGGTTTTCTTTCTAGATACAATGAACTTGGTTAAGTGGTATATATAAAACCATGGGTTGTGGGTCAAAACCATTTGCTAGTATTTTACCCATTTAGTATATACTTGTATTTACCCATTTTAGCATATACTTAGTTTTTACCCATTTTAGCATACTTAGTTTAAGTATATGTTTAACCCAATATGTAAACACTAGTTGTTGTACATATTTATCTAAATCATAAAAACACTTATACTTGTTTTAGTGTTTTATGTGAAAGTGTAAGTGTGTTAGAAAACTATTAGTCCAAACCATTTACGTATTTTATTTGTTTCGTTAAAAATGATTTTACTTTTGTTATCGACAAAACATTAGAAGATCGTAAAATATAAATAAACGTTTTTACGGCTTATTTGTATTAACAATCTCCCCCTTTTTGTTGATGACAAAACATAAAATTATTTTAAGGAAAAAGCTAAAATTCGTAAAAATTTGAATTTGTAGTTTTTACTTTCTTCTCCCCCTTTTTGTCGAAACAAAAAGTGTTTGAAGGAAGACAACACATTGTTTTTAAGAAAAATATGTGAAAGAAAAAGTAAAAAGGAATAGAAAGCAATTAACGGAACAGAATCTCGTCTTTTACTCCCCCTTGACGAGTCCATCCCTATGTAAGGACGTCAAGTAAATGATATTATTCTAGTTTGTTTGCAAATAAGTTTGCAAAAGATATCGTCTACGAGACGAATGTGCTCCCCCTTGATTATTGCAAAGGGATGTCACGAAATATAAATCTAGTATTGCAAGTAATTTGCAATGTATTGCTTTGACATAAAGCTCCCCCTAGCTTTAGGATTCAAAGTCTTCATATGTAAATTGAATAGCTACAAAACAAAGGTTAGAAATCAAGTATAATTCACAATTTCCTGGAAATGTGATTCAAGTTAGTAGAAAGAAAGCTTTCTGTTTCACGGATCCCGCGGTTCCCTCCTAGTAGGGATCCGTCTAGGCAAATCTGAGGGATCCGTCTGGCTGATGAATAAAGTCAGCAAATATTGGTATAACAAGAAATGTTAATACTAAAAAGAGATATGGATTATATAGTATACTCACATACTCAGAAATATAGCAAGTAGCATGTAATTCCATTTAATAAACAAGAGTTATGATATACATGACTCGAAAAACAAGACAATAGACAATACATGACTAGGAATTTCTAGATCACCTAACGCTTGAAGCTAAGACACCACTATAATCTTCTAGCTCAAGTTTTGTTTAGGTTTAATCTCGTCGAAACGTTCGAGGAGATGATAGAACATGAAACGTTGGTCTTCTCGTACTTCATGTATCAAACTTTCAACATGTTGACAATGATAGCAATCTTTGTCATGGCTAGGTAGTGGTGGTGGATGAAATGAAATGGCTTGATTCGAAGGATCAAGTGAAGCGGCTTGTGGAGCTTCAAACGATGGAGGGATTGGTGGAGGTGCATTTAAGAATGACTCAACCAAGAATGATGGTGGTGGTAGAGAAGTGTCAACTTCCATATGGTCGAGTGGTTGATTTTGATGATTTGTCATAATCCAAATGGGATTATATGATGAAAATGCCGAGAAGGAAGCCCGAGCAAGTGTTGACTCAACACCTTGATTTTGAACCATTATTCCTCCTAATGAGGAGAATGTTGTCGGCGGAAGTGGATGAGACGGCCTAGGAGGCAAGTCCTCTAAATTGTAGAGGTGTGATGATGATAGTGGGGATGTAAATGAAATAGCTCTAGGAACCAATGGTGATGGTTTGGTGGAGATGATATTGTTTGGCCTAGGAGGTATGGTGGTGTTTGGAAAAGGTAGTTTTGTGGGTACTAACCTTTTAGAAATTGGTTTGATTGGATGATGAAGGATTCTATCATTTGTCGGCCGACGGAGATGATTCGGTTGAGGAAATTTCGTGTATAACACGTGCTCTTTTCATGGGTGGATCTTTGGTGGATAAGTTACTACTTGGAGTTTTCCTCATGATGAGATGATTTCAAGAGTTTGCAAGAGCTGAAAGTTTAGGATAAGAGTGATGACTAATGGAGGTCCTAACAAGGTGGTTTATAAACTAAAAGATTTGGCAAGTGCATTTAAGCTTTAAGCCACTAGAATTCATTGGAATGTGATGATTGACATGCACAAGAGTCAACTTCAGAGGTTGCACTGATCTAGGAACTCGTTTAGGATGAGATGGAGTGTTTGAGTTAGGAAGATGAGTTGAAATGATTGCATTAGCAAGATTTGACCTATACTGTCATCCGGATCCCACGGTTCCCTCCTCAGAGGGATCCGTCTAGGCTAATCCTAGGGATCCGGCTCAATTATGAAAGAGTGGAAATGATGTTTCCAAGATCTAAGACCTATATCATCTTGAGTGTTTCAGTCTTCCTAAGTGTTTTAAATGAAGGGAAGGTTGAGTAATTGAAGGTAATAAATGGTGTAGCTAATGATTGTCATTTATGGAAGGATTTGGAACTTTCAAGAGTACCAATGGATGAGCAAGGATGACACTAAAGATTTAGAGTGTCAATTGAGGCTAAATGATCCTAGAGATCAGGTTGTGTCTTTGGATAGTGTTTTGGAAATATCTAGAAGCTTTGAGATGAGAAAACTAGATTTTGATCAACATTGATCAAATTGGAGGTGAAGATGATTTATGATTAATTTTGCCATAATTGAAAGATTTCTAAGACTAGATGTGAGGGATCTAGTAGAAAATGAGGTGTGAGTTTAAGAGCGGAAGAGTAATGGATTAAAACGAAATGGTAGATCTACAAGCGTTTTTTAGAGTGTAACCTCGGTGAGTTATGTATGAATGGGAAAGATTAACCTATTTTGATAAGGACTTAATTTGCCTTAAGACACTATGTTTAGCTTAGTGTGAAGTGTTCTAAGAATGTTTTTGAAATACAATGCTTGTAATTGCATTTTTTGTTCGACGGATCCCACGGTTCCCTAAGAGTGGGGATCCGTCTAGTGTAACTTTTGGGATCCGCCCATCTGCTCAGCAGAACCTTTACTAAAGGTATGCAATGATCTTGACAATGCATTATATTCCAAGATTAGTTTAAAGGAGTTCTAAAACTAAGATATCATATGTAAAATGTTTTATTTCATGAAGAAAATTAGATTACATTGATAAAGCACGAGTACAAGAGATTTGATCCTATTTTGGAATACTATTGGTTTCCTTGAGTGTTTTCACTAGGAGGATCATTATGTGATTGATGAGTGTTGGTGGAATCAAGAATGAAGAAAGTCTTCATGAGAGATATGTTTAGCGGTTCCATCATCTTGTTCACAAGTACATTACAACGGACTTGGAAATTGAGGATGGAAGTGCATAACATTATGATAGAGGCGTGTCAAGAACATTCCATAAGGGATGAGTTTATTCTTGGAGCCTTGAAGATTTGCAATTCGCGCTTCGAAGAAGTAGGCGATATTTTATGGTTGTTGTGTTAGCAAACAGTACAACATGTGAGCACAACAAGCGGGAAGGATTTCTCGATTTCCCTAAGACTCCAAACATTTTCACGTAGGATGAGTGCAAGAGGCTTGTACTCTTCTCGGATATCCCTTGTAAAGATAATGTTTGGATCGGAGTAATATGGTCGAAGTTTGCATATTATGCGATATAAATCTTCCGGAGAGGGTATGTGTGAACAATATGGACTATTTTCTTCACGAAAGTTGAAGAGAGAATCAAGAGACCAATCTTCGGTGAAGGCACATTGTCCATGATTTGGAATCCGGAGGATGTGAGCAAAATGCCCAAGGGTTAGAGTGAACTTTTGGTTTTTGATATAAAGAGATAGAGAGCGATCCTCGTTACGAACGAGTTTGACTTGACGGAAGAATTCCATTATGAACCTTGGACATATCTTCTCGTTGATTTCAAGAAGACATTCTAGTCCTATGGCTCGAAGGAGGTATTGATACCTTCTTCGAATTGTAGAGAGGTGTCTACAATACGTCCTTCATGGAAGTGACGGTTTTCGAGATTATTGAACCCACGGACATGATTTCCAGGTGTGTTGGGTTCGAGAGAGATGTTCGGAGTGTAGACGCTAGTGAGTGAAAAATCAAACTCATATTCATGCGTCATAGTTGAACCTATAGAAATGACAAGTTAATAAAAGGAGATGTTTGTGGTCAACTTATTATAATCTAATGTTTTTACTAGATTTTTATTAACAATGGTTTTTAACAAGAAATACACTTAACTTACTTATGGTTTTGCCATACAGGTAGAGTATTACTTTTAAAAGAGAAGTGGTTTTTGATTTGCATGAAAAACTGTTTTCCAGTAGGACGGATCTCACGGTTCCTTTTCAAAAAGGATCCGGCTAGTATAACTTCCGGGATTCGTGGATCTCAGTAGTAACAGAAACGATTTTATAGTTTTTATACCACGAAAATATGTTTGATCCTACATTTTCCTTTAGCATGCATACATGACTTCTAATGTATCACGAAAGAAATGAAACATATAAATCAAAAGAAATGATAAACACACTATAACAAAAAAAACCTAGATAATCTAGATCATTAATAATATTGCATTTCAATGCTAAGGATGATACAAAGGATTGGGTAAATGACCCCAATATAGATTAACAACACAAAGTAAATTTCTCCGTATGTGAACTTCATCATAGGGAATACAAGTGCGATGAGTGTTATGACGATGAGCACGAGTGCGATGTAAACCATGTTGATGACGGATCTTCTTGGTTTCAGTTGAGGAGGAAGATGAGATTTTTAAGTGAGAGGGAATTTTTGAAATTGGATGATTTGAAAAAGGTGAGGATTTGATAGATAGGTCGACGGTGGGAGTTTTTATAGGGAAGGAGGAATTTTGAAATTCGTGTTATGTTTTATTATTGGATTTAAAAGAAACAAAACATAAGTTTTATATACCACGATTTTAGACGAGAAATAAAACACGTATGTGAGAAAAAGGCTTCCTAATGAAGCTTCATGTAAAACATGTATAAGCACAAAAGATAATCATATAAATACCTAAATAGGTATACTTAATTATCAAGCAAAGTAAAAAGAAAATCATACCTCTAGCGTACTTAAGAATGTCTTTAAAAATGACACAACAAATGTCACTTAGACGATTCCGCCTTTTAAGATACCTTCTTTAAGGAAGGTATTCTTGTTACCAAGCGACTCCTAAAGCTTGGTGGGTATGAGCTTTGACTAATCAACATGACAAAGAAGATTAGTGCAATTAAAATTAAATAATAAAAATGTTGTTATCAAATCAACATACAAACATATAGTTTTAAAAGATATGGTGTTTGTTTTTATGAAAGACCTTCTTTGTAGTTTTCAATTAACCGTGGATCGTATCAAGTTTTTAAAGTACAATATACTTCAACAAACTTGGTAACGAAGCTCTGATGCCAATTGTGGAAAACTAGAAGGGGGGTTTGAATAGTTTTACCAATTAAAACTTCCTTTTAATCTATTTAGATTGACTTATGTCAATCTATTTGGATGTGTGTGTTGGATGTTGATAAACAAGCATGTAAAGGTAAGTAATGAAAAGATTAGAGTAAGAAGCTGTAGGATCGATAAAACTAATGATTTATGTGGTTCGGGGGGTTGGGGAAGCTCAAAGAATGAATAAGACATGGTTATTGTATAGATTGATGTAAAGGGAAGATGTGTGTGTTTCTTGAGAGAAGAAGAAGAAACCACACACACCTTCTTTTATAAAGTGAACTTCCTACCCTCCTAGTTGGGACTAGGAGGTGTATTTATACTAAGACAAGCATAACTTATCACTATTGACTAAACTAGTCCTTGTGAATAAGTAAAAGATAAAACTAATGCAATTCCCGTAATGACTTCACTTTAGCGAGGCTAACAATCTCTCCACAAGTGATGTCATACGGAGTTGCTTACAATATTCCCTACAAGCAAAATTAAATACAACAAATAAGCGCCTCCAAGAGTGTCTTCACGGTCTTCAAACTTCATGAATCTTCTCACTGGTCATCTCTTTACTTGCAGAAGAACAATGCGAGCAAATCTAATTAGGGATTAAATCGACCTTTTTGCTCTCCCTCAATTAGTGCTCTCCCCCAAACCTGACAACCTTTCCTGATGAGTTTCCTGAATTCGAAGAAGTCTTTTGATAATTAAATTAGAACCGTCATTAGTCTTCTACCACGCAGCGGAAAATGTAGAAAAGACTGTCGACTCGACCTTCTTCAAGATTGTCCATTAGGGGGAATAAGATATCAACATCTTCATCTCACCAAATGCATTCCAGTTATCTTTCATATATCAAATCAACCCAGAATGTACACATTTCTCTCCCCTGAAGGTTACGATTTATCGGAATCGGCATACAATAGTGTACATGAAGCATTAACTGGAAGCATTAACTGGAAGCATTCTATCATAAATCAAATCGGCCCATGAGAAGATGTCGATGAACAATACCATTTGAAATTGTCTAACTCATCTCAACCCCCTGTATCAAAATTCAACGGTACCTGTAGTAACCACATGTGAGGATAACCCAATATCACGAACTTGAGGATGAAGTAAAATCTCCCGGAATAGTTACTTAAGCTTGTACTATCCTTGTGAAAAAGAACGGTGTACCCATTGTACAAAACCTCTTGACGTATCCTCAACTGCATGAGACACCGAAAGTGATAGCAAGTCTTCATCACACTCAACATATTTGCCCAGACAAGTCATCTTCGCGGAAGGGAAGAAAGAAAGAAGATGAAATAAGTAAACTGCGCCGTCAAACTTCACTTCATACCCAAATAAATAATAAAGAGTCATCTCCGTGGTCACATTAAAATTCATCAAAAACTTTAGCCGTGAACTTATATCCTCCGTGAAATTTTATACCATACCAAAAATATAAATGTTGACATACTACACAAAATTTGTATCCAAAAATTTTATATCCCAAAAGATTCGGATGACAAGTTTTTGTAGTAGCTGCACCATGTTAGATCAAATAAACAATCAGCCCAAAGTACACGACCCATCATACGGTTGAGAAGCCCAAGTCCAACTGTTGAACAAACCCGATCCAATCTCCACAGCACCAACTAACCGGTTATATAACTCATAGAGTCAATTTGCCCTAAACCTAAAAACACCATCTGATAATAACGCCTACCATCTGTGTTATCTCTCCCCTAAGAACACAAACACATATCAAGATGCATCTCCTACCATCTCATCAATCAAAACTCATCTAATCTCGTTTATCCAAAATCATCAATCCAAAAATTATAACTCATCAAAACCACAAAAACATACCTCTCCCAAACGGTTCTGAAAAGAGAAAACAATTCCGCTTCTCATCTTCTAAGTCAAGCGAAGCAACCCTTGACTTAACTGAGCACAACGAAAGTCTCTTTTGATCTTTCAAACCTGAAGAACATATCCCACGAAGAATGACAAGATACGGCTTCAAGATCCAATCAAATGGGTTTCGGGTAAGGTTAATGTTGTAGGTTTTGTTTTAGATTCTTGAACGAATTAAAAGGATGAAATAACATAATTGTTATTTTCATTACTTTCATATTCGGATAATAACTAGAAGTTTAGCTTCAACAACTATCTGTGAGGATAATGGATTCAATGGAGACAATCTATAAGATTGCAAAAAAATGAGTCCGAATCTGAGATATTGATATGTTTTTCTTTGTAGTTTGGGAGATGGTGAGTGACATGTGAGGGTATATTGAAGTGAGTCTAGATGTAGGATTGGTTAGTGTCGGATCAGTGGATATATGGCATCTCGTTTTTCTTTGTCAAAAACCATGGACCAATGATGTTAATAAGAACTGAGGTTGTGTGATGGATATGGTAAATGGTATTCGTTTGTGGTCGAGGTCATTGCAGTTTACGCGTAGCTTTTCTTTTGTATTTTCTGTTAAGTTCTTATGCGTAGAAAAAAAAGTTACTCGTAAACCTTACGCGTAATTGTGAAGTTATGCGTAGAGTTACTCGTAAGCTTTTAGCTTATGCGTAAACTATGGTTAAGAACCAAAAATCCTTTACACTGTCACAGCGTAAGAGATATCCACAAGTCGAAGTGTTCCACACACTTATCCAAGTGAGGGAGCAGCGAGTAACAAGTTATCTCGAAGATTCTTCACCATAAAGTTACGAGTAGAAAACTTATGAGTAGTTGACTTTCTTACGAGTAGAACTAGGGTTTTGACTTACTCGTAAAAAATTTCCAACGATTCAAACAAATTCGCTTGCACAAATATCCTTAAAAACACTCGAATAACACAAAAATGTTAACCTTTTTCACCCAAAGTGCTTAGAAAAGTTACGAGTAGAAAACTAGGGTTTTGACTTTTTTACTTCTACTCGTAAGAAATTTCCAACGATTCAAATGATTTCGCTTTCACAGATATCCTTAAAAACACTCCAATAACACAAATCTTTTGACATTTTTCACCCAAAGTGCTTATAAAAGTTATGAGTAGAAATGACCAATAACCAAATACGAGTTTAAAACTGAACCAAAACGCGTAAAGCTTCGAACTTTTTGCAAAAAACTGAAACTTTAGCACCAAATAAACCTTAAACCACAAGAATCTTGAATTTTTTGAGTGCAAAAATTAAAGCTTTAAGCGTGACAACGTTTATAACAAAGCTACGCGTATAGTACCAACCTTCAAAACAAACACAAACAATAATGTGAATCAGATGCAATATGCAATATGCAGAGCAGTTTGATGAAATGTGAATCAGGGGAATCAGATGCAATATGCAGAGCAGTTTGATGGACATCAAGGGGGTCAGATTGTGAATCAGAATATGGGATATCAAAATGGGAATAACTGTTTTATGACTTCTGTTCAGAATGCTACCTCCGAACCTCAAAGACAAGATTCAGGATCTAGTGTCAACCGACTTACGAAGCTTGAAAAGATCCATTACATGTTGATGTTAGCGAAAAAAGAAGAGTTGGGAATTGAGTTGACTGAAAATCAAATTGGTACCCAAAATGGGAAGATAAAGCAAACGATAATGCAACCTCGGTCATACAATCAATCAACATGACACAACATCAAGCGGTACTTATGACACAACTCCTGTCTACGACACATATTCACTCAATGAGGTACCAAATTCGTTTACTCATGAGAAGCCACATTCTGTGTCTCCCGAACCTTATTATGACACATATGTGGGAGAGCAAGTTAATAGCAATGTTAACTCAGAAACTCCATATATGGATCCTAATGGAGGTCAAGTGATACAGAATGGTGCTAATGATGAGGAAACACGTGCTTATTTTGAATCATTAATCAATCAATGTGGCATTGAAGTTGAGAAAGTTAGAACGGTCAATCGCGAAGTTAAGGCAGCGAATGCTAAATTGACCGTTGAGCTTGAGAGTTACAAGGAGCACGCCAAAGCCTTTGAATTTCATACAAACAAACTTTCTGAATTAGAAATTGGTTATCGAGATTGCTTTTAAGAGAAAACAATTGCAACTCAAGTATGACACACTTGATGTGAATCTGAACTTGAAAATCAAATCTTTAAACAAGGAAATTTCTGATCTAAATGACCAACTTTCTAAACAAAAAGCAGCTGTTTTATGATCTTGAAAAAGAGAAGAAACAGTTGATTCTTGATTTTTCAAAGCGAGAAGATTCTCTTCTTGATGAAATTCGGATAAAATGAAACTATAAAGAAATTGGATAATTTGCTTCTTACAACGGGTCATTCTGCTAAATCAAACAAGATGCTTTCTAATCAAGTAAATCCGATTTTTCACACTTCACATAAAATGGCTCTTGGTAACAACCCTTCTTCGTTTCTCAAGAAAGCTCAGAAATCTCAGAATGTGTTGAACAATGGACAACCTTTGCATGAACCCATAATTGTTCGTGATTCTCTTGAAACGTTGGAACTATCTGAGGAGAGTAGATCAAAAATGAAACAAAAGAATCCAGATCTCAAACCGATTGATTATAACAAATGGAACAAAATTAATGGAATTACTTTTGTTAATCAAAAAGAACAATCAACGTTTTCCACCACACCAAGTGTTTCAAACAAAGTGTCAACACCAGTTTCAAAATCAGTTTCAAAACCAGTTGTTGTCTCCAAATCTCTTTCGAACATTGAACAAATGTCTTCAAACAATCTTTTTAACACAAGTGATGCGAGAAGTATTTTGGAAAATGTGAAAACGAGAATTGCAGATCTTCAAGAGACCGTTAAAACTAAAACCAATATTAGAACAAACATCTGGTTTAATAGTTTTGATAATGAACAGAAAAAGTTTTTTGAAACTCAAATTGCCCCTCAGTTGAATAACATCAACTCAAGGGTAATTCATTTTGAACAAGCCTTTTTGAAAGAAACAGTTGACTTTGTCAAGGACCATAAATCCCTGGTAAAGCAAGCTAATGAAAGTGTTGAACACATCAAAGTTTTGGAAAATTTAAATGATTCTCTCTCCGAAGATGTTATGACTACTGATATCATGTCCATCATTTTGCAAACATATTCTGTTGAAGATCATGAAAGACTCCAGTCTGAGACCTCCGCAATTGTTTCAAAATATGAAAAAGCTCTTGAAAAACTTGAAAAAGAAAATGTGTCCTATTTTAAACAGCTTGATCGAAAAACCGAGGAATGCAAGTATGACAAACTGTCGTATGAGCGTGCCTACAAGGACATGCAAGAGCAAAATGATCTTTTGAGAGTTCAGCTGAAAAGTCTAAAAGGAAAGGTTGTGGATACTAAGTTTGTAAAACCATTGACTGAGGAGAGAACAAATGTTCCCAAACCGGTTTTCAAACCAAAAATGTCTATTTCTCAGTTTCCTCCAAAAGTCAATGAGAAAAATGACTTGTCAAAAACAGTCACTCCACAGTCCCTGCCTATTAAAAAGAGAATTATCAAAGGTTTTGAAAAAGAAAAAGCAGTTGCTGAAAAACCTAAAGTGATTACACCTGGCATTTCTAGGAATAGTACACGGAATGTGACCAAAAATCCAGATAAAGAATCTGTCGGTTCTAACAATATGGTCAACAATCACTATCTAGAAGAAGCTAGGAAAAAGGCACAAACTCGAAAAGACGGAATTCTAGGTGCAACATCTAGGGTGATGAATTCTACAAGATTTCAAGGCACTGCTAGTAGTAGTAAACCATTACCTAGGAACACTCTACATAAGACTAGGGATTCGCTTGCATCTAAGAGTAGTTGAGCAAAAGAAAATGCTATGCCCTTAGAAAACAACACTAGGAATTCTAAGTCTTTTTCGAACAAGAATCAATGTCCACAAGATCAGTGACAAAGTTAAAGCTGCTTTTTTTAAACAAGAATATTGAATTTGTCAGTACTACATGTAAAAAATGTGTCTTTTCAGCTAATCATGATGCATGTGTCTCACTATATCTCAAGAAAGATAATTCTCATGCCGAGGCACAATCCACTAAGACACAAAATAGAAACAAGCCTATTGATAAAATGTCAAACAAACAGAAACCTAATAGGTGGATCTCTTCAGGACGTAGTTTTTCAAAAAGAGTCTTCATTTGCATCGATAAGAAAACAACTCCTCGATCTTACCTTAGGTGGATACCCACGGGCAAAGTTTTCAACTCAATAGGTCTTAGATGGATTCCCACAGGAAAGATTTTTGATACTTGCTCCAACACAGATAATAGTGACAATCATTCGGATAAGGAAGTACAAACCACTACAACCGTTGATAGTGATCTCCCTCGCCGTGAGGAAACATATACTTCTAACACTGTTATTTGTGAAAATTCTTCTTCTGTGGATGCAGGTACTTGTAAAAGTGTTGAAGGTTCATATACCCCATGTGGTAAAGAAGAACTTTATGCCAATTTCGCATGTGGAAATCCTTTTCTAGTTCCACTCTTAACTCCACTTTTACTTGGCCAAACTTAATCTTCTTTCTTCAAATCTTCTTTGTAAATATCTTTTGAAAAAACCAAAATACAAAATTTGAAAAACCAACAAAAGCAAAATACAAAAATATAAAACTTTCAAAAAAAAATATACAAAAACAATAGAAAATCAAAAATCCAAAAATAATCTTCTACGACATGTCTCTCGTATAATCGATATTCTGTACGTATCTAGAAATGTCATTCAACAATGATACGGGCATGTACAGATGCTTTGAGAGAGTTCTTTAATGTTTTCCAAAACATGTCGTTTCTAAAAAATTTCTTCAAAAAATGGCTTTCGTATACTTCAGTACGAAACCCGGACTTCAACATAATGGCTTCTGATCACATCAGTTCAGGACCCGCACTTCAAAGAAAGGAAAGTGCTTATCAAAATCAAAGGTTTTTAAATATTTTTCAAGCACTATTCCTAAAAACATAATGGCTTGCAGTTACTTCAGACTGTAACCCGATCTTTAAAGAAAGGAAAGTGCTACGCAAAATCGATTTTCATAAATATCGAGCACTTATCCTAAAACAAATGAAGATAATTTTCTTCAATATCTTCAAAAGATTTTTTTAAAATCTTCATCTTGCGTACCATTGATTCGAAATTTTTCAAAAAAATTTTTCAAAATCTCTCACATTTGGTACCAAGATAACTCCCTCTAAACCCTTAATTGATTCTAAATTTTCTTTATGAAAAATATGCTTTCGTTAAGGGGGAGTATAAAACAAAAAATTGTTCCTAAATTCATGCTAAATCAGTTTCTCTCCAAATGCTTTTCGAAAAACATATCTTTTAATCATTTTGTTTCAAAAACATCATGGATATGCTATTTTTGAGGGGGAGAAACGTGATTAAAATGTGATCAAAAAGTTTAATGATCGTTGTTTGAATCTCAAAAGAGCTCGACTCAGTTGAAACCAATGAATTGACAAGGAATAATGTACCATCTCGAGAAACTTTCTATGGACTTGACCAGGACGGGTAATAATTTCAAGCTAGTTCTCTAGTGATGTAAACGTGTCTCGAATCGTCTAGTTCATTTAAAGTCGATCAATTCAAAAGTGTGAACTCTACCCTCTATGTGCATTTCTATTAAACTCATAAGCACATGTGAAGGGGGAGTGTTTCTGAAAATATAAAACTCGAGGAGTGTCTCAAACATGTTTTCTATCATAAACACTCTGTGAGATTTTCAAGAAAATGGTTTTATGGCAACAATAGGACAGTCACGGAGTTATAAGGTGTCTAAGGATAGGAAATCCGTCCTATGATCCGCCAGAGCCGGAGGGATCTACCCAAGGACAATACAAATAGTTAGTATTAGAAGTCCTTAGGAATGATTGAAAAAAGGAGTAATGTGAGAAAGGAGAAAGAAGGGGTTGAAGAATTAAAAAGAAAAGTAAAGAAAGGGTGAAAAGAAATAGCCCTCCATATTCAACCTTAGGGCAGAAACCGGGTTCAATTCATCTGCTACTGGTTGTCACTAAGTTGACACTGGTATTGAAGACAAAGACGTCATGGACCCGGACGCTGCACTAAACCTTCTTGCTACTCAATTCCTCTCAAAAGGATTTGTTTCATTCTCACTGGGAACCCTACATAATCTATCGACTTTCTCTTAGAGATTGTTGGTATTGAAGAAGGAGACCCTCTCCCTAGTCTCCGCTTAGGAAACCAAAATGCACTATTGAGTCTAGAGCCACGAGAGTCATCAAAAGATCTCATAGGAACACTTGACATGACATCGCTTGTTGTTCATCAATAAGGACACAAGTGATATATTATAGAGTCCTACGCAGATCTTAGCAATCTGCCAGAACATTTATGAGGGGAGTTACAACTGTAATCCTCAGTGATTGAATGGAAATTCCTGCCAGGGTCAACATCAAGCAGCCCTGACAGCAGGTCACTTCGGTAATTCTTTGTGGATTACGCTTAGTGTGTCTCAAACGGTCTACAGTCGTGGGGTGATGCTTCGGTGTACCTCAGCGACTCATCTGAACTGTAGATGTACTTTGGTATATCGCGTTATCTCACTTGTGGGACTCCAGTTCAGGAACGGCCTTTGTAAGAATTGGAGTTGTGTTTTCACACTATGCTGTTAACACCCTCGAAATTCAAACTTGTAAGTGCCGGAATCCGCTTATTACTAACCTGTCTCTGATACCAATTGTAGGATCGATAAAACTAATGATTTATGTGGTTCGGGGGGTCGGGGAAGCTCAAAGAATGAATAAGACATGGTTATTGTATAGATTGATGTAAAGGGAAGATGTGTGTGTTTCTAGAGAGAAGAAGAAGAAACCACACACACCTTCTTTTACAAAGTGAACTTCCTACCCTCCTAGTTGGGACTAGGAGGTGTATTTATACTAAGACAAGCATAACTTATCACTATTGACTAAACTAGTCCTTGTGAATAAGTAAAAGATAAAACTAATGCAATTCCCGTAATGACTTCACTTTAGCGAGGCTAACAGAAGCACAAAACCACAACACAAGTATTTATAGTGGTTCGGCTACAAGGTCACCTTCCTTGCCCTACTCCACTCCCCGAGTCACCTACTCGAGAGTTCGTAATCACTACACCAATCTCCTTATGGCGGAGAAGCCTTCACAACGTCACCTACTCTTTTTTCGGTACTAGGCTAACCACCGGGTTCTTTCACTCCAAGGTGAACCACACCTACACAACGTCGCCTACCCTTTATAAGGTACTAGGCTAAGTACCTAGTTCTTTCACACCTTAGGTGAACTACACCTTCACAACGTCGCCTACCCTTTATTAGGTACTAGGCTAAGCACCTAGTTCCATTGCAATGGAGGAACTACTACCACACTACACCAACGACTAATCCCAAAGGAGATCTACTCCTTTACAACATCATCAAGGATATAAATATCCTTGGATCTAATACTAGTCTATCTTGTACATCGAAACACACCATATCGAATGTACATGTAAGGCACCTTTCACTAATGCCTTTGACTAGATCTACAAGACACCTTTCACTAATGTCTTGTGTCTTCACTTCTAAGCACCTTTCACTAATGCTTCTTTGTCTTGACTTCTAAGCACCTTTCACTAATGCTTCTTAGTCTTGACTTCCAAGCACCTACCACAAGTGCGTTATCCTATAGACGATAGATACCCTTCACTAATATCTTCGTCTTGACTCTTAAGACATCTTTCACTAATGTCTTCAACACTACACTTCTTTGAAGAAAGAAAGAAATCATCAACAAGAAGACTTCAGTAGCCTTGATGATGAGGAAGCATGGCAACTCATGGACTTGAGATTGCTCGACTTCAAAGGTGGTGATCTTGCCTTTAAGAGGAACCTAAAAGATCACACAAAAACAAAACTACAAACATAGATCTCTTGGATCTAAGGTTAGTGAGATTTAACTCAGGGGAGAAAGTATATTGAAAGGGGGTGAGAAACAATGAATAAATGGCTCACTATTTATAGAGGAAAAACCTCTACTGTTCCCCGGATCCCACGGATCCCTACCACAAGGGATCCGGCTAGCACAAAGCTAGGGATCCGTGGTCCGCTCCTCTTTGCCCATGGGTATTTTTGGTTATGGGTCATGGGTCATGGGTTATGGGTTGATCCATGGTTTTCTTTCTAGATACAATGAACTTGGTTAAGTGGTATATATAAAACCATGGGTTGTGGGTCAAAACCATTTGCTAGTATTTTACCCATTTAGTATATACTTGTATTTACCCATTTTAGCATATACTTAGTTTTTACCCATTTTAGCATACTTAGTTTAAGTATATGTTTAACCCAATATGTAAACACTAGTTGTTGTACATATTTATCTAAATCATAAAAACACTTATACTTGTTTTAGTGTTTTATGTGAAAGTGTAAGTGTGTTAGAAAACTATTAGTCCAAACCATTTACGTATTTTATTTGTTTCGTTAAAAATGATTTTACTTTTGTTATCGACAAAACATTAGAAGATCGTAAAATATAAATAAACGTTTTTACGGCTTATTTGTATTAACACACAGTTACTAGGAAATAATATCATGAGACAAGATACTATTATGGAGATGTTATAGCAGGTTGTTTGAACCAAGTTGTGAAACCAAGTTACCACAGGAGAAACCAAGTACACATTTGCTCAAACAATATATGTTATAGCAAGTCGCTAAGAGTATGTTGTCAATACAAGTTGCTACAGGAAAACCTGAAACAAGTCGCTAACATGAAATTATACTAGCAAGTCACTTTAAAATAATTTAATAAACCAAGTCTCCACTTGAAAATTGAACCAGCAAGTCGCTAGACTTATAAATACCAAGTCGCTATCAAAAATGATAGGACCAAGTCGCTTCAAGATTAACAAGTTGCAGACTTGTAAGTACAAGTCGCTACCAACATAAATAGTGATAAGTCGCTACGAGATACTTAGGTAAGTCGCTAAATGAGTATAAGCAAACTACCTCGCTACCAAGAATATTGGTAAGTCGCCACCTAGAACACACAAGCCAACTCGCTACGAAGAACACATCTAAGTCGCTATCAAGAACATTTCAACATAATCAGTCCAACTCGCTACGAAGAACATTGTAAATCGCTACGAAGAACATTTCAATCCTAACGACTAACACCCCACTCACTTTATCAAATGCAACCATTAAGATCCTGCAATCTCACTCTGATGCAACACATATCATCCGACAAACATAATAACGCAAGCAACGCAACCCATAACCAAACATAATAACGATTCACTTATAAGGCCTCATTATAATACATAATTAAAAAAGACAACATCACTCCAAGAGAACCAACACTGCACAAGATCCATTCATACAAGTAACTTAAGTATCAGCAGTTGAATCCTTTAACAAACCTAGGTGAGTGGAATAAGATTGAGGATCAAACAGTCCGAGTAGAATCTGTTAAAGGAACGAAGTAAGGATATGCGTATATGTTACAAGTAATGAAAGGAGAAGGATAGATGAAACATGTACCACAATCAAATTGCAAGAGATAATCGCCACGAGAGAAGAAAAAGAAACACGAAGGTCTTTTTGATTAAAATGAAAAAGAAACGGTAAGTCGCTAGGTATAGGGAAGAGATTAAACAAAAATACCAAGTTGTCACATACAGTCCCTGTAGTTGTGAATGTTTTTAGTAACTCGCTAGTAAGCTATATTGACAAGTCGCTAAGACATTGCATACCAAGTTGCTAACCTCAAATAAACATGCCAAGTCGCTAAATTTGTTAACGGTAAGTTGCTATTAATTAATTCAGGAATAAGTCGCTATCTTATCATATTATGTATTATAGACATTATCAGTCCATGAACTTATCAGATTGCAAACAAACACAGATAGCATAATGAGATAACATAATAAGATAAGCAGACTATCATAATGGACACCATGAAACAAATAAGCAATCAACACAGAGGTCACCACGAAGGCAAGACAAGACAAAGACATGCATCTGAGCACAAGACATAACCAAAACAGGTGCAGATATAAACGAGGTAACTTGAAAAATTCTCCCCCTCAATCAATGTCACCAAAGAACATTGATTGAATTTAACCTACCCGTTTAGACAACAAGAATATATCATTTGTTCGAACTTCATCTATGATCCCGTGTCATTATTGAATGACATTTCTAAGACCGTAGATGTTATCGATGACAAGAGATATATCTTTTATTTGATATTGGGAAATGATATGAAAAAAATGATTTGAAAAAAAAATGATTTGTAAAGATATGAAAAATGATATGAAAAAATTTTTAAAGTTTTTTTTTTTTTTTTTTAATGATTTGTACATAGATATATAAGAGCGAGTCCTGATTCAATTCGAATAGGAGTCAAAGCACAAGGTATGTCAGTTCTGGCAAGCAACCATTCCAGAGTGAGCAATATTCATCTCTGATGGAAACCAAGTCATGAAGTTCCTGATCGAATTGAGCATTGTACCTGAAAAAGACTGAGAATACATTGCACTGGAAGCACATGTAGAATTGCAAATGGATGAGTTAGTGACATGAGTAATCTCACTATTGGATGTATCACAGTTTAATTTAGGCGTATCATTAGTAGAGATCCCTTTAGGTTCACTATTCTTGAAGAGTTTTCCTGTGGACATCCACTTAAAGCAAGATCTAGGTATGTAAGCCATTTTGGATCCTGTAAACTTAAATAGTCTGCCAGTGGGAATCCATTTGAAACAGCTGCTAGTAGATTTAGGTGTAGGCACTTTCCTCTTTTGAATATTTGTCCTTTTGTAATCATTGGGTTTCTTAGGGGATTGATCTGCCATTTGATGCTTCTTATGAGAAGTAGATGAACTCCTAGTATTCCTGATCTTAGTACTTTGAACATTAACCTGAGGTTTGTTATTCATCATATCGGAACGAAGTAGTGAAGTGACTGGTTTTGACAAAACAGTATTCACATCAACTTGGGAGGCAAGCCTAGATTTCGATGGTTTAAATCTTTCAGTTTTAAAAGCATTCGGCTGCCTCACTATGGTGTGTTTTGAGTTGTTCTGAACATTTGACTTTCCTAAGGTTGATGGTTTTGCAAACTTAGTGTTCACCTTATTTCCAATAGATTTCCTAAGCTCATTTTTTAAGGCAACAATATTGAAGCTCTTATCCTGAATTTGGGTTTTGAGGGCATCAATGTCGGCCAAAAAGGAATTTGTTTGATCTATCAACTTGGAATTGTTCTCTAATAAGTTCTTTCTTAAGGACTCATTTTCTCTTAATAAGTTGGATACACATAAAGCCAATTCATCATTCCTAGATTTAAGCTCACTACTCACCTCATGGTTAAGATTGCTCATCCTAAGATTGCATTTCTTATGCAGATCTGAGAGTTGACATTTCAGATTGCATATGGTTGAATCTTTGTCCTGAATCTGGGTTTTTAAGTGATTAATTTCAAAGAATTCTCGAAATTCTGGAAATTCCGGATTAATGTAATTTCTTCCTTTTGTAACATGAAAACTTTCTTCCTTTTGTTGTATTGCAATTTCCAGGGAAATACAATGTTTTTCAAGAATTGAGTATTTGGTTGAAAGTTCATCATAAACCCCTTTTGTTACCATGTCATTTGTTTTAAGGATTTTAGATTCAGACTCAACCAAGACACATTTATCGATATCATTTTCAAAGATAGGGTCAGTTAAGGGTACCTCAATGCATGACACGTGTTCATTTGTTGGTATGGCATCTGTATTCACCTCATGCACAACAGAACTTACTGACATGTAAGCAGTTTCAAGCTTTTCAATCCAAAACAAGCTCAACCACAGTGATTCAAGCTTACCAAATCAAAACCTAAGCACATACAATGATCCTAAACACAAAAGTACACTCAAAATTCAAACTTTAACACAAGAAATGAACCAAATGATGCAAAAGCCACTAAACTTTTTCAAACTCAAAAAAACCATCTAAATACCACTAGAAATCCAAGGATATGTAAGAGATGATCTAACCATGGCTCTTGATACCATTTGTAACATATTGGATTTCACAAGCACATAAGAAAACACAATATGGACGTATACTTTAGATGATTTAGAGAGAGAAAGTGGGATATTCTAGAAAGAGAAACTCTTGGAAGGTTAGATTCCACAAAGAACATCCAACCCTCTACCTTGCAAGGTAGAGGGTATTTATAGGTTACAAACTAAATGACCTCCTGATGGCCTGTGGATCAGGTATACAGTGGGTAAAGACCCGTCCTTCCTCCACGGTGTTGCACTAGACTAAATCTAAGCTAATAACTTACTAACAACTAACATAATAAACGATATGTCTACGAGCTAACTTAAGCTAGATTATACTTGGGGTGACCGATGCTTTACAATAGAATTTCCAATTCCTAACAGATCGGCGGATAGTTTTTTTTTTTTTTTTTTTTTTGGTTGGGGGCTTTGTGGGCTTAGATAGTTTGGGTGGGTTTAGCTTTTAGGCGTCTCGTTGTTGCCTTGCCATGTTGTTTCTTTCCCATAGTTTTAGGCCCCGTGCGTTGCTTTGCTTTGCTCGTGTGTTTTAGGATTGCCTGCTTTTTCTTACCTTGCTTTTTCTGGTGGTTCCTTGTTTTTGCTCTGCCTTAGCTTTTGGCCCGTGCGCCTTTTTGCTTGCTCTATGTTGCCCTCTTATGTCTGCCTGCTTTTGTTGTGCTTTTTCTTTGCTGCCTTGCCTGCTTTTTTGTCTTTGTGGTGCTTGTTTCTTTCTATTTGCTTCTCTCTTTTCTTTTCTATCTCACCCGCACACCTGCACTTGCCGTAGGTCTCGTTGGAAGCAGTCTCTCTACTCCCGGGTTTATCCTGGGGGCAGGGGTATGATCTGTCTACATTTTACCTCCCCCATACCCCGCTTCAGCGGGATTGGGTATGTTGTTGTTGTTGTTGTTGACTATTAGTAGATAATTAGGCCCAAACTCGGTTTGTGGGTTTTGGGAATTAGGGTTTTACCATTATAAATAATGGTCATCAATAAAGTTATACCCGCAGGGTTTTAACGTTCTATATTGTTATCTAACATGGTATCGGAGCGGGTCTGATCCTCATACCTAAGTGACTATGTTGAGTCGCGTCTCTTAAACCACCCCGTCAAACCCTAGCCGTCACCCTTTAACCCTAAAAAACAAACAAAACAAAACGTCTCTTCTATGCCATCTGTATCCATAGCCGAAACCATGAATTGTTGGAAGATGTGGAACCAAGTGTCAAGTCACTGGCTGAAGAAAATTTAAGGGATATGGAAACATCAACGTGAAGACCTACGCCATCTATTTTTGTAGTTTTAAGTTTTGGTTCAATAAAAAAAAGTTATTTAATTGTTTGTTTTGTTTTATGTCGAATCCAGGATATTAATTCCCGAGACGACTTTTGTTGGTGTCGAATCTAGGGTTCTTATTCCCGAGACGACTTTTGTTTGTGTCGAATCTAGGGTTCTTATTCCTGAGACGACTGTTTGGGATACTTTGGGTTATCCCATTTTATTTTGGTTATTATTTTATTTTGCTTTCTTAGTTTATTACTTCAGTTCGAGCTTTCGCGATTTCGCCGCTCGAACTGCGGGGGAGTATTAGTAGATAATTAGGCCCAAACCCGGTTTGTGGATTTTGGGAATTAGGGTTTTACCATTATAAATAATGGTCATCAATAAAGTTATACCCACGGGGTAAACGACGTCCGCTAAAATAAAACCTTTCATTAGAAAAAGATGACCTGGAGCTCATTCTTCGTCATCTTCGATCGTCAGCATCACCTCCAGCTGCCTTCTTTGCAGCAGCCATCTGGTTCTTTCACTTTTGGTACTTTTATCGAATCACAAATGATATAGATTTTTTATCAAATGTTGCAACAAGTTTTAGTTTGCAACTAAAAAACAACTATATACATGGTTCAAAAGTTACTAACTGATCTTTTATTATGGTAGAATATAGAGTTGATATTATACTAAGGTTGACATTTTTGACATGTATGGTGTATAAACATAGAGGCAGCGGCGGAGCCACCATGCAAGCTATGGGGGAAATGCCCTCAATAAAGCTCTACTAGAATGGCTAAGCTAAGAGAAAAAATTGTTAGATTTTGTTGGATATATGAGATGTTACTCTCACAAAAATATTGCTCACAAAAATTATTACGACAAAATTTAAATAACTCTTGGTTATTTGAAAGAAACGATGCACTCAAAATATATCTTCTTTATTAAAAAAAACTTGAAATACTTTCTTTTTGTTTTGTAGGAGCTGGTACAATTGTTCACTACAATTCAACTAGCTTATATAGGCAAACATTGAAGTACTATTACAATATGAAATGAATACCAGTAAACATTAGCATAGTATACTACTATAGTGTATAGTAGTCAAAGAGTGTAGGTAGTATTCTTTCCGTCCACAATCTTCACCTATTGTTGAAATTGTATGGAGAAAACAAACTTGCATTCATTTTACCCAACTATTCATTTATCAAACTCAAATAGTTGGGCTTGACTTTATTTTTGAACCGTTTTATTTTTCTTTTGGTCGGTAAACACATTAGTTCACATTCTCCCCGTAATGTGTTTTGGCTGAACTCCCAACTTTCGTCTGAGCTCCTGAAACTTTTCTCGTGGAAGTGCTTTTGTGAAAATGTCTGCTAGCTGATCATTTGTTCCACAAAATTCAAGTTGCACCTCTCTGTCTTCAATTGCTTCTCTGATAAAATGATGTTTCAAAGCGATATGCTTTGTGCGGCTATGATGAACCGGGTTCTTTGCGATTGCTATTGCTGACATGCTGTCGCATAAAATTGTTGTAGGCTTCAATTTCTTTTCTCCAATGTCTTCAAAAATTCTTCGTAGCCAAATTGCTTGTGATGTGGCTAGAGCTGCTGCTACGTACTCTGCCTCCGCTGATGATTGTGCGACTGTTTGCTGCTTCTTGGAGCACCAACTAAACACACCTGAACCAAGTGAAAAAATATATCCAGATGTACTTTTCATGTCATCTGTACATCCTCCCCAATCACTGTCACAAAACCATGCAAATTTATTCTTGCATTTTTTTTTAACTTGATTCCAAAATCTTTCGTGCCCTGCAAATATCTTAAAATTCTTTTACCAACTCCCATGTGAATCTGACTAGGATTGTGCATGAACCTTGAGAGTAAACGTGCGGCAAACATGATGTCGGGTCTTGTTGCTGTGAGGTATAACGATTTCCCCACCAAACTTCGATAAAATGTAGCGTCCACTTTACTTGAACCGTCTTCCTTCATGAGCTTTTCATTGACAACCAAAGGAGTGTCCTTCGGTTTGCATTCTGACATATCAAAAATCTTCAAAATCTTCTCGACATACTCTTCTTGACAAATAAAAACGCCGCCATCGTCTTGATATATCTCCATTCCGAGAAAATGATTTAGAAGTCCTAAATCACTCATCTTGTATTTTTGCATCATCTCATTCTTGAAATCTTCAATCATTTTCTTCTTATTCCCTGTGAACACAAGATCATCGACATAGAGCGCTACAATTAAAATGTCATTTTTACCTTGATTTTTAACATACAAGGTCGGCTCGCTCTTGCTTTGATTAAAACCTTTTTCTTTAAAATAACCATCGATCTGGCTATACCACGCTCGCGGTGCTTGCTTCAGTCCGTAAAGTGCTTTCTTCAACTTGTAAACTTTTTCTTCTTTTCCTTCAACCTCGAATCCTTGAGGTTGATTCACATAAACTTCTTCTTTAAGTTCTCCAGTGAGAAATGCTGACTTGACGTCGAGTTGGTAAAATAACCAACCTTTCTGGCCTACTAGTGAGATGATTGCTCGGACTGTGTCCATTCGAGCAACTGGAGCAAATGTCTCGTCGTAGTCGATTCCAGGTTGTTGTGAGTAACCTTTTGTTTTTTTGGGTAAAGGGGAGTAATCCTGCACCCTGGTAAATATATTAACCAAAAGAACGTTTAAGTACAATGGATATGAGTGAAATCCCATATCTCAGCCCGTTACATAGGCATAAAGCTTACATAACAAGATACTTCCTATTTTCTAAACAAGAAAACAAACCACTACTCAAATGATAACATAGGACATAACGAAAAAATTACTTCCTATAACCTTGAAGCTTGGTGCCATACATGGCATTAAAGGCATCCAAATTCCCTGGAAGATCATGAACCTGATTCGCATAGTCATCGTAGTCATAGTCATCAAACTCATCTTCAAACTCTTGGCCACCACCGAATAGATTAGCAGACTCATCAAATGGGTTAGCAATCACCTCATCTTCAAAATCAGAAACCACGGTCTCTCCCACTTTAGAAAAAGGGTTAACTCTCTTAGAAGAAGAGGCGGGCGGATTACAAGAATCACTAGTTTTAGGAGCCACACCCGACTCCATCTCTTTCAAATCACTCACAAGGGGTTCTTGTGATGCAGTACCTGTCTTAGTAGACTTATCTTCATTAACTTCCATTGTACGACCAGAATCCACATCCTTATTGGCGTCATTAGAAGGAGTACCAGACGCATCCGTATATTCCATATTAAGAGCATCAAACTGGTTAGATGTAGAGATCTTTGTTCCACTCGAACTAGCCACATCAGAAGCATTCTTCTTAGTGACTTCCACTTTCTTAGGTTCAGGAGGAATCTTTTTGGGTTGATATTGAAATTGCTTACCCACAACAGGTTTAGTAAACCCTCCTTGACCCGGAATAGTAGACCCACCTTGCTTTCCCTTCTTCTTGTTAGTAACCGTCTTGAAACCATCATTAACACGCTTAGTAGGCTGAGCAGGAGGTTCAACAACTTTAGGGCATTCAATAGGAGTATGACCAAAAATCTTACATTTATCGCAATGAGGTGGTTTCCACTCATATTCAACCCGTATCTTCTCAATAGTCAAACCCGACCCATCAAGTAACGGTATCTCAACAGTAAGGCTGTCCCTAAGCACCTCATCCGACTTCACTTCAATCATGCATCTAGCAAAACTACTACGGCCCCACGATTCCTTGCACATTTGGCTAGTGAAAGCATCTAACCTTTTGGGTGTGCCTATCAATCTGGAAAGGAGACTAAGGCCATCATCTAAAAACATAGCAAGAGGAACATCATGGAATTTAACCCACACCGGGATGTTGGTCAAATCCTCTTTAAGTAAGTTGGTGTTTAATGTCTATGGTTTAAGAATAATAGGTACATTTCTAATCAACCAAGGACCGTTTTCAAGAACATCATCAACACCTTTCTTCGAATTGAACTTAAAAAAGAAGAACCCCTTTGCATTCATCATTACCTTTTGTATACCAAACTTAGCCCACGCATTGCGTACAAAGTAATCAACAACAGGAAAAGCAAGTCGTTGACCAAGAAAATACCCATACAGAGTATTCTCAAACCTAGCGTTCACCTCTTCAACCACTTTCATCGGGACAGAAAGATCTACACCATTAGCTTTCTTATTACATTCCAACCTACGAAAGTTTGACGTGTGTTTCTTAGGTTCAGTAGAAGTAGCACCAGCATACGATGTAGAAGATTGTTTCAAACAAACCTTCTCAATACCAACAGCCCCATGTGCATTCGTATCATCCTTATCATTAACATTATTAGGGCTACTAGTAGCATTAACAGTAGAAGCCATATGAACACTCGTATCTTGAGGAGATTTCGAATAATAAACAATAGCAGTAAGCATCTCCTCTAGCTCCTTCTGTGACTGCGGCACCTTAAGATGCTCAAATGGATTAGCCCCAGTAGAAGTAGTAGCATCCACTGTCACAATTGGTCTTGCCTTTTGCGACTAGTCTTGCCTTGTTTCTTTGAATGGAACCATCTGCATTGTACTTGACTTTGTACACCCATTTGACACCAATAACGTCTTTGTCTAATGGTCTTTCTGTGAGCTCCCACGTGTTGTTCGTTTCAATAACTTGAATTTCGTCCTCCATCGCTTTCTTCCATGATTCTTCTCTAATCGCTTCTTCAAAACTTTGTGGTTCTACAAGACAAAAATTAGCATTGTATATTTCTGTCAACGAACGAAATTTTCTTGGTGGTGGACTTTGAGATTGTTCATCTGGTTCTTCGTTGGGTACTTCATCATGCGATGGTTGATTTTCATCACTTTCCACATGTGCTTCATCCTGCATTTTGTTAGTGGGAAAACTTGGTCCTTCCTTTTTTTCTTCTTCCCAATTCCAGGAAGAATTTTCATCAAAAATAACATCTCGACTAACTATTACATTTTTTGTTTTTAGGCTATACAATATATAAGCTTTTGACTTGCTACTATAGCCTACAAAAATGCACTTTTCACTTGTCTCGTCTAATTTATATCTTTTTTGCTTTGGTATTTGAGAATAACAAACACACCCAAAAACTTTAAGATGTCTTACCGAAGGTTTTCATCCATTCCACGCTTCAAGTGGAGTCTTGTTATCGAGGGCTTTTGTTGGACTTCTATTCAACAAATACACTGCTGTGTAAACTGCTTCTGCCCAAAAAAAAATTGGTAAACCTTTGTCGTGCATCATTGACTTCGCCATTTCCACAACGGTCTGATTCATTCTCTCGACTACACCATTTTGTTGAGGTGTGTATCGAGTTGTGAGCTGTCTGTGCATGCCTTCATCCTCACAAAACTTGTCAAACTCTTTTGAGTTGTATTCTTTTCCTTGATCACTTCTCAAAATTTTGATAAAACTCCCCATTTGTTTTTCAACAAAATTTTTATACTTTTTGAAAATTCCAAAAACTTGAGATTTTTCTTTCATGAAATAAACCCATGTCATTCTACTAAAATCATCAATAAATAGAATGAAATAGAGATTATTACCATGAGATGGATTCCTCATCGGACCACAAAGATCGGTGTGTACTAGCTCGAGAATTTCCTTGGCTCTCCAAGCGACTCCTTTCGGAAATGGTTTCCGGTGATGCTTTCCGAGCGCACACCCTTCACAAACTCCTTCAATCTCGTGAATTTGTGGCAAACCTCCAACCATATTTTTTTGGTGGAGCAAATTTAGACTTTGTAAATTTAGATGTCCAAGCCTCCTATGCCATAACAAAGCTTCATCTGTTGTTATGGCCTTTAATGCAGAGTGTTCTTCGTACCTGAATGTGATCGGAAAACTTCTGCTCCGCCCTATTGTTATCTTCTGCATTAACTCTCTATTTCTTCCTTTAATATATATACTGCAACCTTTACCTTCAAAAACAACAGAGTATCCATGCTCTACTAGTTGTCCGACATTTAGCAAATTTTGCGTAAGGTCAGGAACAAGTAAAACATCATTAATATACTTGATACCTATTTTTGTCTTGACCGGAATCTTGCCTTTTCCTTTCACTTGTACTACTGCTCCATTTCTCATTTTTACTTGAGAATTTCCTGCAGTGCCAATGTCTACCAAAATACTTTCATCATCGGTCATATGATTACTACAACCGCTGTCAAGAAACCATTTGTCACTTCTTTCAATGTTAGCTGATTGACAAAAGAAAACATTTTCATTTTCTTGTTTTTCTTCTAAAAAATTTGCTTGTTGTTGGTTTTTCTTTCGACAAAATTTTTCTAAATGACCAAATTGATCACAGTGAGTACATTTGTACTTTTCTTTATACCAACAGTCTTTCTCCTCATGATTTTCTTTCTTGCAAATGGAACACTTGTGAGAGTTTTCATCGCCAAATGATCTTTTGTCGAAGCTGCCTTGACCTCTAAAACTTCCGTAGCTTTATCCGCGTCTACGGCCTCTAAAATTTCTGCCTCCTCGACCACCTCGGGATGAACTTCCTCTTCCATAATTTTGTGGTGGCTTCTTGTCGCCTTGCAAGCTGGATTGGAATGCACTTTCGATCGCCTTGCCAGAGTTGTGAGTCATACGTTGCTCATATGACTTGAGAAAACTTAACAATTCTTGAATACCCAAAGTTTTGAAATCTTTGGTGTTTTCAATAACTGCTATAATTGGATCAAATTTTTCGAGAATACTGATGAGAATTTTCTCAACAATTCGTTGGTCTTCAATTTCATCACCATAACTTTTCATCTGATTAATCAAATCGGTTAATCTAGATGAATATTCATTTAGTGACTCATTTTCCTTCATCTTCGTATTCTCGTAATCTCGTCTAAGAGTTTGTAGCTTTATAGCTCTCACTTTGACGTCTCCTTGAAATTCTTTCTTTGGATCCGTCCCAAGCTTCTTTTGCTTTTTTTAGACGCATGATTTTCGGGAAGATTGGCGGTGTGACTCCCCGCTGAATCATACTTAGAACGGCTGCATTTCGGCTTCTCTTTTGCTTCAAATCTTTCATCTGCTCGTCGGTTAATTTTTCTGTATCAACGGGTTCTTCAAATGTGTTTTTGACATGGTCAAACACATGTAAAGAATCAAATAGTGTCTCCATTTTAACACACCAATAATCATAATTTTCACCATCGAAAATTGGGACGACAACATGACTTAAATCAAAACCTTGTCGTCTTGCCATGACCGCTCTATAAAAAAATGGTAAGAACTAGTTTAACCCAAATGGATTCGAACAAGCTCAGATACCAATTTATGTTGGATATATGAGATGTTACTCTCACAAAAATATTGCTCACAAAAATTATTACGACAAAATTTAAATAACCCTTGGTTATTTGAAAGAAACGATGTACTCAAAATATATCTTCTTTATTAAAAAAAACTTGAAATACTTTCTTTTTGTTTTGTAGGAGCTGGTACAATTGTTCACTACAATTCAACTAGCTTATATAGGCAAACATTGAAGTACTATTACAATATGAAATGAATACCAGTAAACATTAGCATAGTATACTATTATAGTGTATAGTAGTCAAAGAGTGTAGGTAGTATTCTTTCCGTCTACAATCTTCACCTGTTGTTGAAATTGTTTGGAGAAAACAAGCTTGCGTTCATTTTACCCAACTATTCATTTATCAAACTCAAATTGTTGGGCTTGACTTTATTTTTGAAACGTTTTCTTTTTCTTTTGGTCCGTAAACACATTAGTTCACAGATTTGTTGCAAAAATTAGTGATGCCCTCAACATAGAAAGTAAAGTGCCCTCTTCAAAAAGAAAAAATCACCGATTCAATCTTAAGTTCTTTTTTTTCTTCTGGAAATCGTGAACTAATAATATGAAAAAGAAAGGTTGAAGATAAGAATAGAGAGGATGAAGACAAAGACATTGGAAATTGGGTAATATTAAATATAGAAAAATATTAACCAATAGTATAGTATTTGTTTGTATTTTATACGGGATATTTAACTATAAAGGCTAATTTAAAAATTGGAATTCTTAATATATTACCGGTGTGTGAACTTTTTAGTTTGTATATCTAGGTACACCTTATGGTGCTGTAGTTTTAGTTCAAAATTAAGTTTTAAGTTTTGAGTTTACATTCTATTTGTCGAAATAAGATCAGTTATGTTAACATTTTTTGATAATAATGTATATTAAATTAATGAGTTATGACGAAATGACAAATATAATTAACAAAAAAGTAAAAATGAATAAACCACAGCCACAAATTTTAAATGCAATTATGATAATAGATGATTCTCTTTATTATTATTTTTTTCTTTATGTGAAATATGTAGCTATAATATATTTTCGTTCTTTTCATTTTAATAATTTTTTCCAGCATATATAAGTGATTTATAAAGGTCTCATTACTTTGATATAGAGTAATGTGCACTTTTAGCCGTGCTTAGCTTGTTTATTTCTGTTTTTAGTTGCGTTTTGACATTTTATAAATGAGATAGATTACAAGTAGAGTAGATTTTATTTAAGATGAACTTAATGAAAGTGCATTATCGATTGATCATATACATCGCTAGTTTGTAATTGTTAATTGCCTAGCAGAAGTGGTTTTTGTGTTTAAATTTACGCTGAATCGAACCGATCCATTTTAATTGTTACTGTAAAAAAATCAACCTAGTATTGAATCACTTGTTGCCCCCTTCGATTGAATTTCATGGCTCCGCCACTGCATAGAGGCTAAGGGGTTTGATCCAGTTTAATCCCATCGAACACAACCAGATTCTTGGATCATCATTCAAGCAACCAGCAAAAATGATCTTCTAGACGACGGCTATAAATGGCGCAAATACGGTTAAAAGAAATTCTCATCCAAGGCAGGATTTTTTTTCCCTTTTATCAACTATGATAATACACTTTCTTGAACCATTTTTTACCCTTGCAAATATTTGAGTAAAATCATGATCATTTGCCTTATTTTGCTATGCATTCTCGTTGAAGATCCGGAATAATTGTTAGAAATTGAGGTCATAATATGTGGCAAACATGTCATTCTATCAATTGCTAATGGTTTTTTAGTTATGTTTATTGCATTCTTATTACAGGGGTTATTCTTAGACAAAGCATAAATGATTTAAAGGGTGTAGAAGTTCATTGCTGTTGATGCTTCTCTTAATAGTTGAAGGGGTCAATGTGCATCTTTTTCCCTTACTTAAACCCTCTCCTAATCTAGGGTTATAACACAACTGTGTGCAGTCATTGTCTAATATTCTCTCCTTTGTCTGATCATAGTTCTGATCTTGTTTACTCTTTGTATTTGTCTGGTTATTGTCTCATTGACATTAACCTGACCTTGTATAACTTTGGATATTATTGTTGGCTTAATCTATGCCAACTGTTGAGGCTTTGGTTTGAATAAAGTATTATTGTGTTTTTGCTGTTGCTGATACTTTCGTACATGGTATCAGAGCTTCAGGCTCATAATCACGGTTGATTCACCATCCTAGGGTTTCTTCGTAGAAACTTGGGGATATCTCTCCGACAACAATCAAAAGTTTTTACGGTGGTTTGGGGTTATTACTATTGGCGTAATCGCTGGTTATTTCCTATTCACAATTAGCCCTAGACTAAGTGAATCTAGGGTAATTGTGATTTGTTCTTTCCGCTGCATATTACTCTGTAAGTCTGCTCTCACCTTCAAACAACAGTACTTAAGTCTTTGTGGGTGCAAACGGGCTAGACTAACATCTTGATCTGCCACCTCTGAGTGGTATGAATACCTGCTCTGGTTTACCCCAGTCCACAGGCTTGGTTCTTGTTGTTTCTTAATTTCATGTTCTTATAATACTGGTGGTGGTGGTGGTGGTTCTTCCACTGAAAAAAACTTATCTTTTGGTGATGCTCTATATTTACACCCTAATAACACTAATGGTACTCCTATAATTTCCATCAAACTCACTGGAACAGAAAATTATAAAATATGGAATATGGCCATGACCTTTGCCTTAAGGAATCATAATAAGTTAGGATTTATTGATGGTACTTGCTTAAGATATGACTCAAATCCTATTCTTGCTAATCAATGGGATACCTGTAACTCTGTTGTGGTCACTTGGATTCTTAACTCTCTCAATCCTGAATTATTTGCTGGTCCTATCTATGCTAAAATTGCTTATGAAATGTGGAATGATTTTAAAGATACTTATGATAAGGTTGATGGTTCAGCTATTTTTAATTTGCATAAAAATATAAACTCTCTTAGTCAAAGTGGGTCTTCTCTTGCTGATTATTACAACACCCTTAACTCTTTGTGGAAAAAATTTGATTGTATGATTAGCTTGCCTCCCTGTGCTTGTGAGGCTGCAAAACATTTTAAAAAACACAATCAGCTAATCAAATTAATTCAATTTCTTATGGGTCTTGATGACACCTATGTTCCTATCAGAAGTAATATTTTAACCAGAGACCCTTTGCCTAATGTCAAAACTGCTTTCTCTGTTGTCTCTGGAGAAGAATCTCATAGAAATGTTTCATCTGGGAATAGCTCTGCTAAACCCAATGCTACTGCTTTTGCTGCAAAAACTTCTGATGGTGGAAAAAAATTTTATAACAAAAAAGGATTTAACAACAACAATTTCAATAAAGATTCTGGTTTTAATGCTGGTAACAGCTCAAACAACAGAGGACCAAACATGAATCTCAAATGTACTAACTGCAAAAACTTGGTCACACTGTTGATAGATGTTATGATCTTGTTGGTTATCCTGCTGGATATGTTAAAAGGAACTTTAATGCTAAACCTGTCAGCAGTAACAATGTTTCCACTGATGCTAATCATGTCACTGATAATAGAGCTAGCAACTCTCCTATCTCTTTGTCTAATGAACAGCTCTCCAGACTTATGAGTCTTCTTAATGACAACAATGTGTCTTCTGCTAATGCCAACATGGCAGGTAAAAAATTTCAGGAACTTTCTTTAATGGTAGTGTCAAGTTTAACATAAACTTCAACAAATTTTTAAATAACAACACAAAAACTTTATCTGGAAACATCAGTCTTGGTTGGATTGTTGACTCTGGTGCAAATCAGCACATGACTGTATCTGCAAATTTTTTAATCAATGTTGTTGACATTTCAAATCTTGGTCTAACTGTTGGAAATCCCAATGGTACTCAGGCCTTAATTACTAAAATTGGTGATTTAAAGGTCAATAATGACCTAACTCTTTTTGATGTTCTGGTTGTTCCTGAGTACAATGTCAGTCTGCTGTCTGTTCATAAGATTGCTAGAGACAATAAGATGTTTGTTGGGTTTAATGAATCTAATTGCTATATACAGTATTTACATCAAAAAAGGATTGTGGGGATTGGTAAACAATGCAATGGGTTATATATGTTTGATATTGATTCTACAAGTAAGATTACTTGTAATAACTGCATATCTGTTTGTCATGTTTCTAGAAATCTCTGGCATCAAAGACTTGGTCATCCTTCTGACCAAGTCCTACATATACTTAAACCCACTCTTAAACTTGATAGTACATCTGAATCTGACCATCTTTGTGATACTTGCAATAAAGCTAAACAAACCAGGGAACCATTCCCTCTAAGTGAACATAAATCAACTAAAATTGGTCAACTTGTTCATCTAGATGTATGGGGACCATATAAAGTCACTAGCCGAGATGGTTACAAATACTTTTTAACCATTTTTTATGACTATTCTAGCGCTGTCTGGGTTTATATACTTAAGGGAAAGGATGATGTTTATGTTTCCATTTTTAACTTTACTCATATGCTATAAAATCAATTTGAACACAATGTTAAGATATTCAGAAGTGATAATGGGACAGAATTTGTCAATAACAAACTTCAACACTTCTTTCATGAAAAATGAATTTTACATCAAGCCTATTGTGTTTATACACCACAACAAAATGGTATTGCAGAAAGGAAACATAGGCATCTCCTTAATGTGGCTAGATCCCTTATGTTTCAGGGGGAATTACCTCTATATCTTTGGCCTGAATGTGTTCTAACTGCTGCATATGTCATAAACAGGTTACCCTCTTCAGTGTTGTCTGGCAAGTCTCCCTTCTCCCTTGTGTATGGGCATGACCCTTCACTCTCTCTCCTTAGAGTCTTTGGCTGCTTATACTATGCCACCATTCTCAACATCTCTGATAAATTTAGTAGTAGGTCTGAAAAAAGTGTTTTTATTGGTTATTCAAATGAGAAAAAAGGTTATAAGCTTTTAAGTTTAGAAACAAAAAATATCTTTTACTCCAGAGATGTCAAATTTTATGAAACTGTTTTTCCCTTCAAAATGAAAAATACTTTGTCAAAACCTTTTGTTGAAACTTATGTGCCTAAAGATTTAAATCACAAAACTTTCTTTGACTCACAAATAAGTCCCAATGATGAAGGGAGAGTGACATCCTATGATGATGGCACAGTGTTGGGTCATCCTACTAGGGATGATGAACTTGTTGCAACTTCCATAGATAAAAATACACACCCTGAGGGCACTGTATCACATGAATCACATCTTGCTGATACATCTTCTGATTCTGCTGATACATCTTCTGATTCTGAACAAGAAGAAGGCTTGCCAGCCACTACTGCTAGAAGGTCAACCAGAGTTTCTAAACTGCCCAGTAATCTTAATGACTTTATTGTTGAAGGGAAAGTTAAATATGGTGTTGAAAAGGTTGTTAATTACTCTAATCTTAACAAAGATAATTACTGCTTTGTCTCTATTCAAAATAAAAGTATTGAACCTACCTGTTATGAAGAAGCTATTCTTGACAGTAATTAGGTTGATGCTATGAACTCTGAAATTGAGGCCTTAAATGAAAATCATGCTTGGAATATAACTGATCTTCCACCTAATAGAACTCCCATTGGTTACAAATGGATCTTTAAAATCAAATATAAAGCCAATGGTGAAGTTGATAGATACAAGGCTAGATTAGTTGCTAAAGGTTATAACCAAAGGGAAGGAATAGACTATGATGAAACCTTTTCTCCTGTTGTGAAAATGTCTACTGTTAGATGTCTTATTGCCTTAGCTGTGAAAAACAAATGGCCTCTTTTCCAACTTGATGTTAACAATGGTTTTTTGTATGGAGACCTTGATGAGGATGTCTATATGACCATCCCTAAAGGGTTCTGTAATGAGAACAATAAAAATAAAGTCTGTAAACTTGTCAAGTCTCTGTGTGGCCTTAAACAAGCTCCCAGGAAATGGAATGAAAAACTTGTTAGTGTATTAAAAGAAAATAACTTTGTTCAATCTGTTAATGATCATTCTTTGTTCACCAAAACAGAGAATAACAAGTTTATTGCTCTGCTTGTTTATGTGGATGACATTGTCCTTACTGGAAACTGCATTGATGAGATAAATCTGTTCAAAGAATTTCTAAAATCTAAATTTCATATAAAAGACTTGGGAAACTTAAAATATTTTCTTGGCATTGAGGTTTTAAAAACTGGTAATGACATATGTCTCACCCAAATAAAATATTGTCTTGAACTCCTCAAAGAGTTTGGACTTCTTAGGTGCAAACCTGTGTCCACTCCAATGGAACCCAACTTTGTTCTTCCATACATACCCACTGCTGATGATCCCTTACTTGTTAACATTACGGTTATCGGTTACTTGGGAAACTTATTTATCTCACCTATACCAGACCTGACATCTCATACTCAGTTCATTGTCTGGCACAATATATGCATTCTCCCTTGAAATCTCATTTAGAATGTGCCCTCAATGTTCTGAGATATCTGAAAGGAGCTCCAGGAAAAGGTCTAAGGTATAATTTCAGTAACTCTGAAAATCATCTTGAATGGTATAGTGATGCAGACTGGGCTAAATGCAAAAAACCAGAAATCAGCACAGGTTATTGTGTCTTCTTTAATGATTGTTTGATCTCATGGAAAAGTAAAAACAAAACACTCTTTCAAAATCTTCCACAGAAGCAGAGTATAGATCAATGTCTATTGCTGCCTGTGAAATTATTTGGATTCAAAAAATCCTAAAAGATCTAAAAGTTGATATCAATCTCCCTGTTAATCTTTTTTGTGATAACAAATCTGCTTTACAACTTGCTGTCAATCCTGTTTTCCATGAAAGATCAAAACATTTTGAAATTGATGTTCACTTCATCAGAGAAAAAATTGCAAGAGGTGTTATAAGTGCCAAAAAGATTGGCTCTTCAAACCAAACTGCAGACATTCTTACAAAAAACCTTCCTGTTTATCAGCATAAATTCTTGTGTGAAAAATTGATATTGTTTGATATGTTTGCCCAACAGATTAAGGGGGGATGTTAGAAATTGAGGTCATAATCTGTGGCAAACATGTCATTCTATCAATTGCTAATGGTTTTTCAGCTATGTTTATTGCAGTCTTATTACATGGGTTATTCTTGGACAAAGTATAAATGATTTAAAGGGTGTAGAAGTTCATTGCTGCTGATGCTTCTCTTAATAGTTGAAGGGGTCAACGTGCATCTTTTTCCCTTACTTAAACCCTCTCCTAATCTAGGGTTATAACACAACTGTGTGCAGTCATTGTCTAATATTCTCTCCTTTGTCTGATCATAGTTCTGATCTTGTTTACTCTTTGTATTCATTAACATTAACCTGACCTTGTATAACTTTGGATATTATTGTTGGCTTAATCTATTCCAACTGTTGAGGCTTTGGTTTGAATAAAGTATTATTGTGTTTCTGCTGTTGCTGATACTTTCGTACAATAATTCATACAAAAATTTTAATGTCAGTATGTCACAATACTCTTACAGGATTTAATACAAGTGCACGATCAAAGGTTGCAATGTTCGAAAACATGTTGAGAGACCTTCAAGCGATCCAACAGCCGTCATAACCACATATGAAGGTAAACACAACCATCAAGCGCTGGCGTAAAAAAAAAACCATCCCACAGCAAATGACACCACCTCTCAACTAAAGCCTAATAATCCTATTGGTGTTTTACGATTAAAAGAGGAACAATGATCATATCTTTATATTGATTTAATCTGCAAAAGCTGCATTATTATTTGCGGTTAATCTCGTAGTTTATATCCAATAAGGAAGTCTTTTTAGTGATTAGATTTGGGATTAGTAACTGAAATTGCTAGTACTATGATTACCTTTTGGAAACTATAATAAATGAAAGTGCTAGTGTTATGTTGTGATGGAGTAGATTTTTTGATAATTTCTTGACAAGAGATCAAATTATGAGTAATTTTGAAGTGATTGTCGATGCAGTATCAAATCGTATGTAAATTAGTAAATATGTGTGAAGTGTGAAATTGAACCTAGTCATGTATATGGGACAGATGATGATGTGAGAATATAACACAACACTGTGAATCTTCATCTGGTCCTCACCATCACTTATCATTTTCAGATCTTTTTACCCTTTAAGAAAATGAGAACATTAGTCTCCTTATCGAGACACAATGCCAACCATGTTCAAGCTTCTTATGCATCATATCTATGTTCATCGATCACACACTTCCCTCTATTCTTTCCTATAAATACCTGTAACTATGCATGTTTTATTCATCAAACACATCAAGTAACTACAAATGAATGGAAACGTCAAGTCTCCCTTAGAGATCCTCCGAACACTTCATTGGGCTATTGTTTTATCTTGAATTGCCTACTGAAGTGTTTGGGGGAACTCCGAGTGGCACTTGATACGAGCAAAATAAACTAATGCAAATGAAGGGAAACGCCAAGTGTCCCTTAGAGATCCTCCGAACACTTCACTGGGATATAGTTTCAACAAGAATGTCCTACTGAAGTGTTTGGGGAACTCCGAGTGGCACTCGGCACTAGAAGAATAAACGAATACAAATGAAGGGAAACGTCAAGTGTCCCTCAGAGATCCTCCGAACACTTCATTAAGATATTGTTTCATGTAGAATTTCCTACTGAAGTGTTTGGGGGAACTCCAAGTGGCACTTGACACTAGAAAACTGAAGCCGTTTGCAATTTTCTTTTGATACATCATAAGTGATCTTCTAAGTAAATTCATATGCAAAGTCTTGGTTGGGTTGCAAACTTTAATCTGCATAAAAAATTGATTTCAGGAACATGTATCATCTGTTTTCAATTACACATTTCATCTGGCAAAAAACCTTTATGAAACAGAAAATGTTATAATCTTCAACTCCTACATGTTTATTTTCTGAGTCATTATTGGGTTTAGCCTTGTTTCCTAATAGCTTTTTGGGACGACAAACTGTTTAAGTTTTTACAGCATTTCAACTTTCAGTTAAGGCTACATTTTCAGCCGTAGATGTATGCAACATTTTGTTTGATTGCTGCTTGAATATGATCAGAAACTTTAGAAGCACATCCATGATTGTATTAGAGTGTATATTAATACCCTGTAGATTAAAGAGAATATACTATTTTTTTTGTACATTGTAGACGTATAGCTACGTGTCGTGATTATCTAATTTATATATCGCGACTGAAGAGGTTTTGTTCTCATTCCTAGAAGAGATCTTTATTTTGCTCTCAAAAGGGTTCTTCATGGTCACGGTAATTAAACTTGATCCTCTCAGAAAGATCGACGTGACAACTATTAGGTGGTGTCTTATATAAATGCCGATCAAATTAGCACAGAAGTTTTCCAAATTAAATGAAGCAAAGCCAAATCATAGGCAGGCCATATCCTTCTTCCGGAACCAAAAGGCGTCATCCATTATCAAGTGCTTGAGTGAAACCAAAGGCTATAATATCTGTCACTGCTTTTTGTTTGAACAAGTATGTAAGCTAAAGATTGAAATAGATTAGAACTTTTGTACTCTAAGACAGTGAACATGATTATATTGACTTTGTATCTAAATTTGGTTAATGAGCTTTATGGAATAAATCAGTTTGATTGTTTTAACCCAAACATTAATTACAAAATCCAGCTAATGGTAATCCATTAACAATTTTTTTTTTCTAACATGGAATAAGTATAAATTAAATACCATAGAATAGAATACAAAAGGATAATATGGTGTCACATATCAACCAAGCTGATAAAGTTTGAGAGGGAAAGGAATTTTGTAACTATATTATGAAATTGTCAAGTACAAATACAGAAATGAAAGAAATGAAAGCTATTTATACTACACTAGTTGTCTAACTAACTTTGACTACACTAGCCAAGTAGCCATCTATGTATCTGGACTTATTTCCATTCATGAATACATTACATTGTTTTACAAAGAACTAAGCTAGCATTCAATAAGACTTGCATTTTGTGTTGGTTGTGTTTGCAGCTGTGTAGGCTTTAGCTTGTATTGGCTGGTGTAGGCTTATTACAAGCCTTCATGATGTCATCAGTTTATGGTTATGTTCGGCAAAAACTAGCGGTAGCATTACGCAACATAGGAGCCGGGTGTGGCACGGGCCACACCCGATTTCGAGTCACGAAACATAAGTTTTTTCAAAAAGTGTCATTTTTGGTATGTGCAACACCTGATAACATATTTGCGCTACTTACTTTCTTTATAGTGCGAGTTTAGTTTAGTCCAAAAATTCTTAATTGTGCGAATTTTAGTCCTATGATAAAAGAAGAGTTGTGCAAGACTTGCGAAATTTTTTGTGCAACACTCTCTTAAAAATCTTGGATCCGTCCATGCGCAGTAGAAGGCAAAAGCAGTAAGAAATAGCAGTAGCACTAAGCAGTAGTTGTTTGTTTTATAAAACCGTTCAGTAACATAGGATTAGTTGTCATTATAAATGAATAGACATATAAACAATAAAATAAAATAAAAAACTCATTATAAAAGTAATAAAGTTAGTCAACATAGCGATTATTTTACTTATGCAACCTTATGAAAATATTATGTATCTAGACCATATTAGCGACTAGTATTATTAACATATCAACGACGTAGTATGTTTTAATAAAAAAATAAAATAAAAACATAAGATATCCGCCCAAATTTTGACAAGTCAACCAAACTCTTACAATGACATAATCAATTAAGGGTCCGTTTGGTTTATAGATGGGTTTATGATTAGGATTTAGATTTGGATTTAATGTATCAGAGAGAAAATAATATTTAAAGATATATATTATATATTAAAAACTATTTTTATTAATAATAAGAGAAAAATAAAATCTTTTGTTTTATAATATAAAGAGTAAATTACGCCGTTCGTCTTTGTGGTTTGCGTTGACCGCAGACGTTCGTCTTTGACCAAAAAAGTTGCACCGTTCATCCTTAAGTGACAAACGTTATGCGCCGTTCGTCCCTCCCACTAACGACTCTGAGTAACGGTCGTTAAGTCACCTCATGTGATACCCATGTGAGGGTATATCCGTCATTTCACACTTCATCTTCTTTATTTATTCATCCTCATCTCAAATCATCACCAACCGCTCTTTTTCTTCCATTCATCCCACAATTCATTATCATCGTCAGGAACAAAAAAAAATACAAAAACCATCTCTTTACCAAAATTATTATCATCATCTAAGAAAAAAAATGTAGCACAAACCCATTTCTTTAGATTTGTGGTGGTGGACTGAATTTCCAGGTGGTTGACCGGAATGGTTGTGACGGATTGGTGGTGATTTTATGATGTACAAACCCATTTCTTTAGATTTTTCGTTTGAGATCTTGCGGTAATTTGTTTGATTAAACACCTTGCTTTCGTTCTTGATACCCGCAACAAATAATCCATTCCAAAAACCAATATACTAAATTACACGAAACTCACGATGTAGGATCTCGTGGTGGATAATGGCGACATGAGTGGTGACTAATGGTGGCAGCGTGGGTGGCGGGTGACGGTGGATCTGTTGGATGGTAGATGAAGATAACCACGGCATATGTGTACTGGTGGATGGAGATAACCAGGATACAAATGTGTTTATTGTGAGGAAGTGAGATATGTTTTTAAAGATAGAGTGGTGGTGGTTGGTGTTGGGTGGAATATATGGTGTTAGGTGGAATGGGGTTTTGATGATAAAGATAATGATAGCAAGATTGGTGTTGGGTGGAAGAGATAGTGTTGGTGTTGGGTGGAATGGGGTTTTGATGATAAAGATAATGATAGCAAGATGACTATTTTACCCTCATGTGCAAGGCACGTGTAGGGATTTGACGTACGAATATAACGGTCGTTAGTGGGAGGGACGAACGGCGCATAACGTTTGCCACTTAAGGACAAACGGTGCAACTTTTTTTGTCAAAGGACGAACGTCTGCGGTCAACGCAAACCACAAGGACGAACGGTGTAATTTACTCTAATATAAATAAAAATGAAAAGACAAGAAAATATGTGGAGAAAAAAATACATGGTCCCACAATTATCATAAAACCCACTAAATCACCCATCTTTTTTACATCCCTAAATATTTAGTATACAAGTCCAAACCCAAATCTCTTAAACACAACCAAATATGTGATTTGCATTAATTAAATCCTAAACCCAAATAAAACCCTCATACCAAACGGGCTCTTAATAGGCAGGGGTAGTATAGTAAATCTCATTCACAAATGCTACTCAATTATCTCAAAGCTTATAAGAAAAGCATTTGGAAAATAAGCATTTTGACCAATTTCTGTTACATCATTATTATCTACTCATTCTCATGGTATATTTACCTGTTCCATGCCCTTAAACGTGAGGATCATAAGGTATCGAACGATCTCAAGGTAACCTTTGAAGTAGATAAAGTTCGACGTGCTTGTCAATGACGGAGATCAAATAAATCCAAATGCCAAATCGATCAGCCTTTGTTTGTTATTCAAATGAGAACATATACTAGTATAAAAGCCAAAGCAATATGCTGTTTAAGTAACTAAAACAATTTAACAACTAACTCAATCGAAATATCTCAATAGTTCTCGTACCACATTCAAAATTTTATAACTCAATACCAAACTAAAGGTACGGTTTTAAACGTTAACACAAAATCAAGATATCAAATTCCTAGTTTTGTAAAAGGCGTAAGATTGAAAAAGGACCAAACTAACCATAGATTTTACCATGACATGATTCTGATCGATGTTCTTCATCATTTACAAGCACGTCAATCTTGATTTACTTGTATATAACACAACTCGAAGTTAATATTTACTCCAAAAATGTGGCTTGATCAGTCTAGTTATAGGCTGCAAAGTTGTACTTTTGCTTGGTCGTGTGTACTTGGTAGTACACTACTCTACACATGTGCTTTGATACTAGTACTACACAAAACTATTTGATTCATCATAATTCATAAGTCAACAAAAGCATTCGAGATCTAAACAACTTACTGTTATTATACTAGTAATTGTTAGGGTCATGGGACATGGGCTACATCTTGCACTCTTGCTACTTTGCTAGTTTTGTGTATCGGGTTAAGTTTATATAATAAAAAGATATTTTTAAAAATGTACAAATATTATACATGAACTTTAAAAAATACAAGTATCATACACGTACTTTCAAAATCCGTTATATTATCATCACAAACTTATTTTTAAAAGCAAATTACTAAAATGAACCATTTATGTACTCATTTTACCAATGTAAACCTTTTTCTCGTTGTTTACTAAAATGGACTAAACATGTCATTGTCTCACTTTAATATTTGTACGAGCTAAAGTGCTAAATATGTTTAAGTGGTCCATCCTCCAAAGTGCTAAATATCTTCTTCAATATGTATATCATCTTCAACTGAAAGCATCACAGTTTTTCCATGCGGTCCTTGTACCATACTCTCACTAATCTTTCGATGTTCATCATTCGCCTATATTTGTAACGGGGCATTTAAACTTACCTCTCGCCTAGTTACTCGCCCAGTTCATCTTCCCAGACATTTGCTCCCCTCACCTAGTTACTCGCCCAACTTCCTCTCGCCCCAGACATTTGCTCCCCTCGCCTAGTTCATCTTTCTCCCTGGCCTAGACCTTCCACCCCTCGCCCTCGCCTCTCGCATAGACCTTCCTCCCCTCGCCCAGACCCCAGCTTTCCTTGCCCAGTTCCTCGCCCAACCTCGCCCAGTTCCTCGCCCAACCTTGCTCCATCGCCCAGCTCCCCTCGCCCAGACCTTGCTCCCCTAGCTTCAATACTCGCCCAACACTTCGCCCGGACTTTTTTTTATATACGTGTATCGTAAGAAGCTAATCTACTAATTCATCTAACGGATAATATTAAAAAGTTCATTTTAAAAAATTTAACAGGCGAGGTTCAAATTTGTAAACCACTACTATAAAAAGCTCATTTAATAAATTTTCTCTATTTTTAATACACCAAAGTCCACATTATATGTCACTCATTCACTGCCATGTTGAATTTATGTATAATTTATATTTAGATACATTCTTTAATCCGCTTCACCATCTACTTATGTTACTCGAAGTGCACTTTTTTATGTACCGGAAGTGTGTTTTTTATAATGCAGTGAAACTCAGTTTTACTACAAAGTAATACTAGTAATTATTAAACAAATGAAAATATGAGGAATTTTTTCCGTCGTTAAACTTATTCAAACGAATGATAAACAGCTGGATAACCATTAAGCAAGGATATCAATTGTTTTCTCCTTCAATTTCTTGATCGCATCGATTTATAATAATTAGGATTCTTGTGAATATAAAGTGTTTGTAACGATATATACAAAAAATAAAAGTAAGATAAGAGTAATCTTCACATCACCATACAAAAAATATAAGTAAGACAAGAGTAATCTTCACATCATCATTAAAATCATTAACGATGTCGTAATCATTTTGTAATCAAGAGGAAAGACATTCTTCGTCCATCTGTACCATTTTGTAATCATGGTCTAGTTTTGTATATTTACACATGGAAAATGTTTTAAAAAAATAAGTCATACGGAGTAATAATTTTTTATATTTGATTCCACTTAAATCTGTAACAAAATTAACAAAATGGGCTTTAACACACCATGAGCAAATCATTGAGTTTGAACATAATCATCCAGATAAGCCTTATTTTAGTTTTTTTGGAAGCACATGATATTGATGTCTTGTACACCTAAATCTTTTGCTTGATAATTTTAGTTCTTTTATCTAACGGTGTTATTAAGTATAAAAGATAACAAGATGCTAGCAGATATAACGACATATGCAATAAAACAACAAAAGTGAAACCCGAAACATGACCCTAAATACCCTAGTGTTAGGATCAAATAAGAAGAAAAATTAAAATGAGAAAGATAAAAAGAAATTATAACCACACATTTCAGATGCACCTACAAATATAGATGCATCTCCCCTTAAAAATCTCACTTTAATTTGAAATGTATGGCTAGAAATTCTTCTTATTCTTTTTATTTTAGTTTTTTTTCTCACTGGCTAAACTAAACACGCAAAAAGTAACAGCTAAAACACCGGAAGACCTCTGTGAATATCAAAACTAAAAACCAACTAGGCAAGAACTACAAAAGACTCCAAAAAATACAGCACAAAATCTATACTTGCGAATTTTTCAAAACAAGTCGGTTTATGTACTAGAATAAGAAAAGAAAACTTATATCCTCAATTGAACCTTGTTTATAACAAGCTAAATAGCTAATACTGTCAACATGTATGGTTTCTTATCTCTAGAAATATCAAAAAGTTACTCCATCCGCCTCAAATTAATAGTTTATATTTCCTTTATTTGATGTCTCAAAAAAATTGGCACCTTTCCACTTTTACAATAAATAGAGAATATATTGGGAGAATATTCTAGGAGTGAGCGTCGGGCCGGAACCGACCCGTCCCGGCCCGAAACCGACACAACCCGAAACCAAGTACTTGCAAAATCCAAACCGACTCCCGACCCGAGTATGTTCGGTTCGGGATTCGGGACGATTCGGGACGTCAGGTTCGGTCGGGATTTGGGAATTTGGCTTTGTTTTCTCGGTTTTAGGCCCATCCCGACCCGAAACCGACACATCCCGAAACCGAAAACCTTGAAAACACAAACCGAGTCGGGATCAGGACGGTTTTCGGGTGTCGGTCGGGATTGCTCAGCTCACTTTTATATGATTGGTTGAAAATTATTGTGATCCCACTTTTAGTAAACTTGTTGATTTTTTTCTCCTGACAATAATTTTGTGACGGAGGGAGTATAATTTATGACTACTGAAGTTCACAACAACAATACCCAATCCCACCAGAGCAGGGTATGGGGGTAGTGAGTTATAGACAGTCACACACCTACCCGAAGGTAAAGGGACTGCTTCCAAAAAAACCTATGGCAAGTGCGTGTGTGCAAGCAACCATACAAAAAGACGTGTGAGAGAATAGATACAAAGAAATAAACGGAAACATAACCCACAATAACATATAGGCGGGCAAAAGCATAACCCTAAACAAACAAGCCAAAAAAAAAGAAGCAAGCAAGCCAAAAAAAAAAAGGAGGAAAGGCACAAAGGGCTAATAACACAAACATAGAGGCGACATATAATAAGAAAAAGGCAAAAACACACCAAGTAAACAAAAAAGCATACAAACGCAAAAAGCATAAGATAAGAATAAAAGAAAAAATAAAAAAACAAATATAATAAAAATGCATGCATAGAAGCCAAAAAACCAAAAAAGGGGGACAAACGCGCAAGCAGAAAAGAGAAAGGGATAAACAAACACACAAGAGCCGACACCTAAAAGCAAAAAAAGCCTACCGGCAAGAACTCTAAAAGGCAAAAAAGGTCTACGCTAAAGCTAGCAAGCAAAAATCTACACCTATTGCAAACTCAAATTTATTTTCTACCGTGATTGCTAACCAAACATTGTTACGACCACAACTAGTGTATTTTTCAAACATAGCGAAAGACATTAACACTATGGCGACTGATCATAAAACATCTTAATTACAAAGACGGTTGCTCATATATTAATCAGCCGAATAACAAATTTCAAACGCATAATCCTTCTCATAGGTGACACTAAGCACACGGCTAGCCACAAACGACCAAACCAAACCAAAAATCTAAAAGACGAAGCGTTATTTAAAATCCTTATTGTAATTGGGTGCTACAAAGACAGAAACTGATGTCTGAGATAACCCAACCGGCTTACCCAGGCTGCATATAAACGTATGAATACACTACACAACCTGCCTGACAACAACTTGCTCAGACCGACGTAAAGACCAACTTTTATGGAGCATCATTACAGTACAACAGGCAAGGATAGCATGCTAAAAGCATTAAAAAGAGCTAAAAGACCACAATCCTTTGATGTTAGCCAAAAGTAAACCTAAGAAAACTAATGATTCCATAGTGATCATATTTTCTTGTTTAAGCATTCAAAAACATCAAACCATAATCCATTATAAAATTCTTAGCAACAAGAAAAATATCATCCAAAACTTCCTAAAACATAAGAGGTTCCGAATAAGATGAAATAAACGATGTCCACTAAGATATTAAAGATAAAACCTTTCATTAAACAAAGATGACCTAGAGCTCATTCTTCGTCATCTTCATCAGCATCACCTCCAGCTGCCTTCTTTGCAGCAGCTTTCTGGTTCTTTCGCTTCACTCTGCCAGGTCTGCCACCTCCAAAGGGACTTGAAAGTGAAAAGTCGATGTGTTTCTGTGAGTCAACTCGCACCATGAATGATGGAACATTCACCACTTGCCTTCCAACCCTGTAACCACAATCATAATTAAGTTAAATGGGTAAAGATTACGGAAGAAAAAATAAATTAAGTACTCCGTTTGAATTTTGATTATACCTGATGTGCCTCTGCTTGATAAGCACTCTAGCATGATGAATAGACTTGGCCATACCAGTCTTGAACACTTGTGTCTGAAGACGGCGCTCAAGGAAGTTCTCCACAGTAAGAGCTAGCACGTAATCAAGTTTGTTCTGGCTCTCATCCAACAACCCATACCTGTTCATTCTCCTCATAAGGGCTTCACCTTCAAAGATTCTTCGTGGGTCCTTCTCCTCAAGAGTGAGAAGCATTCTTGCGGCATTACGGATACGGCTAAGAGCATACTGCACCCTCCAGAGCTCTCTCTTACATCGAAGACCATACTCTCCAACGAGTTTCAACTCAGCATCCAAACGCTCCTTCTCATATGGACGTCGGGGCTTCTTGAAAGTTTTTCCATCTGTGGAACATTTTGCCATAAAATTAGAATCGATATAAATTCTGAAAGTTGAAAACACTACATAAACTTGAAATAAACTGAAAAGAGCATCACATTCTGTATTCTCTAAAAACACAATCTCTTGTAGATGAAAATCACAAAAACATAATTCAAAAACAGCTTACAATCATCAAATTAACATCTTTATTTATTAACAGCATAAACCATCTTAAATCTTCTGAAAATGCTTGGCCGATAATAAAAATGGAAACTCGCTTATAGTTAAACAGCAATACAATCCTTCTATATTTAAATTTCAACATTTTGAGAATCATAAAAACAAACCAGAATAAACATCCTATATTCAAATTCGAACCACAAATACTTATTCAAAGACCTCAAAAGTATGCTCTAAACAACCTAGGCTCATGTATCTCATCACAACTTAAAGTAAAACAAAGTAATTTGTAACAAAAGAGATATTTTTTAATTTGATAAAGAGTTTCGTACAGAAGAATCAAAACACACACTATAATCCAATTTGCTAACTAGTTTACAAAACTCAAAACTTGAATCTAGCAAACCGTAAAAGTTTACGAACCCTTTAGCATAACACAAGACATCTTTAATTAGTACCACTAGACCAAGTCCAATCAAAATAAATTCAACCCTATGCATATATAAATGAATCAACTACACATATATAAAAAAACTGAAGGGGCTAGATGAATTACAGTTGCGGTAAAACGAGACGTGCACCATGGTTGTCCAACGTTACTGCAGTAGTAGCCTGAAGCTCTCCCTCGGCTGTAAAAACAATAGTTATGGTACACTAAAGGTACAAAAAATAATATTAACAATATATTAAATTGACGAATATGAAGAGGCTGTTTTTTAACCTTATATGAGCTTTTATGATTTTTGCTTATATTTCATAAGCTCATTTCTTAAGTTTATTTTCTGGTTTATGAAAACAAAGCTCATGAGCCCAGATATAAGCTTAAACAATCAGCCCCAAAAACTACGCTAACAATTGACATTAGATGCTTAATCAAGAAAAGTGTTTGAAATTGTTTCTGTTTCTGCTTAACTAGTTATTACAAAGTGCTTAATCAACTTAAATTCATAAGTACTCTTAGACCTTCATATATAACCTATAAACCTTACAGCATAAACTTTTATTTAACAAAAGTGTTTAAAACTGCTTATTTCAGAGTGCTTATACAACCTACCTATATAGGTACTCTTGACCCTCATAATTAACCTTTGAACCTTATTCTACTTCAACTTATAAGTACTTTTAGACCTTCAAACATAACCTGTAAATATTCTTACAAAATAAACTACTAAATAAAAAAGGGTACTTCAAACTGCTTATATTTTCTACTTAACAGCTTACTTCAAAGTGCTGATGCAACTTCAACTTATTAGTAAGTTTAGACCCTCAAACATAACCCATAAAAAAACTTACAAAATAATCTGCTAAATCAAAAGGGTATTTCAAACTGCTTATTTTTTCTTCCTAACTGCTTATTCCAAAGTGCTTATTCAACTATTTTAAACACTAAAAAACAACCTACAAACCACAAAATGCAAATCAATAACTGCTAAATCAAAAAGGGTATTTCAAACAGCTTATATTTTCTTCCTAACAGCTTATGTCAAAGTGCTTATTCAACAAAACAACCAAATCTTAGAACCAAACCATCTTATTACAACTGCTTATTAACAAACAAAACAATAAACACTAGATATAATAACATTTTTAAATTTTTTAACAAGTAAACAACATAGGACTAAATTTAAGGGAGACACAAACAAAGGTAGGATGAAAATGTTGGCAACCTGAAGATGTGATTTTTGTGTTTGATCAACCTGCAGCCGCTGTGTCTGTGTGATGTGAGGCGATGAAATATAACTAGGGTTTAGGTTTCTTTGTGTGATTTGGGCTGCTGTGGGTTTTTGGGCCCATTAGGGCTGTTTTTTGTTGGGTTTAATGTAAGTTCTTACTACATTTTCTAGTTTTGATACATACAAGGTTTCTAGTAGAGGTGCAAATAAACCGGTTTTCAAAAAACCGGTTTTTTCAAAAATCGGTTTTGGGTTTTTTGGCTTTTTCGGAATCGGTTTTTTTTTGTTTTAAATGTTCGGAATCGGTTTTTTTACAGTTTTAAATGTTCGGAATCGGTTTTTTACTGGTTCGGTTTTTTTTCGGTTTTAAATGTTCGAATCCGTTTTTTTATCGTTTTTTTACCGGTTTGGTTTTTTTCAAAATTTTACTAAAACTTCTAATATTTATTTAATAAACATGTTAAATATAAAACATTTAATACTAATACATTTCGAATACAATCTTAACTTTTATTTAAACAATACAATTATACAACTAAAACTATATAAATACTAATACATTTCGAATACAATAAAAAATTTATTTAAACAATACAATTATACAACTAAAACTATATAAATACTAATACATTTCGAATACAATCATAACTTTTATTTAAACAATACAATTATAGAACTAAAAGTATATAAATACTAATACATTTCGAGCTTCGGCATGACCATCACCCAAAAACATATTAGTGTACTCAAGTATATCGAGCTTCGGCATTGCCATCACCCGTTTATACTCAAGAAATTAAATCCTCCAAAACTTCTTCTACATTTATGTCTTCAACATCAAATGCTTCAAATTCACCTTCATCTAATTTGGTAGTCGGAGGTGATATCCCTATTTCAACTTCTTCATTTGCTATAGATTCTTCAACTTCTCATTCAATCGAACGTTCCAACGATCTTACATTTTGTATCCTATCTACTCCGTCCAAATAATCTTTCAAACATACACATACTTCCACGGATCCGGGGCTTAGTTTTGACCTTCTTTCCGATATAATTCTACCGCTAGTAGAAAAGGCCGATTCGGAAGCTACCGTCGAAGCTTGGACCGCTAATAAGTCACGAGCCATAGCGGATAAAATTGGAAATTGGATTTCCCTTTCTTTCCACCAAGCCAAAATGTCAAAGTTTGCAAACTCTTCGGGACTTAAAGTTGTTAAAAAGTTTGTAGCCATATATTGTCCCAACTCGCTTGTTGGGGCCGATGTTCGTTGACGCTTTGTAGCGTCTTCACGTAAAGTATTATAAAGGTTTATGTTAATGTCCCTTGTTATTCGAGACGATCCGGCCCGCATTGGGTCAAGAATTGGGTTTTGTTGTTGACCATATTTTGTTGCATAAATTGCAAATAATTTTTTAAAATAATCGTTAAATTTAAAATTTTGAGATTCTATATAGTTGGGATCTTCACCGTCTAACCCAAAGGATAAGTCTAAATTTTTCGTTATTCTTCTTATTAAAAATTCTACGCCTCCAACATTTAAACATGGATTAAGTGCGGCGGAACAAGTAAAAAACAAAAGTAAACTAGCAAAATATTTTATAAATTTCTTTCTTATAATTTTAACCATTTTTCTAAAAATTTGAGTAGGTGAGTCTTTTAATTCGTGTAATTTTTCCGTCATAGCCTAAATTTGATTTAAAACTAATGAACTAGTTGGGTAATAAACACCCGATAGTATAGTTGTTGCCTCTTTAACAACTTGTAAAAAAATAGTTAAAGCATTTAGTCGATCCCAATCTTGGTCATCTATCGAAGTGGAACAGTTTTTATCAACAAGTAATTCATTAAAAGCATTTAAAGTATTACGTTTTCGTAATATATTTTCAAACATAATGCAAGTAGAATTCCACCTAGTATTATTATCAAAGGAAGGTCCTAGGGGTTCTTCACCACATTGTTTACGAAAACGTGTATTGTTCAATCGTCGTTCATTGCTCGCACTATATATAGTTGTTAACATACCCCTAAATCTCATACGTAAACTCTCACATATTTTTAATGTCGCTTGCACGGATAAATTTATAACATGAGCAACACAACGGGAATGAAAAAAAACACCATCTAAAATGGGTTTTATACGTAATTTTAACAATTCCATAGCTCTAGTATTATTGGATGCATTGTCTAGTGAAATCGTAAAAACTTTATCATCTAAATTATATTCAATTAAAGTGTCATGTAAATTTTTTCATAATATAGATCCCGTATGAGGATAACCAAATAGTTTAAAAGCAATTGTCCGTTTCATTAATAACCAAGATTCGGGATTAAACCAATGAGCCGTAACGGCGAGATAAGAATTTGTCGTACCATGTGGTGCGGTCCAAACATCCGTAGTTATAGAAACACCATATTTATATTCACGAAAACCACCAATAATATATTTTTTAGCCGTTTCTCATAATTTAAAAGCATCACTTCTAAGTTTAGTACGACTTAGTTGTTTATACCGCTGGTGTAGCCTCTTTTTTGATGATCTCCGTAAGTTTAGCGTTGTCGAAGTGGTTGAATGAAAGCGTATGTTGAATGACCCACGCCGCAAAATCTCTTTGAAGCGCATCATTATCATATATAAAAACTTGGCCATCCGCACCAATAGTACATTCCGACGTTTGGCAAACTTGTTTAGATGACCCCTTAGTGTAGTGTTAGCGACGGAAGCATAAAAGCCCCCACATTTCTTGCAACTCGCCTTTTTCGTCCCATCCTTCATAATACACAAATCCATATTAGACCAAACATTGCCTTTTTCGAGAAGTTGGTTTAACAATAGCAACATCATCATTTGTGTATTGTTTTCGTGACCGGGAAGATCCAACAGAGGGATTAGTGGAAGCTTGTGATTGTGATTGTGAGTTTTCCATTATAAAGAAATTAGAGAGGTTAAAGAGAGATTTGAGAGTTTTTTATGTGTTTTCAACCTCAACCCAATACACATATTTATACTACAAGTTCATGGCTCAAAAACCTCAAAAATTAAAAAGAAAACAAAAAAACGGCTACCTCTCTAGTTCTAACGGTAAGTTTGAAAAAAAAACGGTTTTTTAAACTGGTTAAAACCGGTTTTCAAATCCAACGGCTATGTTGACCAGTTTTAAAAACCAGTTGTAACCGGTTTTTTCCGGTTTTCAAATCCAACGGCTATGTTGACCAGTTTTAAAAACCGGTTGTAACCGGTTTTTGAATCCAACGGCTAGTTTGACCCAGAAAAAATAAATAAATAAATATAAGGTTAAAACCGGTTTTTTGAAAAAACCGGTTTAAACCGTAAAACCGGTCGGAGAAGAAACGAAAACGGTATAACCGGTTCGGTTATACAAAACCGGTTTCGGTTAAGAAAAAACTGGTTTTTTACAAAACCGGTTCCGGTTTTATGGACCGGTTTTTTTAAAAACCGGTTTCGGCATGCACCTCTAGTTTCTAGGGTGCTTTGTTCTAGAGGTGCTCATCGGTTTGGTTATCGGATTGTTCGGTTTATTTATTTCGGTTAGTTTGGTTAAAAAAATTTATGGGTCAAATAAAAAATCAAACCGAACTAGAATTCAACTGTACCTAATCGAAAACCGAATTTAAATTTTGTTCAGTTTGACCCGAATTACACCATTATATTTTGTTTTAAAACTTAATTATATAAATTTTTGGCAAATAAAAATTATTTCAAGCATAACAAGTGTTTTTTTATATTAAGATAAATTTTTAATTGTATTTTTGTGTATATAAATATATAAAATGTATATATATTTATGTAAATTCGGTTTTCGGTTCAGATAGCTAAAATCCTATCCAAAACGAAAACCGGATTTTTAGTTCGGTTCGGTTCGGTTATAAGTTCGATTCGTTTTTTCAGTTCGGTTCGTTGGTTTTCGATTTATTCGGTTATTATCCAAACAATGCACACCCCTATTTTGTTTTGTTCATAGGTTTGGGAGATGATTTGGAATTTGATTTGAATTTGATATATTACTGGAAGAAAATTAGGAGGAAGAAAATGGTTAAACCTCTAGAAAATATGAAGAAATTGGTTAAATGTATATGCTTTAAAGTATGGCTAAATTAGTTGGATCCCTCAACATTCAAATCTTTACACTTTAAGTGTGAAGAATTTAATTGGGTCACACACTTTTAAGTGTAAACTTCTTTACAACCAACATTTTACGCATTTGTAAGTATGGGTTTATTTTACACACTTATTGTGTATGTTTGGTACACAAAATTATTGAAAGATTATGCTTAATTTTTGAAAAAAATTAAGCTGCTTAGAATATAAGCTTCGTTTGACATACAAAACTTATAAGAGATTATAAAAAAAAATATTTCATAATTTTTAAAAATCAAATGCTACTTCATATAGTTTTAAAAAAAAAAAAAAAAAAAAAAAATACCTGCTGTAACATGTATGTAATTGTTTTCTTTTGTGTTATAAAAAGGGAACATCACTTCTAATAAAGTTGATAGTAAACACTTAAACCCCTTTCAACAACTCATACATATTTTCTCATTTTCTATCATGTCTTTTATCTAACGTCTCCTAACTCTCTATCTCAAACTAAACAAAGATTTTACCCACACGAATTATATCATGTGCGTCGATAACTCTTGCCATGGACAGAGGATATAAGGGGCTAGAAGGGGTGTTGTCCCATGTAATTTTATGCTCACAGTTAGTAAATTACATTGATTCAATGATTTATAAAAATATTTTACATCGTGTGCTCCTAAAAACTTGATAGCAATACATGGCTAATGAGAAAAATTCAAAGTTTTTTTTGGAGCAAAGATGAAAATTATATTAATCTCCAATCAATGTTTACAACTTAGATAAACATTCTACTGATATAGGACATGCCCCTAATCAGATATTAAAAGAAAAGATATCACACATCCGACATCTGACAAAGCTATCAACTATATCGGATGAAACTAGCCACTAATACAGTTGCAGAAAAAGAGATCTGCTCAATATCATCCATTACAGGATCTGAAATTCACCTTTATAGCACCAATACCATCTAGCTACATTTCCACTTGCCCTACCACCAAGATCACTCAGCCAACATCCACAGTAATCAAAGTAGGAAAAGCAAATAGCATCACTAGGTACCCATCATTCCTAGTCAAGGGCTCCTCCAAAATCCCTACATTTCCCTCTTTACTACGCTTAAGCTGTTTACGCATACACAACCTTATGCGTAAGATTTTGAATTTTTACGCATAAGCAATCCTACGCATAAGCATTGACTCCTACGCTTAAGAACAGGTTTACGAGTAAGATTTTGAGCAAAACTTCAAACGGCTATAGCTTTTGAACCGTAACTCCGTTTTCAGCGTTCTACCCATCAAAACGACCTTGAGAACGAGGAGAAATCTTCATCAAACATAACTCCTTTATCGTTGAATCGATCCTACATCAACTTTATCATAACATACCTTCATCAATGGCAACTCAACAAGACATTCATGCACGGCTTAAAACCGTCCTCCTATGTTAGAAAAAGGTGGTTATCTTCAATGGACAAGTCGTATGCTTCGCTACATCAAGACCAAACCTAATGGAAAACTAATGATTCAATCCATTACGAATGGACCCTTCAAGCCTCGACAAGTCCAAGACCACGGAAATGCCGATGCAACACCTCCCCGCCCCACCATCATTTCGTACTCAATATGAATCGAATACACCGAAGAGGATAAGAAGCAAGTCGAAGGCGATGACATGGCAATTCATATTGTCCAACTGGGTTTACCAAGAGACATCTTTGCTGCAGAGGCGGTTGTGAACCGCTTTCGATATGTGGGAACATGTTAGACGGCTTTGTCATGGAACAAAAATTGGTCAACAAGATACGGAGAACAAACTGCTAACTGCATGGGAGAAGTTTACATCTACTCGTGAGAACCCATTGAATCCGACTATGGAAGGTTTTGCACTTTAATGAATGAGCTTATCAGAAACAAGTTGGAACCCAGAACTATCGTGAGTAACATCAAATTCCTGAACAATCTTCCGGAAGAATGGGGACGCTATGTCACTATTGTCAACCAAACAAAAGACTTACATCAAGTGAACTTTGATCAACTCAACGATTTTTCAAACAAAACCAAACCGAAGTGAATGAAGTCAGGAAAGAAAGATTGGCAAAGAATCATGATCCATTGGCACTAATTGCAAAGACTCAAACTACGGTGAATACACAACAACAAGCTTCATCATCTTCCACTAACAACAACTTGCAGGAATACATTCCACAACCACAAGTCTGTTTTCCTCCTCAACAACAATTCTATCCACCGAACAACAGTCATTCAACAACAACAGTATCAACAATACCAAGAACAAGGAATCACTGATCTTGAAATTGAACAAGAAGAGGCTTTGTCAAATGCATTTGCATTTTTGGGTAAAGCATTCAGCAGTCGCTATTCCACACCAACTAACAACAACCAAAGGATTTCATCAAACACTCGCAACAGGAAAATTGCACACCGGATGTGAATATGGGTCATCAAGGACAAATGGTTGGAGTTATTGCGAACCCACAGGATATGCTACTTGATTTCACATGGGTAATCGGCGCCGTATCGGGTAATCGTTAGGTCGAATGTTGGGAATCGATGGGTCGAATGTTGGGAATAGAAATGGGTAATCGGAATGGAAATGTTGCGACTCTAGTCGTTGGGAATTATGGAAATGTGAATCGGGTAACCGTGTTAAGTGTTACAACTGTCAAGGAGTGGGTCACATGGCAAGGAACTGTCCTACTAAGCCGAAAAAGAAGAATGTTGAGTATCTTCGAAAGCTATCTGTTAGCACGTAAGTCGAAGCGGGGATGCAGTTGAGTGCTAAGGAAAATGATTTTTTCGCTATTATGGATGATTTGGAAGACCTCGAGGAAATCAATGCAAACTGCATCTTCATGGCAAATCTTCAGAGACTAAGTACGACACCGACTCGACGCACCTCCCCGTCTATGACGCCAATGCGATTCGAGGTACCAATCATTGATCAATGCTATAACAATGTCATATGTGATGTGTTTACTCATGACGAACAAAGATTCGTGACATCCGCACCTACTTATGATACATACCGGACAATCCGAAGCAATACTAACTCAAACTCCGGATGTGGATCCTAGGGAAGGTGTGGCACAAAATACTTGAGACCGATGAGGAAACACGTTCTTATTTTGAAACATTAATCAATAACTGTGGCATTGAAATCGAGAAAGTTAAAATGGTCAATCGCGGTTAAGGCCGAATGCTAAATTGACCGCTGAGCTTGAGAGTTACAAGGAGAATGCAAAACCTTTTGAATTTCACAAAAACAAAGAGTCAGAATTAGAAATTGGTTATCGAAATTCCGTTTTAAAAGAAAAACAATTGCAAATCAAGTATAACACGCTTGATGTGAATTTGAAGTTGAAAATAAAATCTTTAAACAAGGAACTTTCTGATCTAAATGACCAACTTTCTAAATAAAAAGCAATGTTTTCTGATCTTGAAAAAGAGAAGAAACAGTTGATTGCTGATTTTTCAAAACGTGAAGATTCTCTCCTTGATGAAATTCTTGATAAAGATGAAAAAATCAAAAAATTGGAAAATTTGCTTGTTACAACAGGTCACTCAGCTAAATCAACCAATATGCTGATTAATCAAACAAATCCGTATTTTCATACAACACAAAAAATGGCCCTTGGTAACAAACCTCCTTGTTTCCTCAAGAAAGCTCAGAAAGAACAGAATGTTTTGAACAATGGAAAAGCTTTGCATGAACCCATAACTGTTCATGATTCTCTTGAAACGTTAGAACTATCTGATGAGAGTAGATAAAAATTGAAACAAAAGAATCCAGATCTAAAACCAATTGATTATAACAAATGGAACAAAATTAATGGAATTACTTTTGTTACACAAAAAGAAAAGTCACAGTTTTCCATCACTCCAAGTGTTTCAAACAAAGTGTCAACACCAGTTTCAAAACCAGTTGTTGTCTCAAAATCTCTTTCGAACATTGAACAAATATCTTCAAACAATCCTTTTAACACGAGTGATGCTAGAAGTATTTTAGACAATGTGAAAACTAGAATTGCGGGACTTCAAGAGATCGTTAAAACTAAAACCCATATTACAACCAACATCCGGTTTTCTAGTTTTGATAATGAAAATAAAAGTTTTTGAAAATTAAATTGCCCCTCAGCTAACTAACATCAACTCAAGGGTAATTCATTTTGAACAAGCATTTTTGAAAGAAACAACTGACTTTGTCAAGGACCATAAATCCCTGGTAAAGCAAGCTAATGACAAGATTGAACACATCAAAGTTTTGGAAATTTTAAATGATTCTCTCTTGAAGATGTTCGACTATCGATATTATGTCCATTGTTTTACAAACATATTCTGTTGAAGATCATGAAAGACTCAAGTCTGAGACCTCCGAAATTGTTTCAAAATATGAAAAAGCTCTTGAAAAACTTGAAAAGAAAATGTCTCATATTTTAAACAACTTGATCGAAAAACCGAGGAATGCAAGTATGACAAACTGTCGTATGAGCGTGCCTACAATGACATGAAAGCGAAAAATGATCTTTTGAGGGCTCACTGGAATGTCAAAAAGGAAAGGTAGTGGATACTAAGATTACAAAACCATTGACTGAGGAAAAAGCAAATGTTCCCAAACCGGTTTTAAAACCAAAAATGTCTGTTTCTTTGCCTCCTCCAAAAGTCAATGAGAAAAATGATTTATCAAAATCAGTCACTCCACCTGTCTTGCCTAAATATAATGTTGAAAAAGGAAAAGCGGTTATCGAAAAACCAAAAGTTTTAGCACCTTGCCTTTTTAAGATAAGTACCACTAATGCGTCTGCCTCCACATCTAAAACATATGGAACAAACGACATAAGTTTAGATAAGCACTCCAAAGAGACTAGGAAAGCTGAAACCACTTCTCTAGATAAAAATGTGAATCCTAATGAGTGTGCCTTACCTTCTACAGGACTAGAAAGCACCTCTAGGAGCAGCAGACTAAAGCCTAAGAGCAATACAAGGAACAATAGAGTCTCGCATGCCTCTAAGAGTAGTAGCTTGAATAAACAGAAGAAAGTAGAAGAACACCCTAGGAATTTACCGCTTTGTAATAAGAAAGACATTTCATCTGAATGTAATGAACCTATGAACTCTGCTAAGTTTAATGAATCTGTTGAATCTGTTTATTTAACTTGCAAGAAATCTTTAACTAATGTTCATGATGATTGTGTTTCTAAGAATGAGATTGTTAAGCCTGTTCAGAAGAACGTTCCTAAAAGAACTTATGCTAAACCCATAGGACGCTTAGTTGCTAGACTTAGGTTTTACACTACTGATAAGAAGCATAGTCTTTACTATACGGATGACATTTGGAAACCAACGGGTAGAACTTTCACACTCCAGAATGGTAGAATGAGTGATGAACCTGCTTTCCCAGTAGATAACTTCTATGAGTGTGATCAGGATTTTACCTCTAACCCAAAGGAACCAAAATCAAAACGGTTTCCAAAATCTTCTTCTTCGTTCTTGGCGGTTATCGAAATATGTCTTTGGATCGTCGACTCGGGTTGCTCCAAGCACATGACTGGAATCAAGTCTGATCAATTTCGTCTAGAAATTCATGGGAACCGTGACGTTGAAATGATCATGTAGCAGCAATCATGGGTTTTGGAGATCTACCTTTTGGAAATTATTTGATCACTTGGGTTTACTATGTTGAAGGGTTGGGACACAATTTGTTTTCGGTCGAGGCGATCTGTGATGCGATTTAGAGGTTGCTTTTAGGAAAAAGGCTTGCTTCGTTAGAAACTTGGATGACACTAATCTCTTAACTGGGAATCGTGATACAAACTTGTATGCTATCGACATAAACCAAATGGCCTCTTCATCACCAATATGTCTTATGACACGAGCATCTGGAACAAAGTCCTGGTTGTGGCATAGACGACTATCCCATCTCAATTTCGACACAATCAACAAACTTGCCAAAGACAACATCGTCAACGGAATTCCAAAGTTCAAATACACCAAGGATCACCTATGTCCATCATGCGAACAAGAAAAAAGTAAAAGAGCATCATATAAACCCAAACCCGTACCTAGTTCGGAAGCAAGGTTGCATATGTTGCACATGGACTTATGTGGCCCAATGAGAGTTGAAAGCATTAATGGGAAAAAGTATATCCTTGTTATCGTCGATGATTATTCAAGATATACATAGGTTAGGTATCTAAGATCAAAAGACGAAGCACCAGGGATCATCATCACCTTTCTGAAACGTATTCAAGTACTTCTTCAAACTCGATGGGGTTTTAAGAACGGACAACGACATGAATTCACAAATCGGAGTTAACAACTTATTTTGAAGATGTTGGAATTACTCATCAGACATCGGTTGTTAGAACTCCACAGCAGAATGGGGTAGTTGAAAGAAGAAATAGAACTCTTGTGGAAGCCGCTCGCACAATGCTAATCTATTCTAGTGCACCGTTATTTCTATGGGCTGATGCTTTGCCACTGCTTGTTTCACTCAGAACCGATCCCTCATCCATCCAAGATTCAATAAAACCCCATATGAACTAGTGAACAACAGAAAACCCGATATCTCTTACTTTCACGTGTTTGGCGCTTTGTGCTATCCAACGAACGACAGAGAAGATCTACGAAAACTGAAAGCTAAAGGTGATATTGGAATCTTCATTGGATACTCAGAAAACTCGAGGGCATTCAGGGTGTATAATAGAAGAACTAGGAAGATAATGGAGACGATGAATGTGAATTTTGACGAACTTTCACATATTATGGCTTCTGAGAGACTCGCTCTAGAACCCGTGCTTAAACCGATGGCTTCTAAACAAAACAGATCCCGCACCAAACCAGCAGACTTCTGGACACAACAGTTCAGGACTCGTACAACAAAGAGCTCCATCAAATTTTGCTGACAAACCACATGAAAAATAATGGGATAATTTCTTCGAGTTAATGTTCGATGAATACTATGGTGGAACTTCGTCAAATGCATCAAACCATCATTCCGCTGCACCCGCTCAAAATCATCTACCACCACCAACAGAAGATGCATCTACAACGGTCGAAACCAATGCACCAACTCCACCAACGTCATCTACATCGATTTCTGCAAATCCTATTGTTTCAACAGTTTTATCAGCAGTTGATGAGAAAAACCAAAACATATCATTTCAAGAAGAACCTACTCAAAACCAGAACGATGCAACGTTAGATGAAGACTTATTTGAAAACCCGTTTGCTACGGAATCAGCTGAATCATCTTCAAGCTTACGAGAACCATCTAACTCACACTCGTTTAATCTACGGTATCCTTCTACTCTGAAGTGGACAAAAGACCATCCGATTAAACAAGTTATTGGTGAACCGTCAAGGCCAATTCAGACGAGACGCCAACTTGCCACCGATTGTGACTTGTGCATTTACCTTTGCTCAATTAGCACTAAAGAACCAAAGAACATTCGAGAGGCAATAGCTGAAAACGCTTGGATAGAAGCGATGCAGGAGGAACTTCTCCAATACCGTCTACATGACTCTTGGGATCTGGTTCCTAGACCACTTGACATTCGCGTCATTGATCTCAAATGGTTATGGAAGAACAAAAGGGATGAAGAGATGACTGTAATTCGCAATAAAGCTCGTCTTGTGGCCAAAGGATACAGATAGGAAGAAGGAATAGAGTTTGAAGAGTCATTCGCGCCGGTAGCTAGACTTGAAGCAGTCAGGATATTCTTGGCCTATGCAGCTCACAAAAACATCACGGTATATCAGATGGACATTAAGACCGCGTTCTTGAATGGAACTCTAAAAGAAGAAGTGTACGTGAGTCGCCGAAGGCTTCATAGACATCGAACATCCGGACTACGTCTACAAACTCAAAAAGGCAATCTATGGTTTGAAACAAGCTCCGAGAGCGTGGTATGACGAACTGTCTTCTTTCCTTATCCTAAACAATTTCACCAAAGGAACGGTTGAACCTACCTTGTTTACAAGAAAATACAACGATGACATTTTGATTGTTCAGATTTACGTGAACGACATCATTTTTGGGTCCACTAATCCGAATCTTTCAAAACATTTTGAAAATCTCATGAAAAGCAAATTTGAAATGTCCATGATGGGGGAACTAAAGTTTTTTCTTGGTTTACAAATACATCAATCCCCACGTGGAGTTTGTATTAATCAAGCTAAATACACAACTGAGATTTTGAAAAATCATGGTACGGATAATTGTGATTCGGTCGGAACACCAATGGTAACTTCACCAAAAATTGGAGCCGATTTATTTGGGAAACCTATTGATCCGAAGAAATATCGAAGCATGATTGGTTCTCTCATGTACCTCACTGCTAGTCGACCCGATATTCATTTTGTTTTTTTATTAGCACGGTTCGTGCAAAGCTCTACGAACGCACCTCAAAGAGGTTAAAAGGATCTTTCGGTACCTAAAGACATCCATTCACATGGTGATCAAGTTACAGCAAAAAGTGATCAAGTTACAGCAAAAAGTAGGTGATCAAGTTACAGCAAAAAGTACATCCGTAGGTGATCAAGTTACAGCAAAAGTTACGAGACCACGAGGTGATCAAGTTACAAAGAAAAAAGTACATCCGTAGGAGCACAATTTTGGGTGAAAAGTTAGTAAGCCGGTCTTCAAAGAAACAATATTGTATCGCACTTTCAACCGCCGAAGTTGAGTATGTGTCTCTATCTGCGTGTTGTGCTCAAGTTCTATGGATGAGAACACAACTCACATATTATGGCTTTACTTTCGATAAAATACCTATGTATTGTGACTCGAAAAGTGTCATAGCCATATCATGCAATCTTGTTCATCACTCAAAGACTAAGCACATTCGTGTCCGCTACCACTTCATCAAAGAGCACGTAGAAGAAGGTACTGTTGAATTATTTTTCGTGAAGACCGATTACCAACTCGCCGATCTATTTACTAAAGCCCTTCCAAAAGAAAGGTTTAACGATTTAGTTCGACGAATTGGAATGCGAAGCCTAACCCCTGAGGAGTTAGAACGTCTTCTCGAATCCTCTTGAAAATGATTTTTCAAAAAGCTTCGATGTAAATACTTTTGAAAAACAAAATACAAAATTTGAAAAACCAACAAAAACAAAATACAAAAATATAAAACTTTCAAAAAATACAAAAACAATAGAAAATCAAAAATCCAAAAATATTCTTCTCACGACATGTCTCTTGAATAATCGATATTCTTTACGTTTCTAGAAATGTCATTCAACAATGATACAGACATGTACAGATGCTTGAGCGAGAGTTCCTTAAATGTTTTCTAAAACATGTCGTTTCTCAAAAAACATTTCTTCAAAAATGGCTTTAGATACTTCAAGATTTAAACCCGTACAAAAAATGATGACTTTTGATTATTTCAAATCAAAACTCGTGTTTTTAAAGAAAAATCTAGTGTAATGCCTTCGCACTACATTTAAAAAAAAAATGGTGAGAAATCATCATCATCTTGAGCACCTTTTCAAGATTGTTCAAAAAGATTTTTTCAAAATCTTTCAAAATATTTTGTGCTCAAGATAACTCCCTCTAAAACCCTTTAATTGATTATGCTTTATTAAAGGGGGAGTATAAAAACTAAATGTTCCAAATTCATGCTTCAATCAAATCTGTTTGTCTCCCCAAACGATTCTAAAAATGATATTTAATCAGTTGATATAAAAAATATCACGAATATGCTATTTTTGAGGGGGAGAAGACGTGATTAAAAATGTGATAAAAAATGTTTAATGATCGGTGTTTGAATCTCTGTAACACCCCCAAAATTTCACAGCAGAAGCGTTCGTGTCATGGGGTGCTACTAAATCAATATACACAACACAAGGTAATAAAGAATGGACAATTTATTCCATTATCGAAAGATAGATTAATTTAAGAGATAGTTTTACAATATTGTTTCAAAGTGCAGAAGTAAGCCCATAAAAATATATGTTGTCCCATTAAAAGTTGTATTAGATTTGCTTGAAAACACTTCGGATGCCAGTCTTCAACGAATGCCCTTGCCAATGCCCACACCAATAAGTAAACCTGAGAAAAACATGCTAAAATGTCAACACAAAGGTTGGTGAGTTCATAGGTTTAAGTTTAAGTAATCAAGTTTTCAAGTTGGACCACAGTTGTACATATAGCATCTCCGTGAATGATACTATACGCAAAAAGGCTATTACGCTAATACCAAGTTCATGCGATCGAAACTACGACAGTGTCCGTGCATCTAGAAGCATGATAAATAAAAGCCCATCAAGTGTATTTCCGGACACTCAATCAATACGATATGATATAGCCCGACGTTGCCTATCCGTCAAACTCGCGACGGGTGTCATCCCCAATAGATCTATTCATAACAATCGCGCCTCCCCAAAGGAACTAACGGTAGCATAGTTGGGATTCAAGGCTCGCTTAACGTAATAGTGTTTTCGCCAGTCCGAAAAGAGTTTTGCATGTTTCTCACCCCATAGTTTTATAAAGCAAGTAAATAAGAGTAAAAGTGGGGCTATAAACTCACCTTAAAGGGATGGTGGTTGACGAGTAAAGTAATGTTATCGCAGAATGGAAAATGGCTCCAATGGACAACCTGAATAATATGGAAGTTTGAGATAAGTTGGACTTATCAAGAATAGTGATTTGAAACAATGTCGGATGACAAAATTGTTTTGTGGCAAAGGTGGCTTGTGTGGTAAAATGTTTATAGTTAAAAAAAAACAAAGTTATATACTATATAACTTGTTTGTTAAGTATAAAGTATCGTTATTGTTTATATTTCCTTGTTATGAATAATAATGTGTGTAATCTATCAAAAGTTGTGAATAATAAGTTGTAGTAAATGTAGAATATCTTTAGTTAAATGAGTAGATGATTTTTGTAAAAATAATTATTTTCTATATATTCAAGTTAACCGTTAATAACGTTAAGTTGTATGTTTTGTAACCATTATGTTAAACATATTTATTTAGACGGAAGAATAGTAAAATGTATAAATTAAACTTTTAAAAGTATTAGGGCAAAAAAAAATGTTAAAATATCAAACTTGAGGGGTTGAATGTGTGAAAATTAATATAAGTTAAAAACTCATATAATTTTAAGAAAAGTTGCAAGTTATTTGAATTGGAAGGGGTTGAAACTACCAAACTGTCAAAGTTGCAAAGTTGCAAAAATAACTAAAATTAAAACCGCCATCGCTAGGCTCGAACTCAGACCCTCGCTACATGCAAACGACACAACCAACTGATCTAAGGGTGTTGCTTGGTTCGTTATGCCGTAGTTATTTTAATGTATGTGAGGTCTGTTATAAATTTGTTATGTTCACCAAGATATTGTGATCGTATATGCATGTAAAACTTTTGTGTTTCATTCCTTCCTTCTCAAAATAGTTTCCATCTTTTTCAAACATATAAAAACCAAGTTCAAGAGTAACTTATGTTTACAAGGGCGACGACCAAATAAGCTCAAATGAGTCTCGACTCATTTGAGTTTATTTAACTCAAACTTCCAAGTGTGACCAAAAATGTAAACCGACGGGTGTGATGATTAAAGAGTTAGTTTATGTTTTCAAATAAATAATTTTACATCATTTTGCTCATTAATAAGCTAAGAGGTCTCGGGTTGGGCCTTTTGGCTCGATATAAGTTCGGTTTGGTTTTAGTTTAAAGCTCGACACGAAAATAAGTTTTTATGTAGCGAATAAGTAACTACCATTTGACAATAAGCTATATGAATCATTTGGACACTTGAAAGTTGACTATGTAAATGTGTATATATATGTCGATTGTTATAGTATATTAGCAATATTTTAGTTTGTTAAGTCATTTAGCCACACAAGACTCTCATGATGCACTAAGCTGTTTTGGTTTTGCATGAAAAATATGTACGCATGAAATAGAAAGAAACAAATGTGAAGTTTATAAGCATCACATACATGGCATATGTGTATGCATGAAAGAAAGAAAAAAAGTGAAATGGTAAATGAGTTTGAGAGTTTGAGGCTCACAGTGAGTTTCGAATGAGATGGTGTGAATGAGTGAGAAAGCTCGAGATGGAAGAAACCCGATGTGCCAACTAGATTTCAAAAGCTTATACCCGCCTAGAAACTAAACCGAATGGACCGCTTAGCTTATGAAATGAAACCCGAAAACTTGTTTCTCCTTCTTCTCCTTCGACAGTGGCTAACAAATAAGTGAATGAGGGAAGTGTGCTTGAGTTTTGAGAGAGATGAGAATTGTTTTTGAGTGTGATGATAAATGCTAAGTGTTTGAGCTAGTTTATATAGGAGAGCTCATGCATGGTCTTTCTTCTTTTACTAGTTCCAAAATGAGGTGCTTTGATGTTTCTTGAGCGTGTATATTATGGCAGCCAAGGGAGGGCTCGTTTTTGTGTTGTCATTGTCAAGTGAAAAAGATGATCAATCATGCTTGAGGTTGGGTCATTATCAAGGTAGGCATGGTAGGATTAGGACTCTAGGTGAAGAGCAAGTATAGTGTAGGGTGGCTTTGACTTTGCTTTTGTCTCCTTTTATTACTACACACACGTCACACATATTGAGACCAAAGAATGAGTTTTGTTTTGGTATCTTGTTTGGTAGTCACGTGTTCACAGAATACATATACAAACTCCATTTTGTTTTATAATTTCATAGGGTGCGTTTTGGCTAATTTCATAGGGTGCGTTTTGGCTGAGAAGAAAAGGGCTAGGCCCAAAGGAAAAACAAAAGAGTTTGGCTATGACGGGTTGGTTTACTTTGTACATGAGGGCCCGAAGAGAAATGTGTTGGATAGGCCAACACTGAGCCTAAAAATATAAAATGAGTTGAGTCGGGTAGTGTTGAGCTTAGAGGCCTGGCGGGAAATAAAAATATAAAAGTATAAAAGTTCATTATATATTTATTTTATGAAGTTTTTATTATCGAGGTCGAGGTGAAAAATATCCCGTGGCTTGTCGTGATTATAGATCGAAAGGAAAAAAAAATTTAGCCGCGAAAATCGATGGGGAAATTTACGAGTGGTTAAAGTACCCACCCCTTAAAAGAAACCACGTCCTCGTGGTTTAAGACGCGAGAATCGTCGAGGTCGATACAGTGAAGAGATGTGAGCATTTATACTCTTAGAATGTGACGTGGAGAAGGGCTAGTCGTTCAAAAAGATTTTGTGACATGAGGCGATAGTTGAGTTCAAAATAGAAAGAGCAGAGTCGTATGAGGTTACGAAGGGCAGAGAATAAGAGTGAAATAAGAGATCGTGACCGGTGACAGAGGTGGTTTAAATATATGTGTGAAAATAATATAGTCAAGTAGTTGTATGTTACATAAAGAAATAACATAGAAGCAATTATGGCAGCATAGCATAGTGCGATATTGTAATAGTGGGCATGTTATACAGTTTAACATAGAGGGGTAACAAGTCTAAGAATTGTGTCTACTCTACACTATTCTTAAATTAATTATTCCTTAATTTCATTCAGTTTGTTACATCAACATTATTCTCATTTAAACTTCACGACCAATCAAACAAGAACGGCCTTAAAGTTTAAATGAGAGTAAGCATATACACATTTAAACTCCGTGACCCAATCAAACAAGAACAGCTTTAAAGTTTAAATGTGAGTTAATTAAGAAACTTAATGATTTTGAGAAATAATTAATTTAATTCAAATGAGAGCTTATACTAACCTAAAATACAAATAGAACATAACATAGCACGACTACATCGTGTAACAAGAGGCAAGGCATGACGCATCAAGTACCGCATGGGCGCGTTGAAGTGTTTTAAGGAAATGTGGTTATAGTTTAGGTTTTGAAAATACCTAATTCTCTATAACTGGCTCGATACCAATCTGTAACACCCCAAAATTTCACAAAAGGCGTTGGGTCATGGGGTGATACTAAATCAATATACACAACACAAGGTAATAAAGAATGGAAAATTTATTCCATTATCGAAAGATAGATTAATTTAAGAGATAGTTTTACAATATTGTTTCAAAGTGCAAGTAAGCCTATAAAAATATATGTTGTCCCATTAAAAGTTGTATTAGATTTGCTTGAAAACACTTCTGGATGCCGCTTCAACTAATGCCCTTGCCAATGCCCACACCAATAAGTAAACCTGAGAAAAACATGCTAAAATGTCAACACAAAGGTTGGTGAGTTCATAGGTTTAAGTTTAAGTAATCAAGTTTTCAAGTTAGACCACAGTTGTACATATAGCATCTCCGTGAATGATACTATACGCAAAAAGGCTATTACGCTAATACCAAGTTCATGCGACCGAAACTACGACAAGCGCGTGCATCTAGAAGCATGATAAATAAAAGCCCAGCAAGTGTATTTCCAGTATACTCAATCAATACGATATATGATATACCGACGCTTTGCCTATCCGTCAAACTTCGACCTTGGGGTGTCATCCCCAATAGATCTATTCATAAAAATCAGCCTCCCCAAAAGGAACTAACGGTAGCATAGTTGGGATTCAAGGTCGTTTCATGTAATAGTGTTTTCGCCAGTCCAAAAGAGTTTTGCATGTCTCTCACCCCATAGTTTTATAAAGCAAGTAAATAAGAGTAAAAGTGGGGCTATAAACTCACCTTAGCAGGATGGTTGACAGAGTAAAGTAATGTTATCGCAGAATGGAAAATGGCTCCAATGGACAACCTGAATAATATGGAAGTTTGAGATAAGTTGGACTTATCAAGAATAGTGATTTGAAACAATGTCGGATGACAAAATTGTTTTGTGGCAAAGGTGGCTTGTGTGGTAAAATGTTTATAGTTAAAAAAAAACAAAGTTATATACTATATAACTTGTTTGTTAAGTATAAAGTATCGTTATTGTTTATATTTCCTTGTTATGAATAATAATGTGTGTAATCTATCAAAAGTTGTGAATAATAAGTTGTAGTAAATGTAGAATATCTTTAGTTAAATGAGTAGATGATTTTTGTAAAAATAATTATTTTCTATATATTCAAGTTAACCGTTAATAACGTTAAGTTGTATGTTTTGTAACCATTATGTTAAACATATTTATTTAGACGGAAGAATAGTAAAATGTATAAGTTAAACTTTTAAAAGTATTAGGGCAAAAAAAATGTTAAAATATCAAACTTGAGGGGTTGAATGTGTGAAAATTAATATAAGTTAAAAACTCATATAATTTTAAGAAAAGTTGCAAGTTATTTGAATTGGAAGGGGTTGAAACTACCAAACTGTCAAAGTTGCAAAGTTGCAAAAATAACTAAAATTAAAACTGCCATCGCTAGCTCGAACTCGACCCTCGCTACATGCAAACCAAACACAACCAACTGATCTAAGGGTGTTGCTTGGTTCAGTTATGCGCGTAGTTATTTTTAATGTATGTGAGGTCGTTATAAATTTGTTATGTTCACTCAGTATATTGTGATCGTGTATATGCATATAAAACTTTTGTGTTTCATTCCTTCCTTCTCAAAAAAGTTTCCATCTTTTTCTAACATATAAAAACTACCAAGTTCAAGAGTCGGCTTATGTTTACAAGGACGAGACCAAATAAGCTCAAATGAGTCTCGACTCATTTGAGTTTATTTAACTTAAACTTCCAAGTGTGACTGATGAGTGTCTAAATACTCATCAATCATCATTTTTGTACCATCTAGACTGCAAAAACATCTGAAAACACTCAGAAATGCATCAAAATGATGAAAATATCACAAATCGGTGTTTTATGTGTTTTAAATGCAAAATACCAAAATCGATGAAAACGCACCAAGTTTGCATAATTGGCAGTTTTAGTCCCTCAACTTTCAAAAGTTGTCAAAACTAGTCCTTGGTAATTCAAAAACTTGTAAAAATATCATTCAAGGTCCCTGAAATATTCTAAGTTGTCAAAAATGGTCCTTGAATGAATCTTTGGGCAAATGGCAGAAAAGGTCCCTAAACTTTGAAAAATGTCAAAAATAGTCCTTGGTGAATTTAAAATGGAAATTTATCAAAAATAAACCTTGTACTATTCATAAATGACAAAATTGGTCCTTATAGTGAACTTTTGGAAAATTACATGTTTGGTCCCTCAAGTTTCAAACTTGACAGTTTTGGTCCTTGGAAGTTTAAAATGGATTTTACCAAATATGGTCCTTGTACTATTAAAGTTTGGCAGAATTGGTCTTTATTATATCTTTGGAAAAGTGACAGGATCAACCCTTCAAGAACTCATAAATTACAAATATGGTCCTTGTGCTTATATAAAACCAACTGGACCCTATATTATCTAAACCCAAAGCCCAAACCCAAATACCATAACCCGGCCCAAAATTTAAATGAAATAAAACCGCCGTTACTGTTCACCTCTCTCCCTCACCACTGCAAACCTGAAACCAGTGGTTTTACCACCACTTTCCACCTCACCTTATCCCCCCAGCTGTCTATCCACACCCCTCCACCTCCACAACATCCCAAAACCAATTAATACCCCTATTACTGCTTTACTCAACCCCAACAGTCCACAAGACTTTTTGGCGCCAAAAAGAAGAATCAACTGCTGTGATCACTTTGACCTATCCAATGGTGGGAAATGATCAGAGGAAAGAGGAAAAGCTTTTGGATGTCTATAAAGAAGAAAAGAAGGCAGTGATAAGAGTTGTCGCATGTTTTTAGACCATTTGTAGTGTAAACTTTACTTTAATGTCTATTTCAGTTTAAATTCAAAGTCTTAGTGTAAAATCAAACTTGTTTCAAGTTAAATTTCACTGTTGTATTGTGATTATTCCAAGTTTAATAATATTTCAAGTTTTTATGTTTCTTGTTAATTGTATCAAGTCAATTATAATAATTAAAAGTCACAAAAGCTCTTATACCTTTCATACAAGCTCAGACAAGCTTATGATAGCTTTTCATGAATTTGTATTAAACTTTAGTATTTTAAATTAGAAAAACCAAAAAACCACAAGAGTCAACTGTGGTCATTCTTTGGTTCAGAAATGGATATGGGGTTAATGCAGAGTTGGATTTGGGTTGATTTTGATTAAAATAGTGATAGATTGGTTCGAGTTAAGCTCCTTCTCATTGGACCTCATGTAAGTTTAGTTTCAAAACTGCCTCTTAAAGGATTGTTTGGTTTACTGTGTAAACTGTATTAGAAGGTTGTTCATGTTGTTGTTTGTAGTTGTTTATTGTCATATTAGTTCAATATAGGTTAGTATAAGCAATAAAATCAGTCCTTGTTTTAGAAAAGTCAAAATCATCTTTAATTTTCTCTTATTTGTTAACTGTTAGAAATATAGATTATATAATCATACATACTAGTTTACAAGTTGTTTATCTAGCTTAATTTAGTCTCATAATAGCTTAATATAACATATTTAGTAGCTTAGGATCATTCAAATCTCATAAAAGTCAAAGTGCTAGTGTAATAAAAAAGTCAAAATTTCTAAATACCCGTTTTTGAATAAACTTTAGAATTTAATTGTGTGTTTAATACTAAGAATTAGCTCATAAGCTTCTAGGATATTAAAGATTAGCTGCTTAAATAAATTAGAAAAATACTGGTTAACTTTTTATCAGCTTATTCAGTGCTTATTTCATAGCTTTTTTTTGAGTCCTTATTTGAAAACATGCTCTGCATTACAGCTTTTGGTATTCTATTTCACAAGCTCTCAGAGAGCTCATTAGCTAGCTTAATCTTGTGTAACTTAGCTTTTTGAGAAGCTCACCTAGCTATCTCTCTAATCCAATACTAGTTTTTCCATTTTCAGCTTATTAGATAAGCCCTGCAATAGCTTTTAGTTTTGTCCAAATCATTTAAGTACCGGTTAGTCGTGTTTTCCAGTTCTTCATAAGCTTCTCACAAGCTTATTAGTGTAAGCCAATCTTTGCAAATTAGTTTTTAGATAGCTCGGTTGGTTAGCTAGTTAATTCCAGTAGTTGTTTTCATTTATTAGCTTATTCAAGTGCTTAAAAATTAGTTAGAAAGTAGCTAGAAAACTAAACAAAGGTCCCTGCAAACAAAGTGATCTTTGTGCTTATTTTTAGTTGTTTAGTGATTATTTCCAAATAATTGTGCTCATTCAGTTGTTAAACTAGCTTTTTAACAGTTAAGTAGCTTATTTCTAGTTTACTTGTGCTTATTTCTAGCTTAATAGCCAATTTAGCTTAAAAACTTGTTCTTATTTCTATTCTTTGCCAACTGTGATAAAATCATAGCTTAATCTGTGCTTATTAGTCATATTTGTAAAAAGTTGTAATTATAAAAAGTGCTTATCTAAGTGTGTTTAACAAGTTTGTAAAAGAAAAATCGAAAAAAAATGTTTAGCAAAGGTGGGGAGGCAAATCGAACCCCGAGACCTCCAACCTTTTATGAGAGTGATAGTGTTGTACACGGATAGCCTGCCTGGGTCTTTCTTGTCATGGTTTGCATAATCTATGTACTTAAACCAAGTTTTGCCTTATTAGCTTATTTAGGCAGTTGGCTTATTACCAGCTTATCCAGTCTTGCTTTTTCCAGTTTTACAATTTTCCTAGCTTAGTAATAACATAAAGTATTTTATAAAAAAGTTTCAGATTTTTCTAAATAGTTTTAGTATTTTTAAACATTTAATTAGTGTAAAATCTTATTTAATTCATAATAAAAAATATAAAAGTCTAAAAAATATAAATCTTTTTTCTAAAATTTTCTTTTGTCATATACTACGTAAGAAAATTGTTTTTGCACTTGTAGGTCTTTTATTTCACAAATTTTACGTTTTTGCTTTATGCAGACTCGTAATTTTTATACTTAACGACGCTTTCATTTTAAGTCACATTTTTAGATAATTTAAGTTTACGTTTTAGTTAAAATAGTTTATTTAAGTTATTTTATTTTATAAAATAATAAAAACATCATTGTAAAAATAGTGATAGCGTTTATTTAATATGTTTTATCTTTTTAATTTCCTTTAATTTGCATTTAAGCCCCTGTAATTTACAAATCTTTTCTTTAGGTATAATTATTCATAAAAATCCTTATTGATCACTATCCTTAGTGATTATTCGACATCTGTCTGCAGTGAAACACCAATTCATCCTTCGTGGGACTTAACGACCCAGGAATCCCCTATATTCCTCTGATCTAAATTGCATTTGTGTCTAAGCTGTTTTAAGTTTGTTACGGTCGGCCATTCACAAGTGGCCGGCTTGAGTGATAAAACTTGACGGTTTTGCACCAATCAAATTTTGGCCGCCGCCGGGAGGTCGTAGTTTGTTTTAAGCATTTTCGCACCGCATTACACATATACCACTTTTTGTAAAATTTTTTTTGTAAAGTTATTAAAAATCAAAAAGTTCATTAACACTTTTCCTAAAGTGTTAACTACACCAAAAATATTTTCATTCTTTGTTTTTATAAAATGTTTTTCAAAAATACCAAAAATATTCCTCTTTACCCTCTTACCCTTTTGATTCTTCATTTCTTACCCTCTGGAACCCTTTGATTCTTTCTATGTCTTATCCTCACCCTCTTGGTTGTCAATGGTGTGGTGGTCCTTATCATGGTTGCAATTGCCCCAGTTGTAGCATGGTGGAATCGAGAACGGTCTCTGTCTATAACCGTATCCCTATTCCTACCATAACACAACCGATTTATTCCATCGCCACCACACTGAGACCAGCTTTTATCGTTGTGAGTACGTGGTGGTTCACACTACGCTTCGATTGTCAATCGGGAAACACGCTTGTCTATGAGCGTGTTCCCGATTACAATTATGACTACAACACATATGACTCACGACCACATCGGCTTTTACTGTTGTGAGTACTGTGGAGGTCCTCACTCTAGCTCTGATTGTCAAACAAGGAATCCATTTCCTTGTAACATTTACGACTCTTCAGAGATCATGACCAACCTCCACAGTACCAAATGAATCAGCACCACCTCGCCGACCCACTTCCTCAAAATTTTCTCCTTGATCTTTTGGATTTAGTGAAAGATTTAAAGGAATGTAAACACTCCCAAGATAATCCAAATCAAAAATCCATGGAAGTTTTGTTAGGGAAGAGCGGATCTGCTAAATTAAATTCCCAAATTGCTTTTGAAAAATCTATTGGGAATCAATTGCAGGAAAAGCGACCAAATCTAGCTCTCGATTCCGTTTCATTCCTCGATGACGATGATGAAGTTACCCTTGATATTAGTCAATTTTGTGTTCATCAAGTCCATCGCTTGAAATTCCTTCCATGAAAAATCAGGGAGAAAAGACTATGATGAATTACTAGCAGAAGAACAAATGGAAAGTATAAAACATATGTATGCTAGTCCTTCTCAACTCCCTCAGCCTGTTGTTATCACACCCGATATTCCCACTCACTCTCTAAACATGGGGATGAGCTTTGACTGTTCTCTAAAAGGAATCGACGAATTCATAAAGGCTAGTGTTGAGGACCTTGTCCCAATCCCAAGAGAGTCACAGGGAATTCTTGATCATGTGTGTGATATCCCTCCTCCTCTTGTCTTCCAAAATGATCATATTGAGATGTTCTCCGATTCTGATGAGGACTATTCTTTATCTTGTGGAGACATAAGTTAGTGGGGAATTGCCTTCTCGAGCTTGTCACTTAGGAGAAGAGAATGATGAAGAAATAATCCAAGACGAAGCTCTTCGCCTTACATTATTGAATGTTAATCTTCTCATTTCTAGAATCGAGGCTTTTAATGAAAAGCCTACTTCATATCCTATCCCCTTTGAGGATAGTGAACTTTTGTTCAATGATTCTATTCCGAATTGCAAACGCTCCATTTTGATCATATGGGAGAGAAGATTAGTGGTATTACCACTTCTCATTCTCATAATTCTCTCCCGATTATGAATCATTCACTTTTGAGGAGTTCCCTAGTGAACTCACTCAAATCAATCCCGAATATGAATCATTCGCCTTTGAGGAGTTCTCTAGTGAACTCACTCATATCATATCTCTACCGGAGTATGATAACTTCTACTTTGATCTAGACACACCCGGGATATGTCTAGACCAATTGAGCTTTAAGATGAAATTCATGCTATCATGAATTCCCTTCTCGATGATGATGAGTTAGTCAAGATTATTATCATGACTTTCTTTCTCTTCTTCACATATCCCGTCGCTTCTCCTGTTCTTCACTCCTTCGGGAATGAAGACATTATCTTTGACCCCGGCATTTTCATTTATCATTTTTGAGCCGGTTCTATGTATATCTCATCGGTGTGGAACTTTCACGTACTTCAATGTTGATACAAACATCTTGAATGAAAGTCCGACGGAGATTGTCTCTTCCACTTACTTCCCCATGAACAAATGAAAGCGGGGTCGAGTCAAGCTAGTGACTCGGGAATCAAAAGCATTAGCAAGCACCTCATGGGTTTTCACCCATGAGTACCACCCTAGTGTGGGGGAGATGCCCCGTTGTTGTATATAAGTTTTAAAAAAAAAAAAAAAAAAATTGTTGTACATATTAAAAAAAGAAAATAATTGTTGTGTTTCTACACTTAGCTAGTAATGTTATCTTTTTACGTTCTAAGTTTCGGCATAACCGCCGGTACTTTGAATATTGAGGACAATATTCATTTCTAAGTGTGGGGGAAATTCTTAATTTGATCATTAATGTACCCTTTTAGTCCTTTTTTCCAAAATGGCCAAATTTTAAAATTTTTGTAGTGGAAGAATTATGTACTAAACACAACAAATGGTAATCAGTCCACCATATCTAACCCACATAAGGATTGGCTAATCCAGGAGCAAACGGCTCTTGGTAAAGATATCTCAAATCCGTTTATGGCTTGCAATTTGCCCAAAATTGTATGGTGTTCACCTCACCATATCTTTAATTAGTGAAGAGTTGGCTAGCCCGCAAGTTTATGGCTTGTGGTAAAGGCAGTTGAAAAGCCATAATTGGTAATCGGCTCACCAAAGATAATATTGATAATTTATCTAAGAGTTGGCTAGTCCAGAAGCAAACGGATTCTGGTAAAGACAAATCAAATCCGTTTATAGCTTATGATTTGCTCAAAATCATTTGGTTATCATTGTACCAAGGTTCTTACTTGAACTGAAAAAATTGGCTACTCCAGAAGTAATGGCTTTTGGTAAAGAGATAAAATCCATTAACTTTTCATAAATCATTGCTAGGGACTAGCAATATCTTAGTGTGGGGGATTGATGAGTGTCTAAATACTCATCATTTTTGTACCATCTAGACTGCAAAAACATCTGAAAACACTCAGAAATGCATCAAAATGATGAAAATATCACAAATCAGTGTTTTATGTGTTTTAAACGCAAAAATACCAAAATCAGATGAAAAACGTACCAAGTTTGCATAATTGGCAGTTTTAGTCCCTCAACTTTCAAAAGTTGTCAAAACTAGTCCTTGGTAATTCAAAAACTTGTAAAAATATCATTCAAGGTCCCTGAAATATTCTAAGTTGTCAAAAATGGTCCTTGAATGAATCTTTGGGCAAATGGCAGAAAAGGTCCCTAAAGTTTGAAAATTGTCAAAAATAGTCCTTGGTGAATTTAAAATGGAAATTTATCAAAAATAAACCTTGTACTATTCATAAATGACAAAATTGGTCCTTATAGTGAACTTTTGGAAAATTACATGTTTGGTCCCTCAAGTTTCAAACTTGACGCTTTTGGTCCTTGGAAGTTTAAAATGGATTTTACCAAATATGGTCCTTGTACTATTAAAGTTTGGTGAATTGGTCTTTATTATATCTTTGGAAAAGTGATTGGATCAGCCCTTCAAGAACTCATAAATTACAAATATGGTCCTTGTGCTTATATAAAACCAACTGGACCCTATATTATCTAAACCCAAAGCCCAAACCCAAATACCATAACCCGGCCCAAAATTTAAATGAAATAAAACCGCCATCGTTTCACCTCTCTCCTCACCATCAGAACTGAAACCGGTTTTACCACCACTTTCCACCTCACCTTATCCCCCCACTATCCACACCCCTCCACCTCCACAACATCCCAAAACCAATTAATACCCCTATTATCGCTTTTACTCAACCCCAACAGTCCACAAGACTTTTGGCAAAAAGAAGAATCAACTCTCTGTGATCACTTTGACCTATCCAATGGTGGGAAATGATCAGAGGAAAGAGGAAAAGCTTTTGGATGTCTATAAAGAAGAAAAGAAGGCAGTGATAAGAGTTGTCGCATGTTTTTAGACCATTTGTAGTGTAAACTTTACTTTAATGTCTATTTCAGTTTAAATTCAAAGTCTTAGTGTAAAATCAAGCTTGTTTCAAGTAAAATTTCACTGTTGTATTGTAATTATTCCAGTTTAATAAGATTTCAAGTTTTAATGTTTCTTGTTAATTCGTATCAAGTCAATTATACTAATTATAAGTCACAAAAGCTCTTTTACTCTTAAAACAAGCTCAGATAAGCTTATTATAGCTTTTCATGAGCTTATATTATACTCTAGTGTTTTAAATTAGAAAAACCAAAAAGTCAACAAAAGTCAACTGTGACCATTCTTTTGTTCAGAAATGGATATGGGGTTGATGCAGAGTTGGATTTGGGTTGATTTTGATTAAAATAGTGATAGATTGGGTTCGAGTTAAGCTCCTTCATTTGGACCTCATGTAAGTTTAGCTTCAAACCGCTCTTAAAGGATTGTTTGGTTTACTGTGTAAACTGTATTAGAAGGTTGTTCATGTTGTTGTTTGTAGTTGTTTATTGTCATATTAGTTCAATATAGGTTAGTATAAGCAATAAAATCAGTCCTTGTTTTAGAAAAGTCAAAATCATCTTTAATTTTCTCTTATTTGTTAACTGTTAGAAATATAGATTATATAATCATGCATACTAGTTTACAAGTTGTTTATCTAGCTTAATTTAGTCTCATAATAGCTTAATATAACATATTTAGTAGCTTAGGATCATTCAAATCTCATAAAAGTCAAAGTGCTAGTGTAATAAAAAAGTCAAAATTTCTAAATACCCGTTTTTGAATAAACTTTAGAATTTAATTGTGTGTTTAATACTAAGAATTAGCTCATAAGCTTCTAGGATATTAAAGATTAGCTGCTTAAATAAATTAGAAAAATACTGGTTAACTTTTTATCGCTTATTCAGCTTATTTCATAGCTTTTTTTTTGAGTCCTTATTTGAAAACATGCTCGCACACGTTTTGGTATTCTATTTCACAAGCTCTCAGAGAGCTTATTAGCTAGCTTAATCTTGTGTAACTTAGCTTTTTGAGAAGCTCACCTAGCTATCTCTCTAATCCAAGATTAGTTTTTCCATTTTCTTATTAGATAAGCTCTGCAATAGCTTTTAGTTTTGTCCAAATCATTTAAGTGTACCAGTTAGTCAATGTTTTCCAGTTCTTCATAAGCTTCTCACAAGCTTATTAGTGTAAGCCAATCTTTGCAAATTAGTTTTTAGATAGCTCAGTTGGTTAGCTAGTTAATTCCAGTAGTTGTTTTCATTTATTAGCTTATTCAAGTGCTTAAAAATTAGTTAGAAAGTAGCTAGAAAACTAAACGGTCCTGTGCAACAAAGGATCTTTGTGCTTATTTTTGAGTTGGTTAGTGATTATTTCCAAATAATTGTGCTCATTCAGTTGTTAAACTAGCTTTTTAACAGTTAAGTAGCTTATTTCTAGTTTACTTGTGCTTATTTCTAGCTTAATAGCCAATTTAGCTTAAAAACTTGTTCTTATTTCTATTCTTTGCCAACTGTGATAAAATCATAGCTTAATCTGTGCTTATTAGTCATATTTGTAAAAAGTTGTAATTATAAAAAGTGCTTATCTTAGTGTGTTTAACAAGTTTGTAAAAGAAAAATCGAAAAAAAAAATGTTTAGCAAAAAGGTGGGAGGTGCTCGAACCCGAGACCTCCCACCTTTATGAGAGTGATAGTGTTGTACCAGGATAGCCTGCGCCCTTGGGTCTTTCTTGTCATGGTTTGCATAATCTATGTACTTAAACCAAGTTTTGCCTTATTAGCTTATTTAGGCAGTTGGCTTATTACCAGCTTATCCAGTCTTGCTTTTTCCAGTTTTACAATTTTCCTAGCTTAGTAATAACATAAATTATTTTATAAAAAAGTTTCAGATTTTTCTAAATAGTTTTAGTATTTTTAAACATTTAATTAGTGTAAAATCTTATTTAATTCATAATAAAAATATAAAAGTCTAAAAAATATAAATCTTTTTTCTAAAATTTTCTTTTGTCATATACTACGTAAGAAAATTGTTTTTGCACTTGTAGGTCTTTTATTTCACAAATTTTACGTTTTGTGACTCGCGAATTTTCGTAATTTTTTATACTTAACGTACGTTTTCATTTTAAGTCACGTTTTTAGATAATTTAAGTTTACGTTTTAATTAAAATAGTTTATTTAAGTTATTTAATTTTATAAAATCAATAAAAACATCATTGTAAAAATAGTGATAGCGTTTATTTAATATATTTTAGCTTTTTAATTTTCTTTAATTTGCATTTAAGCCCCTGTAATTTACAAATCTTTTCTTTAGGTATAATTATTCATAAAAATCCTTATTGATCACTATCCTTAGTGATTATTCGACATCTGTCTGTGTGAAACACCAATTCATCCTCCGTGGGACTTAACGACCCAGGAATCCCCTATATTCCTCTGATCTAAATTGCATTTGTGTCTAAGCTGTTTTAAGTTTGTTACGGTCGGCCATTCACAAGTGGCCGGCTTGAGTGATAAAACTTGACGGTTTTGCACCAATCAGTGACCAAAATGTAAACCGACGGGTGTGATGATTAAAGAGTTAGTTTATGTTTTCAAATAAATAATTTTACATCATTTTGCTCATTAATAAGCTAAGAGGTCTCGGGTTGGGCCTTGTGGCTCGATATAAGTTCGGTTTGGGTTTAGTTTAAAGCTCGATACGTAAAATAAGTTTTTATGTAGCGAATAAGTAACTACCATTTGACAATAAGCTATATGAATCATTTGGACACTTGAAAGTTGACTGTGTAAATGTGTATATATATGTCGATTGTTATAGTATATTAGCAATATTTTAGTTTGTTAAGTCATTTAGCCACACAAGACTCTCATGATGCACTACTTTTGGTTTTGCATGAAAAATATGTACGCATGAAATAGAAAGAAACAAATGTGAAGTTTATAAGCATCACATACATGGCATATGTGTATGCATGAAAGAAAAAAAAGTGAAAAGGTAAATGAGTTTGAGAGTTTGAGGCTCACAGTGGGTTTCGAATGAGATGGCGAGTGAATGAGTGAGAAAAGCTCGAGATGGAAGAAACCCGATGTGCCAACTAGATTTCAAAAGCTTATACCCGCCTAGAAACTAAACCGAATGGACCGCTTAGCTTATGAAATGAAACCCGAAAACTTGTTTCTCCTTCTTCTCCTTCGACAAGGGCTAACAAATAAGTGAATGAAGGAAGTGTGCTTGAGTTTTTGAGAGTTGTGAGATGAGAATTGTTTTTGAGTGTGATGATAAATGTTAAGTGTTTGAGCTAGTTTATATAGGAGAGCTCATGCATGGTCTTTCTTCTTTTACTAGTTCCAAAATGAGGTGCTTTGATGTTTCTTGAGCGTGTATATTATGGCGACCAAGGGAGGGCTGTTTTTGTGTTGTCATTGTCAAGTGAAAGAGATGATCAAGCATGCTTGAGGTTGGGTCATTATCAAGGTAGGCATGGTAGGATTAGGACTCTAGGTGAAGAGCAAGTATAGTGTAGGGTGGCTTTGACTTTGCTTTTGTCTCCTTTTATTACTACACACACGTCACACATATTGAGACCAAAGAATGAGTTTTGTTTTGGTATCTTGTTTGGTAGTCACGTGTTCACAGAATACATATACAAACTCCATTTTGTTTTATAATTTCATAGGGTGCGTTTTGGCTAATTTCATAGGGTGCGTTTTGGCTGAGAAGAAAAGGGCTAGTCCCAAAGGAAAAACAAAAGAGTTGGGCTATGACGGGTTGGTTTACTTTGTACACGAGGGCCCAAAGAGAAAGGTGTTGATAGGGTGAACACGCGAGCCTAAAAATATAAAATGAGTTGAGTCGGGTAGTGTTGAGCTTAGAGGTCTGGCGGGAAAAAAAATATAAAAGTATAAAAGTTCATTATATATTTATTTTATGAAGTTTTTATTATCGAGGTCGAGGTGAAAAATATCCCGCTGGCTTGTCGATTATAGATCGAAAGGAAAAAAAAATTTAGCGAAAATCGATGGGGAAATTTACAGTGGTTAAAGTACCCACCTTAAAAGAAACCACGTCCCTCGGTTTAAGACGAGAATCGCCGAGGTCGATACAGTGAAGAGATGTGAGCATTTATACTCTTAGAATGTGACGTGGAGAAGGGCTAGTCGTTCAAAAAGATTTTGTGACATGAGGCGATAGTTGAGTTCAAAATAGAAAGAGCAGAGTCGTATGAGGTTACGAAGGGCAGAGAATAAGAGTGAAATAAGAGATCGTGACCGGTGACAGAGGTGGTTTAAATATATGTGTGAAAATAATATAGTCAAGTAGTTGTATGTTACATAAAGAAATAACATAGAAGCAATTATGGCAGCATAGCATAGTGCGATATTGTAATAGTGGGCATGTTATACAGTTTAACATAGAGGGGTAACAAGTCTAAGAATTCGTAGTCTACTCTACACTATCCTTAAATTAATTATTCCTTAATTTCATTCAGTTACATCACATATTCTCATTTAAACTTCACCCAATCAAACAAGAACACCTTAAAGTTTAAATGAGAGTAGCATATACACATTTAAACTTCGCGACCCAATCAAACAAGAACATCCTTAAAGTTTAAATGTGAGTTAATTAAGAAACTTAATGATTTTGAGAAATAATTAATTTAATTCAAATGAGAGCTTATACGAACCTAAAATACAGAGTAACACATAGCACAGACTACATCGTAACAAGAGACAAGGCATGACAGACATTGGCGGTACGGCGTTGAAGTGTTTTTAAGGAAATGTGGTTATAGTTTAGGTTTTGAAAAATACCTAATTCAATATAACCGCTCGATACTAATCTGTAACACCCCAAAATTTCACAAATGAAGCTGGTCATGGGGTGCTACTAAATCAATATACACAACACAAGGTAATAAAGAATGGAAAATTTATTCCATTATCGAAAGATAGATTAATTTAAGAGATAGTTTTACAATATTGTTTCAAAGTGCGGAAGTAAAGCCCATAAAAATATATGTTGTCCCATTAAAAGTTGTATTAGATTTGCTTGAAAACACTTCGGATGCCAGTCTTCAACGAATGCCCTTGCCAATGCCCACACCAATAAGTAAACCTGAGAAAAACATGCTAAAATGTCAACACAAAGGTTGGTGAGTTCATAGGTTTAAGTTTAAGTAATCAAGTTTTCAAGTTGGACCACAGTTGTACATATAGCATCTCCGTGAATGATACTATACGCAAAAAGGCTATTATGCTAATACCAAGTTCATGCGACCGAAACTACGACAGTGTGCGTGCATCTAGAAGCATCATAAATAAAAGCCCAGCAAGTGTATTTCCAGTACACTCAATCAATACGATATGATATACCGACGCGTTTGCCTATCCGTCAAACTCGACGGGGTGTCATCCCCAATAGATCTATTCATAACAATCGCGCCTACCCAAAGGGAACTAACGGTAACATAGTTGGGATTCAAGGTTTTCACGTAATAGTGTTTTCGCCAGTCCGAAAAGAGTTTTGCACGTTTCTCACCCCATAGTTTTATAAAGCAAGTAAATAAGAGTAAAAGTGGGGCTATAAACTCACCTTAGCAGGATGGTTGACAGAGTAAAGTAATGTTATCGCAGAATGGAAAATGGCTCCAATGGACAACCTGAATAATATGGAAGTTTGAGATAAGTTGGACTTATCAAGAATAGTGATTTGAAACAATGTCGGATGACAAAATTGTTTTGTGGCAAAGGTGGCTTGTGTGGTAAAATGTTTATAGTTAAAAAAAACAAAGTTATATACTATATAACTTGTTTGTTAAGTATAAAGTATCGTTATTGTTTATATTTCCTTGTTATGAATAATAATGTGTGTAATCTATCAAAAGTTGTGAATAATAAGTTGTAGTAAATGTAGATTATCTTTAGTTAAATGAGTAGATGATTTTTGTAAAAATAATTATTTTCTATATATTCAAGTTAACCGTTAATAACGTTAAGTTGTATGTTTTGTAACCATTATGTTAAACATATTTATTTAGACGGAAGAATAGTAAAATGTATAAGTTAAACTTTTAAAAGTTTTAGGGCAAAAAAAAATGTTAAAATATCAAACTTGAGGGGTTGAATGTGTGAAAATTAATATAAGTTAAAAACTCATATAATTTTAAGAAAAGTTGCAAGTTATTTGAATTGGAAGGGGTTGAAACTACCAAACTGTCAAAGTTGCAAAGTTGCAAAAATAACTAAAATTAAAATTGCCACTGCTTAGGCTCGAACTCAGGACCCCTCGCTACATGCAAACCGACACAACCAACCGATCTAAGGGTGTTGCTTGGTTCAGTTATGCGTAGTTATTTTTAATGTATGTGAGGTCAGTTATAAATTTGTTATGTTCACTCGATATTGTGATCGTGTATATGCATGTAAAACTTTTGTGTTTCATTCCTTCCTTCTCAAAACAGTTTCCATCTTTTTCAAACATATAAAAACTACCAAGTTCAAGAGTCGGCTTATGTTTATTAAGGACGAGACCAAATAAGCTCAAATGAGTCTTGACTCATTTGAGTTTATTTAACTCAAACTTCCAAGTGTGACCAAAAATGTAAACCGACGGGTGTGATGATTAAAGAGTTAGTTTATGTTTTCAAATAAATAATTTTACATCATTTTGCTCATTAATAAGTTAAGAGGTCTCGGGTTGGGCCTTGTGGCTCGATATAAGTTCGGTTTGGTTTTAGTTTAAAGCTCGATACGTAAAATAAGTTTTTATGTAGCGAATAAGTAACTACCATTTGACAATAAGCTATATGAATCATTTGGACACTTGAAAGTTGACTGTGTAAATGTGTATATATATGTCGATTGTTATAGTATATTAGCAATATTTTAGTTTGTTAAGTCATTTAGCCACACAAGACTCTCATGATGCACTAAGTTGTTTTGGTTTTGCATGAAAAATATGTACGCATGAAATAGAAAGAAACAAATGTGAAGTTTATAAGCATCACATACATGGCATATGTGTATGCATGAAAGAAAGAAAAAAAGTGAAATGGTAAATGAGTTTGAGAGTTTGAGGCTCACAGTGGGTTTCGAATGAGATGGCGAAAGCTGAATGAGTAAGAAAAGCTCGAGATGGAAGAAACCCGATGTGCCAACTAGATTTCAAAAGCTTATACCCGCCTAGAAACTAAACCGAATGGACCGCTTAGCTTATGAAATGAAACCCGAAAACTTGTTTCTCCTTCTTCTCCTTCGACAGTGGCTAACAAATAAGTGAATGAGGGAAGTGTGCTTGAGTTTTTGAGAGTTGTGAGATGAGAATTGTTTTTGAGTGTGATGATAAATGTTAAGTGTTTGAGCTAGTTTATATAGGAGAGCTCATGCATGGTCTTTCTTCTTTTACTAGTTCCAAAATGAGGTGCTTTGATGTTTCTTGAGCGTGTATATTATGGCAGCCAAGGGAGGGCTCATTTTTGTGTTGTCATTGTCAAGTGAAAAAGATGATCAAGCATGCTTGAGGTTGGGTCATTATCAAGGTAGGCATGGTAGGATTAGGACTCTAGGTGAAGAGCAAGTATAGTGTAGGGTGGCTTTGACTTTGCTTTTGTCTTCTTTTATTACTACACACACGTCACACATATTGAGACCAAAGAATGAGTTTTGTTTTGGTATCTTGTTTGGTAGTCACGTGTTCACAGAATACATATACAAACTCCATTTTGTTTTAAAATTTCATAGGGTGCGTTTTGGCTAATTTCATAGGGTGCGTTTTGGCTGAGAAGAAAAGGGCTAGGCCCAAAGGAAAAACAAAAGAGTTAGGCTATGACGAGTTGGTTTACTTTGTACACGAGGGCCCAAAGAGAAAGGTGTTGGATAGGGCTGAACACGCGAGCCTAAAAATATAAAATGAGTTGAGTCTGGTAGTGTTGAGCTTAGAGGCTTGGCGGGAAATAAAAATATAAAAGTATAAAAGTTCATTATATATTTATTTTATGAAGTTTTTATTATCAAGGTCGAGGTGAAAAATATCCCGTGGCTTGTCGTGATTATAGATCGAAAGGAAAAAAAATTTAGCCCCGAAAATCGATGGGGAAATTTACGAGTGGTTACAATCTCAAAAGAGATCGACTCAGTTGAAACCATTGAATTGACGAGGAATCAAAGTCAGTAAATGTACCATTTCGAGAAACTCGTGATAGACAAACACTTTCATGGGTCTAACCTTTTTTTTCAAAGAGTGTTTACAACTTCAAGGTAGTTATTAGAGCTAGTTGTCACCTAAAAACTGACAATGAAACTCTCTAACTAAGCAACGTAACCGTGTCTCGTGGGGAATTGTCTATCATGAGCCGATCAATTCAAAAAGTGCGAACTCTACCCTCTATGTGCAGATTTCTGTCAAAACTTATAAACACATGTGAAGGGGGAGTGTTTATGAAAATATAAAACTCTCAAAGTGTTCCAAACATGATTTCAATTATAAACACTTTGAGAGATTTTCAAAAAAATGGTTTTATGGCAACATGGGACAGTCATGGAGTTATAAGGTGACTAAGGATAGGTAAATCCGTCCTATGATCCGCCAGAGCCGGAGGGATCTACCCAAGGACATCACAAATAGTTAGCATTAGAAGTCCTTAGGAATGATTGAAAAAAGGAGTAATGTGAGAAAGGAGAAAAAAGGGTTGAAAAGAAAAGTAAAATAAATGGTGAAAAGAAATAGCCCTCCATAATCAACCTTAGGGCAGAAACCGGGTTCAATACATATGCTACTGGTTGTCACTTAGATGACGCCGGTATTGAAGAGAAAGACGTCATGGACCCTGTGACGTACTGCACCTAACCTTCTTGCCACTCAAGTCCTCTCAAAAGGATTTGTTCCATTCTCACAGGGAACCCTGCATAATTTATCGACTTTCTCTTAGAAATCATTGGTATTGAAGAAGGAGACCCTTTCCCTAGTCTCCGCTTAGGAAACCAAAATGCACTAACTGAGCCTAGAGCCACGAGATTCATCAAAAGATCTCATAGGAACACTTGACATGACATCGCTTGTTGTTCATCAATAAGGAAACAAGTGATATATTCTAGAGTCCTACGCAGATATTAGCAATTTGCCGAACATTTATGAAGTTTCACGTCGTGATCTTCAATGATTGAATGGAAACTCGCCAGTGGTCAACATCAAGCGCCCGACAGCAGGTCACTTCGGTAACTCCCGTGGATTACGCTTAGGTGTCTCAAACGGTCTACCGGGCCGCTGGGGTGATGTTGGTGTACCTCGGCGACTCACCGAACTATAGGTGTACTTCGGTACATCGCGTTATCTCACTTGTGGGACTCGAGTTCAGGAACGGCCTTTGTGAGAACTAGAGACGTGTTTTCACACTATGCTATTAACACACTCGAAATTCAAACTTGTAAGCGCTGGATTATTTCTAACCCATGTTTTATGTTTTCTTATGGATGCTTTCGGGAGGAAGAGATCGTGCAGATTCTCCACATGCTCATACCAACAACACATGAAAGTTCTCATCAAAATCAAAGGCAACACAAAGTTAAAGATGATTCTTCGTCAATGTCAAAGAATCTACAAAGTATAAAGACTCGAGAACTACATCATTGGCAATTAAAAGTCAAATAGAAGTGTGAGCATGGTAGAGAAAGACGTGGAGACACCTAACCAACGAAGTTGACTACAGCAGAATACCACATTAACTGTTCACAAAGCATGAAGGAACGAAAATCAAGACTATTCTATATCTACACACAAAGTTCAAGCTCGAGGAAAGTAAAGACCTATTCAAGTGGAGCATCTTTTGAATGACCACTCCTTAGGGGGAGATTGTTAGCCGTAATATTTTTATTAGAAGTGATGGTCATTCACATTTAGGAACTTTGTAATGTGTGTTAGATATCGTGATAGAATAGTCAACGGGCTCGTGGATTACGCATAAGCTTACGTTTAACCTTAAGTTTACTCGTAAGTCAGGGTTTACGCATAAGCATCATCTTACGCCTAAGGAGAGTTACGCATAAGCTGTTTATGCATAAGCAATCCTACGCATAAGCACCGCTCACGCTTAAGAACAGGTTTACGAGTAAGATTTTGAGCAAAACTTCAAACGGCTATAACTTTTGAATCGAATCTGCTTCGCTACCCATCAAAACGACCGTGAGAACGAGGAGATTGGCACGACGAATGAACTAAAGGGTCAACTTTCAAGTCCTAAAAACGCTCCGAAAAGAAGTTATTGAGGTTTTTAAGTTTTCAGACCCAATTTTCACTACAACAACTGAGCATAATCTTCATCAAACACAACTCCTTTATCGTTGAATCGATCCTACATCAACTTTATCATAACATACCTTCATCAATGGCAACTCAACAAGACATTCATGTAGCCGGGGCTGAAAACTGTCCTCCTATGTTGGAAAAAGGTGGTTATCTTCAATGGACAAGTCGTATGCTTCGCTACATCAAGACCAAACCTAATGGAAAACTAATGATTCAATCCATTACGAATGGACCCTTCAAGCCTCGACAAGTCCAAGACCCCTCGAAATGCCGATGCAACACCTCCCGCCCCACCATCATTTCGTACTCAATATGAATCTCAGAATACATCGGAGGATAAGAAGCAAGTCGAAGCAGATGACATGGCAATTCATATTGTCTAACTGGGTTTACCAAGATACATCTTTGCTGCTGTAGACAGCTGTGAAACCGCGAGCATATGTGGGAACGTGTCAGATGGCTTTGTCATGGAACAGAAATTGGTCAACAAGATACGGAGAACAAGCTGCTAACTGCATGGGAGAAGTTTACATCTACTCTAGGAGAACCCATTGAATCCTACTATGGAAGGTTTTGCACTTTAATGAATGAGCTTATCAGAAACAAGTTGGAACCCAGAACTATCGTGAGTAACATCAAATTCCTGAACAATCTTCCAAAAGAATGGGGACGATATGTCACTATTGTCAACCAAACAAAAGACTTACATCGGGTGAACTTTGATCAACTCAACGATTTCTCAAACAAAACCAAACCGAAGTGAATGAAGTCAGGAAAGAAAGATTGGCAAAGAATCATGATCCATTGGCACTAATTGCAAAGACTCAAACTACAGTGAATACACAACAACAAGCTTCATCATCTTCCACTAACAACAACTTGCAAAGAATACATTCCACAACCACAAGTGTTTTCCCTCCTCAACAATAATTCTATCCACCGTAACAATAGGTCATTCAACAACAACAAAGATCAACAATACCAGAACAAGGAATCACTTATCTTGAAATTGAACAAGAAGAGGCTTTGTCAAATGCATTTGCATTTTTGGGTAAAGCATTCAAAAGTCGCTATTCCACACCAACTAACAACAACCAAATGATTTCATCAAACACTCGCAACAGGCAAATTGCACAGCCGGGTGTGAATATGGGTCATCAAGGACAAATGGTTGTAGTTATTGCGAACCCACAGAGATATGCTACTGGATTTCACATGGGTAATCAGCGTTCCGTATCGGGTAATCATTTGGGTCAATGTTGGGAATCGATGGGTCGAATGTTGGGAATAGATCATGGTAATCGAATGGGAATATTGCGCCCGTCGTTGGGAATTATGGAAATGTGAATCGGGTAACTGTGTGTGTTACAACTATCAAGGAGTGGGTCACATGGCAAGGAACAACCCTACTGCCTAAAAAGAAGAATGCCGAGTATCTTCGAAAGCTATGATGTTAGCACGTAAGTCGAAGCGTGGATGCACAGAGTGGCCGAGGAAAATGATTTTTTCGCTATTGTGGATGATTTGGAAGACCTCAAGGAAATCAATGCAAACTGCATCTTCATGGCAAATCTTCGAGACTAAGGCACGACAATAATCGACGCACCTCCCGCCTATGACGCCAATGCAAGATTCGAGGTACCAATCATTGATCCATGCTATAACAATGTCATATTTGATGTGTTTACTCATGACAACGACAAAGATTCTGACATCCGCACCTACTTATGATACATACCGACAATCCGAGTTGTAGCAATACTAACTCAAACTCCGGATGTGGATCCTAGTGGAGGCTGTGTGGCACAAAATACTGAGACTGATGAGGAAACACATGCTTATTTTGAAACATTAATCAATAACTGTGGCATTGAAATCGAGAAAGTTAAAACAGTCAATCGAGAAGTTAAGGCCGCGAATGCTAATCTGATCGTTGAGCTTGAGAGTTACAAGGAGAATGCAAAAGCTTTTGAATTTCACAAAACAAAGAGTCAGAATTAGAAATTGGTTATCGAAATTCCGTTTTAAAAGAACAACAATTGTAAATCAAGTATAACACGCTTGATGTGAATTTGAACTTGAAAATAAAATCTTTAAACAAGGAACTTTCTGATCTAAATGACCAACTTTCTAAACAAAAGCAATGTTTTCTCGATCTTGAAAAAGAGAAGAAACATTGATTGTCGATTTTTCAAAACGAGAAGATTCTCTCCTTGATGAAATTCTTGATAAAGATGAAAAATCAAAAATTAGAAAATTTGCTTGTTACAACGGGTCACTCAGCTAAATCAACCAATATGCTGATTAATCAAACAAATCTGTATTTTCATACAACACAAAAAATGGCCCTTGGTAACAAACCTCCTTGTTTCCTCAAGAAAGCTTAGAAAGAACATAATGTTTTGAACAATGGAAAAGCTTTGCATGAACCCATAACTATTCATGATTCTATTGAAATGTTAGAACTATCTGATGAGAGTAGATCAAAAATGAAACAAAAGAATCCAGATCTAAAACCAATTGATTATAACAAATGGAACAAAATTAATGGAATTACTTTTGTTACACAAAAAGAAAAGTCACAGTTTTCCATCACTTCAAGTGTTTCAAACAAAGTGTCAACACCAGTTTCAAAACCAGTTGTTGTCTCAAAATCTCTTTCAAACATTGAACAAATGTCTTCAAACAATCCTTTTAACACAAGTGATGCTAGAAGTATTTAAGACAAAGTGAAAACTAGAATTGCGGGACTTCAAGAGACTGTTAAAACTAAAACCCATATTACAACTGACATCTGGTTTTCTAGTTTTGATAATGAAAATAAAAAGTTTTTTGAAACTTAAATTGCCCCTCAGCTGAATAACATCAACTCAAGGGTAATTCATTTTGAACAAGCATCTTTGAAAGAAACAACTGACTTTGTCAAGGACCATAAATCCTCGGTAAAGCAAGCTAATGACAAGTGATTGAACACATCAAAGTTTTGGAAAATTTAAATGATTCTCTTCAAGATGTTCGACTACGATATTATGTCCATTATTTTACAAACATATTCTGTTGAAGATCATGAAAGACTCCAGCCTGAGACCTCCGAAATTGTTTCAAAATATGAAAAAGCTCTTGAAAAACTTGAAAAAGAAAATGTCTCATATTTTAAACAACTTGATCGAAAAACTAAGGAATGCAAGTATGACAAACCGTCGTATGAGCGTGCCTACAATGACATGAAAGCGAAAAATGATCTTTTGAGGGCTCACCGAATGTCAAAAGGAAAGGTAGTGGATACTAAGATTACAAAACCATTGACCGAGAGAAAGCAAATGTTCCCAAACCGGTTTTAAAACCAAAATGTTCTGCTTTGCCTCCTCCAAAAGTCAATGAGAAAAATGATTTATCAAAACCGGTCACTCCACCTGCCTTGCCTAAATATAATGTTGAAAAAGGAAAAGCGGTTATCGAGAAACCAAAAGTTTTAGCACCTGGCCTTTTTAAGATGAGTACCACTAATGTGTCTGCCTCCACATCTAAAACATATGGAACAAACGACATAAGTTTAGATAAGCAATCCAAAGAGACTAGGAAAGCTGAAACCACTTCTCTAGATAAAAATGTGAATCCTAACGAGTGTGCCTTACCTTCTACAGGACTAGAAAGCACCTCCGTGAGCAAGCAGACTAAAGCCTAAAAGAAATACAAGGAACAATAGAGTCTCGCATGCCTCTAAGAGTAGTAGCTTGAATAAACAGAAGAAAGTAGAAGAACACCCTAGGAATTTACCGCTTTGTAATAAGAAAGACATTTCATCTGAATGTAATGAACCTATGAACTCTGCTAAGTTTAATGAATCTGTTGAATCTGTTTATTTAACTTGCAAGAAATCTTTAACTAATGTTCATGATGATTGTGTTTCTAAGAATGAGATTGCAAGACTTATGCTAAACCCATAGGACGTCTAGTTGCAAGATTTAGGTTTTACACTACTGATAAGAAGCATAGTCTTTACTATACGGATGACATTTGGAAACCAACGGGTAGAACTTTCACACTCCAGAATGGTAGAATGAGTGATGAACCTGCTTCCCAAGAGATAACTTCTATGAGTGTGATCAGGATTTTACCTCTAACCCAAAGAAACCAAAATCAAAACGGTTTCCAAAATCTTCTTCTTCTGTTCTTGGCAGGTTATCGAAATATGTCTTTGGATCGTCTACTCGGGTTGCTCCAAGCACATGACCGGAATCAAGTTGCCGATCAATTTCGTCTGAAATTCATGGGAACCGTGACGTTTGGAAATGATCATGTAGCAACTATCATGGGTTTTGGAGATCTACCTTTTGGAAATTATTTGATCACTCGGGCAGTTCATGGGAACCGTACGTTTACTATGTTGAAGGGTTGGGACACAATTTATTTTCAGTCGGGCAGTTTCGGATGCGCATTTAGAGGTTGCTTTTAGGAAAAAGGCTTGCTTCGTTAGAAACTTTGGATGGCACTAATCTCTTAACTGGGAATCGTGATACAAACTTGTATGTTATCGACATAAACCAAATGGCCTCTTCATCACCAATATGTCTTATGACACGAGCATCCGGAACAGTCCCGGTTGTGGCATAGACGATTATCCCATCTCAATTTCGACACAATCAACAAACTTGCCAAAGACAACATCGTCAACGGACTTCCAAAGTTCAAATACACCAAGGATCACCTATGTCCATCATGCGAACAAGGAAAAAGCAAAAGAGCATCATATAAACCCAAACCCGCACCTAGTTCGAAGCAAGTTGCATATGTTGCACATCGACTTATGTGGCCCAATGAGAGTTGAAAGCATTAATGGGAAAAAGTATATCCTTGTTATCGTCGATGATTATTCAAGATATACATGGGTTAGGTTTGAGATCAAAGACGAAGCACCGTGGATCATCATCACCTTCAAACGTATTCAAATACTTCTTCAAACTCCAAGAAGGTTGTAAGAACAGCATAACCATTACATCAATTCACAAATCGAGTTAATGACTTATTTTGAAGATGTTAGAATTACTCATCGACATCGGTTGTTAGAACTCCACAGCAGAATGGGGTAGTTGAAAGAAGAAATCGAACTTGTGTGAAAGCTGCTCGCACAATGCTAATCTATTCTAGTGCACCGTTATTTCTATGGGCTGATGCTATTGCCACTTCTTGTTTCACTCAGAACCGATCCCTCATCCATCCAAGATTCAATAAAACCCCATATGAACTAGCGAACAACAAAAAACCTGATATCTCTTACTTTCACGTGTTTGGGGCTTTGTACTATCCTACGAATGACAGAGAAGATCTTGGAAAACTAAAAGCAAAAGGTGATATTGGAATCTTCATTGGATATTCAGATAACTCGAGGGCATTCGGGGTGTATAACAGGAGAACTAGGAGGATCATGGAGACGATGAATGTGAATTTTGATGAACTCTCACAGATGGCTTCTGAGAGACTCGATCTAGAACCAGCGCTAAATCCGATGGCTTCTAATCAAAACAGATTAGGACCCGCACCAAAACCGCAGACTTCTGGACACAACAGTTCAGGACTCGTACAACAAAGAGCTCCATCAACTTTTGCTGACAAACCACATGAAAAAGAATGGGAGAATTTCTTCGAGTTAATGTTCGATGAATACTATGGTGGAACTTCGTCAAATGCATCAAACCATCATTCCGCTGCACCAGCTCAAAATCATCCACCACCACCAACAGAAGATGCATCTACAACGGTCGAAACCAATACACCAACTCCATCAACATCATCTACATCTACTTCAGCAACTCCAATTCTAGAAACAGTTATACCAGCAGTTGATGAGCAAAACCAAAACATATCATTTCAAGAAGAACCTACTCAAAACCATAACGATGCAACGTTAGATGAAGACTTATTTGAAAACCCGTTTGCTATGGAATCAGCTGAATCATCTTCAAGCTTACGAGAACCATCTAACTCGCACTCGTATAATCTTCGGTATCCTTCTACTGGTGGACAAAAGACCATCCGATTGAACAAGTTATTGGTGAACCGTCAAGGCCAATTCGGACGAGACGCCAACTTGCCACCGATTGTGACTTGTGCATTTACCTTTGCTCAATTAGCACTAAAGAACCAAAGAACATTCGGGAGACAATGGCTAAAAACGCTGGATAGAAGCATGCGGAGAGAACTTCTCCAATACCGCCTACATGACTCTTGGGATATGGTTCCTAGACCACTTGACATTCAAGGCCATTGATCTCAAATGGTTATGGAAGAACAAAAGGGATGAAGAGATGATCTGTAATTGCAATAAAGCTCGCCTTGTGGCCAAAGGATACATGCAGAAGAAGGAATAGACTTTGAAGAGTCATTCGCCGTAGCTAGACTTGAAGCAGCGGTTAGGATATTCTTAGCCTATGCACCACAAAACATCACGGTTTATCGATGGACATTAAGACCGCGTTCTTGAATGGAACTCGAAGAAGTGCATGCGAGTCGCCGAAGGCTTCATAGACATGGAACATCCGGATCACGTCTACAAACTCAAAAAGGTAATCTATGAATTAAAGCAAGCTCCGAGAGCGTGGTATGACGAACCGTCTTCTTCCTTATCCTAAACAATTTCACCAAAGGAACTCTTGATCCTACCTTGTTTACACAAAAATGCAAAAATGACATTTTGATTGTTCAGATTTACGTGGACGACATCATTTTTGGGTCTACTAATCCGAATCTTTCAAAACATTTTGAAAATCTCATGAAAAGCAAATTTGAAATGTGCATGATGGGGGAACTAAAGTTTTTCTTGGTTTACAAATACATCAATCCCCACGTGGAATTTTTATCAATCAAGCTAAATATACAACCGAGATTTTGAAAAATCATGGTATGGATAATTGTGATTCACGGTACACCAATTGTAACATCACCAAAAATTGAGCCGATTTGTTTGGGAAAGCTATCGATCCAAGAAATATCGGAGCATGATTGGTTCTCTCACGCATCAATCAAGCACCTCAAAGAGGTTAAAAGGATCTTTCGGTACCAAGACATCCATTCACAGGGTCTTTGGTATCCAAGGAATCCGGATTTGATCTAATTGCCTTTTCGATGCGGACCACGCAGTGATCAAGTTACAAAAGCAAGTACATCGGGAGGAGCACAATTTTTGGGTGAAAAGTTAGTAAGTCGGTCTTCAAAGAAACAAGATTGCACTTGCACTTTCAACCGCCTGAAAGTATGTGTCTCTATTTACGTGTTGTGCTCAAGTTCTATGGATGAGAACACAACTCACAGATTATGGCTTTACTTTCGATAAAATACCTATGTATTGTGACTCGAAAAGTGCCATAGCCATATCATGCAATCTTGTTCATCACTCAAAGACTAAGCATATCAGAGTCCGCTATCACTTCATAAAAGAACTTGTGGAAGAAGGTAATGTTGAATTATTTTTCGTGAAACTGATTACCAACTCGCCGATCTATTTACTAAAGCCCTTCTAAAAGAAAGGTTTGACGATTTAGTTCGACGAATTGGAATGCGAAGCCTAACCCCGGAGGAGTTAGAACGTCTTCTCGAATCTTCTTGAAAATGATTTTCCAAAAGCTTACTGTAAATATTTTTGAAAAAACCAAATACAAAATTTGAAAAACCAACAAAATCAAAATATAAAATATAAAACTTTCAAAAATACAAAAACAATATAAAATCAAAAATCCAAAAATATTCTTCTCAACGACATGTCTCTCAGTGATAATCGATATTCTCAGACGTTTCTAGAAATGTCATTTAACAATGATACGGACATGTATCGATGCTTGAATGAGAGTTCTTTAAATGTTTTCTAAAACATGTCGTTTCTCAAAAAAATTCTTCAAAAATGGCTTTCGTATACTTCAGTATGAAACCTGTACAAAAATGATGACTTTTGATTATTTCAAATCAAAGCTCGTGTTTTTAAAGAAAAATCTAGTGTACGCTTCAGTGCACAACATTTAAAACTGGTGAGAAATCATCATCATCTTGAGCACCTTTTCAAGATTGTTCAAAAAGATTTTTTCAAAATCTTTTGTGCTCAAGATAACTCCCTCTAAAACCTTTTAATTGATTATGCTTTATTAAAGGGGGAGTATAAAAACTAAATGTTCCAAATTCATGCTTCAATCAAATCCGTTTGTCTCCCCAAACGATTCTAAAAATGATGTTTAATCAGTTGATCTCAAAAACATCACGAATATGCTATTTTTGAGGGGGAGAAGACGTGATTAAAAATGTGATAAAAAATGTTTAATGATCGGTGTTTGAATCTCAAAAGAGCTCGACTCAGTTGAAACCATTGAATTGACGAGGAATCAAAGTCAGTAAATGTACCATTTCGAGAAACTCATGATAGACAAACACTTTCATGGGTCTAACCTTTTTTTTCAAAGAGTGTTTACAACTTTAAGGTAGTTATTAGAGCTAGTTGTCACCTAAAAACTGACAATGGAACTCTTTAACTGAGCAACGTAACCGTGTCTCGTGGGAAATTGTCTATCATGAGCAGATCAATTTAAAAAGTGCGAACTCTACCCTCTCTGTGCAGATTTATGTTAAAACAATATAAGCACATGTGAAGGGGGAGTGTTTATGAAAAAATAAAACTCTCAAGGTGTTAACAAATCATGTTTTATAATCCTAAACACTTTGAGAGATTTTCAAGAAAATGGTTTTATGGCAACATAGGGTAGTCATGGAGTTATAAGGTGTCTAAGGATAGGAATATTCGTCCTATGATCCGCCAGAGCCGGAGGGATCTACCCAAGGACATCACCAATAGTTTAGAACTAGAAGTCCTTAGGTATGATTGGAAAAAGGAGTAATGTGAGAAAGGAGAAAGAACGGGTTGAAGAATTAAAAAGAAATGTAATGAAAAAGGGTGAAAAGAAATAGCCCTCCAAAATCAACCTTAGGGCAGAAACCGGGTTAAATTCATATGCTACTAGTTGTCACTTAGATGACACTGGTATTGAAGACAAAGACGTCATGGACACAGTAACGCACTGCACCTAACCTTCTAGTCACTCAATTCCTCTTAAAAGGATTTGTTTCATTCTCACTGGGAACCCTGCATAATCTATCGACTTTCTCTTAGAGATTGTTGGTATTGAAGAAGGAGACCCTCTCCCTAGTCTACGCTTAGGAAACCAAAACGCACTATTGAGTCTAGAGCCACGAGATTCATTAAAAGATCTCATAGGAACACTTGACATGACATCGCTTGTTGTTCATCAATAAGGACACAAGTGATATATTCTAGAGTCCTACGCAGATCTTAGCAATCGCCGTAACATTTATGAGAAGTTTCATCCGTGATCTTCAATGATTGAATGGAAACTCTGCCGTCAACATCAAGCGCCTAACAGAAGTCACTTCGGTAACTCCCGTGATTACGCTTAGTGTGTCTCAAACGGTCATCGTGGCATGCCGTTCGTACCTCGCGACTCACCAACTGTAGGTGTACTTGGCACATCGTTTCACTTGTGGGACTCTTCAAGAACGGCTTGTGAGAACTAGAGACGTGTTTTCACACTATGCCGAACACACTCGAAATTCAAACTTGTAAGCTGGATTATTTCTAACCCATGTTTTATTCTTCTTATGGATGCTCAGAGGAAGAGATCGCAGATTCTCCACATGATCATACCAACAACACATGAAAGTTCTCATCAAAATCAAAGGCAACACAAAGTTAAAGATGATTATTCGTCAATGTCAAAGAATCTACAAAGTATAAAGACTCGAGAACTACATCATTGGCAATTAAAAGTCAAATAGAAGTGTGAGCATGGTGGAGAAAGACGTGGAGACACCTAACCAACGAAGTTGACTGCAGCAGAATACCACATTAACTGTTCACAAATCATGAAGGAACGAAAATCAAGACTATTCTATATCTACACACAAAGTTCAAGCTCGAGGAAAGTAAAGACCTATTCAAGTGGAGCATCTTTTGAATGACCACCCCTTAGGGGGAGATTGTTAGCCGTAACATTTTTATTAGAAGTGATGGTCATTCACATTTAGGAACTTTGTAATGTGTGTTAGATATCGTGATAGAATAGTCAACGGGCTCCTGGATTGGGCTAAACTAAATGGCTATAAGTTATGTTAAGCTAGCCTTGTAACACTTGTAATCCAATCCAACCCAATCCAAGCCCATCCCAAAGCCCATTAGGGCATATGTACTTGTAGTATAAATACCCCTCAAATGGTCATTTGAGAGGTGTGTTTTTTGTGTGTGTTTTTCTTTCAAGTAATACAAGTTTTCTCTTCATCTTTTTCTCTCTAACATACACGATCCATATATATCAAGTCACCACTTTCCTTTCTTCTTCTTAATCTTTACGCATATCTTATAGTTTGTGTTTTACATGTGTTCATCTTGTGGTAACGTGGGTATACGCGTAAGGTTGATGTAAAAACAAGGTCCTACAAAAAGGCTTCAGGATTTTGGAAACACTCACCTTGAGGGGAGTATCATCCAAACCCCATTGGCAGTGTATAGATAGGACCAAGTAGGTTCATCTTTCACTCCTTACTATTTCTATCTTCATACACCGCCCTCCAAACTCACTTACCCTTCACACAATGGAAACCTACTTTATCAACCTCATTAATATGTTTTCCTAAAAAACTGTCAAACACAGTCCACAATTACCTAACAAAGGCCTAATGAAAGATTGTCTTGAAGTTTTATATAAAAAAAATTTAAAGAGATTCAAGATACAAGGCCATCACGTGTAGTGAGTTTATATCATCTTCATATTCCATGAGTCATAATAGAAGATGTCAGGTTAAAAACCTTCAATTTGTAGTAAATCATAATCTACAACACCAAGATACTACAAGACTCCAGCTTGAGCTTGTATCATATAGGCATTCAATGTCTTTGGACAATGCCACTGGACAGTTATCCAATACTGGTAATGAATGCCATTTTAGAAGCCAATACCTCAAATGTAGGATACTACCTTATGGTGGATTTTATTACTATGCCTGAGAAGAGTTCCATCAAGTAAGCAAAAACACCAAATTACTAGCCAACTGCATCAAACACTGTTAACCCAAACACATCTTATTTAAAGCTTTTCAGCATAAACTTTCTTGTCCCAAACACCCCTTTATTCAACAACTCATAACCAATTACTATGTATAGGCCAAAAGAGATCTTCAAATTGTAACATTGGGTAGTAAAGCTTCATCCCCTATCCTTATATTCATAGTAACCTTCCATTTATTGCAGACATTAATGACTTGTGCAGATTCCTTCACATGTAGACTTGACAATTTCATTCTTAAATGGTTAAAAATAGCATTCATTAGATCACCAACCTCTATTTTATCATTGCTAAAAAGTATTATATTCCTCTAATTCCATAAGAAATAAACACATGCAGCTAACCCAACTCTCCTCAATAAACTTTTAATTGACTTATTGCATTTCTGTTTGGTCATGCAGTTTACAATATCCTCCCATTTGTCAGGCAATGATTCCTGTTCAATTCTCTTTTTTAAAATCATTCCATATCCTTAGAGAATAAGGGCATTCAAAAAAGAGATGGTTGAGGGAATCAGGGCAATTGTCACAAATGGAGCAGTTGTCACAAAGGATCTCGAAGTGACTGATCCTCGCCGCAGCTAAAACAGACAGCTGCGATAGATGGATCTGGAAGTACTCCAGAACGCAGCAAAGAAACTTAGAGAGGGGGATCCTAAAATTGCAAAACTCAAAAAACCGGGTATATACACCTATTTTACCCTCTGGAGCATCCCTAATGGTATCGTTAGGTCCAGGAAGGGTGGGATGTACTTTATATGGGATATGGTACTTTAAACAAAATGCATCTAGATCCTTTTACTCTAGCTCGTAAGTGAAATCGCTAAGAAGTTTTTTAGCCATTTGAAAAAAGTAGAGGAGAAAAACCTAACCTGAAAGGAAGAAACGCAGGAAAAGGAGCGATGTTTTCTTTTTTACACACTCTCTAAACGAAGATGCAACAGTAGTAAAAAAAGTAAAAAAATAAAAATAAAAATGAGGGGTATTTATACCCTTCCAAAGTAAAAGTAACCGCCTATCGGGTGGATAGAATTGGGCCACGTCCCTGATCCGTATCTAACGGCCCATGATCATGTAGATCAACGGACGAGATGATAACATCCAAAACATCACGTCAGTCAGACATTGCGCGGTCAAGAAACGGTTTGCGATTCTCAATGAACAGCTGCAACGCCTATCCACTAAGTAATGGAATGTACCAAGACGGTAAGATAATAACTTAAAGCGTATGAGACAAACATGATTAAGTCTAGAACACTTGTTCCTAGCCAACAAGCATACTAGACTGGGTGGACTTGATCGTGTATGTTACCCCGAACATGCCGCGAAGAACCGTCAAACCGGATCACCACCCCACCTCGCACCACCGCCGAACCGCCCATCCCCACAACACATCACCCAGACAGGGGATACCAACCGCGGATGCACGATGCGTCCGGGGGAAGTCCTAACTGCGGCCCAACCAAAGGGTAAGGAATCTACACTGCGGATGAGGTATTGTCGCCCCAAAAGTCCGGAAAGCGAATTGATGATGCCAAAACCGTTGTTGTCATAACAACAAGACAACCTCTCGGTTGACTTCGTCCGCCTCGACATGAGAATGACCAAGAAGGTCCAACATATAAATAGGGGTCCGCCACTATTCAAACGGTAACTTGACTCACTCTCTGAATATTTTATCTCTCTTAAAACCAATACTACCAGTGGACCATGGAAGACCTCTTTCGCTAGGCTGTTTGCTTTTGAAGTAGGGCGATTCCTCACTTAATTCAAGATCTATTCCCTCAAAGACGGCATAAACTAGTCTTTGTGCGGAAGAGCCCAAATTTGTCTTAACAGATCTAGTTTTGTTTATTTACACGTGAAAAATGTTTTAAAAAATAAGTCATAAGGAGTAATAACTTTTTATATTTGAATTCCACTTAAATCTATAACAAAATTAACAAAATGGGCTTTAACACACCATGAGCAAATCATTGATTTTGAACATAATCATCCAGATAAGCCTTATTTTAGTTTTTTTGGAAGCTCATGATATTGATGTATTATACACCTAAATCTTTTGCTTAATAATTTTAGTTCTTTTATCTAACGGTGTTATTAATATAAAAGATAACAAGATGCTAGCAGATATAACGACATATCTAAAAGCCCTAAACTAAACACGTAAACACCCTAAACTAAACACGCAAAAAGTAAGAGCTAAAACACCGGAAGACCTCTGTGAATATCAAAACTAAAAACCAACTAGGCAAGAACTACAAAAGACTGTATCTATACTTGCAAATTCTTCAACACAAGTCGGTTTATGTACTAGAATAAGAAAAGAAAACTTAATACCTCAAATGAACCTTGTTTAAAACAAGGTAATACTGTCAAAATGTATGGTTTCTTATCCCTAGAAATATCAAAAAGTTATAATTTATGAATTATGACTACTGAAGTTGCAAACTCAAATTTATTTTCTACAGTGATTGCTAACCAAACATTGTTACAACTACTACGAATATATTTTTCAAACATAGCGAAAGACATCAACACTACGGCTTTTATGGCAATCATAAAACATCTTAATTCTACGAAGACGGCTGTTCATATAATTATCTGCCAGTTAGCTAACTTTAACCACACAATCAATTCTCATCGGCGACACCAAGCACACTGGCATCTTTGTTTATTCCTGTTACAACTAACTACAATCGACCAAACCAATAGGTCACAACATATTTACGGCAAAGTGCGACTTAAAATCCTTATTGTAATCGGGTACTACAAAGACAGAAAACTGATGCCTAAGTAAACCCAACAGGCCACGCAGGTTGGAAGATAATTAATCCTAAGAATACATTACACAACCTGCCCAACTTTACTCTACCGTGGTAGTATTGATAACAGCTTTAACTTGTCTCTCTGGACCGAACGTAAAGACCAACTTTTATAGAGCATCATCACAGTACAACACAACACGTAAAACACAACACGTAAGGATGGCATGCTAAAAGCATTAAGAAGGGCTGAAGGACCACAATCGTTTGATGTTAGCCAAAAGTAAATCCAGGAAAACCAATGATTCCAAAGTGGTCTTAATTTCTTGTTTAAGCATTCAAAGACACCAAACCATAATCCATTAAAAATTCTTAGCAACAAGAGAAATAACATCCAAAACTTCCTAAAACATAAGAGGATCCGAAAAAGATGAAATAGACGATGTCGACTAAGATATTAAAGATAAATCCTTTCATTAAACAAAAATGACCTGGAGCTCATTCTTCATCATCTTCATCAGCATCACCTCCAGCTGCCTTCTTTGCAGCAGCTGCCTTCTTTTCTTCACTCTGCCAGGTCTGCCACCTCCAAAGGGACTTGAGAGTGAAAAGTCGATGTGTTTCTGTGAGTCAATTCGCACCATGAATGATGGAACATTCACCACTTGCCTTCCAACCCTGTAACCACAATCATAATTAAGTTAAATGGGTAAAGATTAACGAAAAAAAAATTAAGTACTCCATTTGAATTTTGATTATACCTGATGTGCCTCTGCTTGATAAGCACTCTAGCATGATGAATAGACTTCGCCATACCAGTCTTGAACACTTGTGTCTGAAAGACGAAGCCAAGGAAGTTCTCCACAATCAAGCTTGTTCTGGCTCTCATCCAACAACCCATACCTGTTCATTCTCCTCATAAGGGCTTCACCTTCAAAGATTCTTCGTGGGTCCTTCTCCTCAAGAGTGAGAAGCCTTGGCAGGACATTGACAAGAGCATACTGCACCCTCTCTCTTTACATCAAGACCATACTTCCAACGGAGTTTCAACTCAGCATCCAAACGCTCCTTCTCATATGGACGTCGGGGCTTCTTGAAAGTTTTTCCATCTGTGGAACATTTTGACATCAAATTAGAATCGATATAAATTTTGAAAGTTGATAACACTACATAAACTTGAAATAAACTGAATAGAGCATTATATTCTGTAATTTCTAAAAACACAATCTCTTGTAGATGAAAATCACAAAAACATAATTCAAAAACAGCTTACAATCATCAAATTAACATCTTTATTTATTAAATTTTCACCAACAACGTATTGCCAAGTTCTTATAAACAACATAAACCATCTTAAATCTTCTGAAAATGCTTGGACGATATTAAAAATGGAAACTCGCTTATAGTTAAACAGCAACACAATCCTTCTATATTTAAATTTCAACATTTTGAGAATCATAAAAACAAACCAGAATAAACATCTTATATTCAAATTCGAACCACCAATATTATTCAAAGACCTCAAAAGTATGCTCTAAACAACAAGGCTCACGTATCTCGTCACACCTTAAAGTAAAACAAAGTAATTTGTGACAAAAGAGATATATTTGTTAATTTGACAAGAGTTTCGTACAGAAGAATCAAAACCCACACTTTAATCCAATTTGCTAACAAGTTTACAAAACTCAAAATGTGAATATAGCAAACCGTAAAAGCTTACGAACCCTTTAACATAACACAAGACATCTTTATTAGTACCACTAGACCAAGTCCAATCAAAATAAATTCAACACTATGCATATATAAATGAATCAACTACACATATATAAAAAAACTGAAGGGGCTAGATGAGTTACAGTTGCGGTAAAACGAGACGTGCACCATGGTTTTCCAACGTTACTGCAGTGGTAGCCTGAAGCTCTCCCTCGGCTGTAAAAACAAAAGTTATGGTTCATTACAGCTACAGAAAATAATATGAACAATATATTAAATTGATGAATATAAAGAGGCTGTTTTTTAACCTTATATATGAGCTTTTATGATTTTCGCTTATATTTCATAAGCTCATTTCTGGTTTATAAAAACAAAGCTCATGAGCCCATATATAAGCTTAAACAATGACCCGCAAAAACCATGCTAACAATTGACATTAGCTGCTTAATAAAGAAAAGTATTTGAAATTGTTTATCTGTTTCTGCTTAACTAGTTGATACAAAAGTGCTTAATCAACTTATTTAAAATAAACTCTTAGACCCTCAAATATAACATATAAACCTTACAGCATAAACTTTTATTTAAAAAAAATGCTTATTTCAGAGTGCTTATTCAACATTTTAAACCCTTAAAAACAACCCACAAATCACAAAATGCAAACCAATAACTGCTAAATCAAAAAGGGTATTTCAAACTGCTTATTTATTCTTCCTAACTGCTTGTTTTAAAGTGCTGATGCAACTTCCACTTATTAGTAATTTTAAACCCTCAAACATAACCCATAAAAAACTTACAAAATAATCTGCTAAACCAAAAGGGTATTTCAAACTGCTTATCTTTTCTTCTTAGCTGCTTATTTTAAAGTGCTTATTCAACATTTTAAACCCTTAAAAACAACCCACAAACCACAATATGCAAACCAATAACTGCTAAATCAAAAAGGGTATTTCAAACTGCTTATTTATTCTTCCTAACTGCTTGTTTTAAAGTGCTGATGCAACTTCCACTTATTAGTAATTTTAAACCCTCAAACCTAACCCATAAAAAACTTACAAAATAATCTGCTAAACCAAAAAGGTATTTCAAATTGCTTATCTTTTCTTCTTAGCTGCTTATTTTAAAGTGCTTATTCAACATTTTAAACCCTTATAAATAACCCACAAACCTTAATATGCAAACCAATAACTGCTAAATCAAAAAGGGTATTTCAAACTGCTTATTATTTCTTCCTAACTGCTTATTTCAAAGTTCTTATTCAACAAAACAACCAATTCTTAGAACCAAAAGAATAAACACTAGACATAATAAGCAAACTCAAACACCGTCATATCATTTTCATCAAATCTTTAACAAGTAAACAACATATGACTGAATTTAAGGAAGATAAAAACAAAAGGTACGATGAAAATGTCGGATACCTGAAGATGTGATTTGTGTGTGTGAACAAACTGCAGCTGCTGTGTTTGCCTGAACGTGAGGCGATGAAACATAACTAGGGTTTAGGTTTCTTTGTGTGTTTATGGGCCGAGTTGTTTTTTCCGGCCCATTAGGTTTATGTTTTGTTGGGCTAATGTATTTTCTTACTACATTTTCTAGTTTTGATACATAGGAGGGGTGTAGAAAATGTTGAATCTCAATCTGTCAACCCGAACCTTCGACACGTTTGAGTTAGTTTAATCGGGTCAATAATCTTATTTGAGTTGAATACATTTGCTTAACTCGGGTTCGGATTGACCCGAATAAGGATTTTTGTATTTTTTATATAATTTATATGAATTATCTATGCAAACTTATAGATAGCCATTTTTTTTTTCCCATTTTACTTATATTTGGTTTACCTGGTTGAACCGAATAAGAATTCTTAGTATTTTTTTATATAATTTATATGAATTATCTATGCAAACTTATAGATAGCCAATTTTGTTTTTCCTTTTACACATATTTGGGTTGACCCGAACCGGAATGGACCCGATCCGAGTGAACCCGAGTAACGAGACGACTAAATAGGGTCACGTTCGGTCGTTCGGTAGTATTTTTAGTCCCAACCCGACTTGAACCGAACCCGAATAACCCGACCCAATTAACACTTTTACAGTTACAAGGTTTCTAACGCTCTTGCATTACAACGGGATTCAATAGAATGTTTTTGTGATAAAATTATGATTTGTAATTGTTCAGTAATATATATTAGTGAAAAATACACCGTTGGTCTCTAAACTTGTTCCTGCACATCGCAATGGGACAAACTTAGGCATTATCATCGTGGGGAGTCCAAAACTTGGGTTTTATACTATGACAAAGTCCTCGACCAATATTCTCATAGTAACGCTCGTTATTTACATGAGTTTAAATGGTTATTTCATTATTTTGGTGGTACAACCCAGGGACTAACGGTGTATTTAATCAATAAAATTATACCATCACCACCACCACCACCCTCTCTTTATCTCTTTTCCTCTATTTCTCTCAAATTTCTCTTCTCAAAATTAACACTATCACTATTCTCAAATCTCATAAACTCCTAAAAAAAAAACATAATATCAATCAAACACCATCATCATTCTCTCTCTAAAATTAACATCATCACTATTTTCAAATCATGTAGGTTAGATTAAAGACCCAAAAAATTAACTTTGATTAAAGTCAAAATAATTAAAGACCCAAATCAAACTTAATGTCCCCATCAAGACTAGTAGAGGGAGTCGTGTGATTGGGAAAAAGAAAACGCTTATGTTCTATATTGGTCGAGCTCCTAAAGGGGAGAGAACTCATTGGGTGATTCATGAGTATTGTCCTACTGAAAAGGAACTCGATGGAAGTCATCCTGGATAGGTATTTAACCTCATCAAGATATGAAATTGATGTGCAACTATGATAAACAGATAAAGTATGCTATTATTAAAGAACAAGATGTATACTTTTTAGTAGTAAATTGATGATGTTGCCATGGTGGTGATATATTAGTATGCAAATCCAAATCATTCATGTACATTGAATGTGTTAGGCTTACCTTCAGATAGTCATGCTTTGAAATGGAATAAGTACATGAAAGTTAGATGTGGAACTCTGAGTAGTCGGGTTAAAATTGGTTTTAGTATGGTCAAAACAGATAGGTGGGGTTAAATAAATAAAGCAATTAAAAAATGAAATTGTATTTATCCAAGCTCCATGGCGGTTTGTGATTTGGATTAATCATAATAATATGGTTACAAAAGCAGTTCAAGTGCCATAGTACTTCAATTTCTTAGCAAGTTTGTTTAGGAGGTTATATGCACTACACACTTTCAATCGGTTTGACCCTTTTTTTAGTATATTGTTGTAAGGTTGATTAAAAACATGTATGTATACAGATCACACAAACACACATCACACAGTTGTGGGAATGTAAATAAGGTGTAGAAAGAATAATTATTTATTTCTTGATTCCCTTTTTGAGACCCTTTGTGCTTTGTCGTTTATTCAAGAAACATGATTGCAAAGATGAGAATATTGGGAGTTCAAATTTCAATGATGTCGATGAGCTCTCATTCTCCTTCCATTGTGAAGTCATCTACCGAGGATCCTCAACCTTCAAGAACGAGAGTTGTGTCGCGTTGCTAGTTACGATAAAACAAATGCCGACCCTCTAGATTATCTTGATTTTCCTCGTTAGATTATATTATGATATGGTATGTGCACTATTCTACGTCTTAGGATTTGAAGTTTGTATATCTACTTTTTATTTCTAATACTTTAATTGTTTAATTCACGAAAGATCTACCGCACCATTTGGGTTCAAAGCTCTTCGCCTACAAATTGTCGTTCGCGACAATTAGAGGTTGGGTTTTCATATCCCAATTAGCAAGGAGATAATGGAACGCATATCATGAGACATTTTCTATGGATATGATGAAGTATTTGGACAGAGTTATAGTTGATCCGTTTGAAGATACTGATTATAAGGAAGATTGGGTTGCTCAAAGTTCTATGCAAATGAATCAACTTGCATATATTGATTCTAACATCGAGTCAAAGGGAGAAGCGGTCATAGAACAAAGCAGCAATGCAATTGATAAGGACGACAAATCTGAAGGAAAAATTATAATAAGAACTCGCCAACTTCCACAGCTTCCTCCTTTCCCATACCAAGGCGCGCAAACGTAAAATTTCTCAGAGCACCAAATTACAAGATGTGGGTGTTTGGTTTCTTTTTAACTTCAAAACGTGTTTGTTTTTTTATTTTATAAATGTTTATCTTACAATATTTGACTTCAAACTATCTGGCGTGCCAAATGGTGAGACGTGGATCAAGATTTGAGTATGGTTCGAAGGAAGCAATCTTGCTCGCCAGCTAAGACATTGTTAACTTCAAGACAACTGTCAAGGCAGTTTGTGTGGCCGGAGTTGTTGCTTTGTGGAAAGGCATAAAAATTTGAATAAGTTAGGTGAGGTGTTGATCGTGGATTGTTTTAGGTGGTCAAACAAATAAACGATGACATAATGTCACACCCCCAAATATCGCGTGAACGATAGTGTCATTGGGGTATAACGTCATAGCACAGTATGGATACGTTAAAACCACCTATAATGAGGCGTTTTGAAAAGTTTACCATTCGATAAATAAGTTAAAGTACACCACGGGAATTCACAAAGTTTGATAGTACACAAAGAGTTAACAAAACATATCAAATGGTAATAGTTAAAAGCATAAGACTCCAATGTATGCCATGCGACCCAAAAGCTCCATGAAATGCTATCACCTTAAGACCGGAGATAAACATGCTAAAAAGTGTCAACACAATGGTTGGTGAGTTCATAAGTTTGTAACAAAATGATTTGAAATACTTTGAGGAATGTTCACACATTAAGGCATTGTAAATCCACTCGGCCAAGTTCGCCCATACAAAACTTGAAACCTGTGTGTTCACAACTCATTGCCAAAATATAGTATGAAAATCATGATTATGTGCATTAAGATAGTTAAAAGTATAACGTCACCAATAAGGGTCTTCCAACAACTCATGTTGGGATGTTTGTAATTAATAGCCTTCCAACAACAATTTGGTTTAATTTTGTATGTTTGTAAATTAGTAGCCCTCCAACAACTTAATCTGGTGCCACTAATTCTTGTATGTTTGTAAGTTAGTAGCCCTCCAACAACTTAATTTGGTGCCACTAATGCTTGTATGTTTGTAAGTTAGTAGCCTCCAACAACTTAATTGTAGCACTAATGCTTGTATGTTTGTAAATTAGTAGCCCTCCAACAACTTAATTTGGTGCCACTAATTCTTGTATGTTTGTAAATTAGTAGCCCTCCAACAACTTAATTTGGTGCCACTAATTCTTGTATGTTTGATCCAAGTATGCATATGAAATCAAGTATAACCCAATCAAGTATAAAACGCAATCAAGTCTAAAGTATAAGTAATGTTGTTTGGCAAAAGAGTTTAAATGTTTGATAAATAAGCATGTATCTTGCCCCAAATAGTTTATAGGAATTTAAATGGTAAGAGCGGGTATGAACTCACCGGTGTGATTGATATGCTAACAAAATGAAGTGCAAAGTTGAGGTTCTAAAACTATCCTCGACCTAAAATGAATGTTATGACTTGGAATGATATGTTGTAGAATGCATGATTTGAAACGATCACCCAATATGCTACTTGAAAACTAGTTATATAAAAATATTGTTACTTGAATGTGTGCCGGTTCCTTGTCAAAAATAATTACTTTTGAGCTAATGGTGAAAATGTAGTTAAAACTACATAACGGTTTTAGTAATTGACAAATCGGTTTACATCGGACTTGACGTAATATATACATAGGAAAACTAACTCGTTTTTTTAAGGTCCGTTTCTCCAAACGTCCGTTTAGCCCCTCAAAACCTTGATTAAAATCCCCGACAAATACTAACGTCATAATTGCCAAATTTTTGACTCAAAAGTTCGGTTAACCATAACTCACTTCTTTTAAGTCCTTTTCAAGTTTTTATATTCACGAAGGTAATGAAGAGTACTAATATATTTTTAAACTTCAGAGACTTCACAGAAATTTTAAGGCCACTGTTTGGGTCAGTTAAAATTCGGACAGCATAACATTTTCGGAAAAGTAGTTTTAATCGTAACTTGAAAACCACGTATCTTTTCTCATATAACTCGTTTTAGTCCTTCCAAAACCACGTTCATCTAAAAATCTATTTTCTAAAACTTTAATAAAACTTATAAAAATGACTAACTTTTTCGAAAAATTATAATTTCGACGGCTCGCAATTATTTTAAACTTACCATTTTATCTACTTGTTTAACCACAACTTCACCACAAAATCCTTAAACTACACCACCAATCCTACTAAAAATAAAATGCTAGTCGAACCATATATGATAAAAAAGACTATTTTTGAGGTTTATATGACTACTTATAACATATAATTAAACATAAACTACATCAAACCTTCACTAGTAAAAGATCAAAACTTACTTTGATAAATCATTTTTCAAACTTCTCATTTTCATAAACTTTTAACTAGCACATGATTGTTATAAATATTTATATAGTACATATGTGATAATCTTGGATGATAATGAATAAAATCACAACAAATCAAATGTGACCATGAGGACTTCAAGAAAATGTATGAAAAATATATATGAAAAGGTAAAAGATGAAGTTTCATACTTACAAGTTACTTGATGAGGTTTATGAGAACAAAGGTTTTTCCTAATCACCCAAGGTTTTTATTTCAAAACCATAATCAAGAGTGATACTAGAGTGTATAAAACTTGGCTAGAAAATTTTTGATGATCCATTCATGGTACCTTGTGGTTGGCCGGTCACTAGGAGAAGAAAGGAAGAGAGACACTTGACTTTTACACTTTGATATTATAGATTGTGTGTATAAGTGATGGAGTGTGAATCAATGTAAGAAAGAAAATCTAGGTGAATCATGTATTTAATAATACATATAGATTTTATTGTTTTATTTTATTTATTATTATATATGTAAATGTGTAAGTAAAGTAAGTTAAGTAAATGTAAAGTTACTTGAAGGAAAGTAGTAACTTGTATATACATTTGAGCATTTAGGGTAGCGTTAGCTAAAAATAAATTTTAACGAGTCAAAGTAAAATATATTGAGGTCATAAAATTATAAAAAATACATTTCTTGTAAAATTTAAGTGAAATAATAATTATCGTAGTTTTAAGAAAACGAATAATTATATAAATATAACAATTTATATACAAAATAAATTTAAAACACCTAAAACTCATTATATTATTTTAAAATCTTAATATGAGTATTAAAATATAATGAATAATTTTTGGAAGTAACGGATCAATTGTTCAAAATAATTAATTATGCGATAGCGTTTATTTAATAAGAAAATAAACGTTAAATGAAAATGCAAAACCAAAACAGACTGTTATGAAATGATGAACATGAGTATGAAAATAACGGGAATTGTAATATTCTTCCCATTATCGCCTGTCAGAAACCGTGATTCAATCGATGACATAAAGTTCTACCCTAAGGTTTCGAAATCAAGTGTATGGTCAAAGTGTTTACCAAAACGCTGGCCTAGGTTTCTTATCTAGGAGAACTCTGAATCTAAATATGATGGATCTTAATGGTCTAGAAAAGCGTACCGATACGCATTGCGCTTCCTGGCCCTATATAGAATGCTCGACCCGAGGTGGACTATTATTGAGTACGTGGTTCGTTATTTCCAATTGCCATAGCTAGATGAGCTTGTATGGGGACTTATTCAACCGGGACAATTATTCTAAGTGATTTAATGCTGCACTCGTAGCAAGTCCTTTGGTTATTCCTCATGTTCGGATAGTCGTTGTTATTGGTCTTGCACGCTTACACCGGCTTGAAAAGTGATTCGACCATTTATTGTACATAAGCGGGAGGGCTTGGTCTTGGTGATGATAAGCACACTTAGCACATTTGGGATGTGTACCCGCATACTCTCTTTGTTCGCCACTTGCCACAAAAATCTTGCCATACCACTTATTCGCTTATTCGAATCTAATTGCTTCCTTCCTCTTATCATCTCTTCAACGTGCATTTCTAACCATCTCGCTTCACCGTGGTTCCTCGCCTCGATTTCCACTTTGTATTGTAGATCTCGCCTTGTTTCCACGCCTTCCACATTTTGGGACAAGACCATATATGTACCTAGAGATTCTCTTGGACCGTGGTAACTAGATGAGGAACTGTCTCGCTAACTCATGTTCCATTGGTTAAGTACACCATCCCGAGTGGTGATAAAATTCATCTTCCGCCGATTTCATTGTCCCGCGTATTCCTCTTTCAATAACTCCTTAAATTCGTCCCATGTCATGCCTATATTTTCCGCTTCAGTTCAGTAGGCCGTATTCCACCATGTCAATGCCTTCCCTCAAACAAGCGCATACTTCACCCTCGATTTGCGGCACAATTCTGATGTTTATCGCACGCTTCGTTTCTACCATCGAAAGTATATGCCAAAGCACCTCCTATACCATCAAACCCACAGTTTGCATGCCAAAATTCCTTATATGTGCATCCAATTTAAGTTGTTGTTGTTGTTGGTATTGTTGTTGTTGTTACTTGCCGCTACATTGTTGGTGTCGCCATTCCGCTCCCGTGGTTTCCTCGGTTATTCATATGATTTCCAACTGTGTGATAATAATGAAGCAAGATTTGAAGTTGTTGGCGATGATGGCGCAAAGTCGGGTTTCCGCCACCTGTTGTCATTACCCATGTCGCTACCTCCTCTACCTCCGTCCACCGTCATTCCACCCTTGGTACCGCGCTTCGATTTCGCGTGTTACTCTCTTTGGTGCCATTATCTCGCAGGGAAGAACCGTTGAATTCCCAATGTCTCATATTAACGTCCTCAAACATAATATCGCGGCCACAAATTTCTTCCTAACGGAACGATTGATCTATCGTGATATTTTGTGCATATGACGCGAGTTGTGACGCATTTATAATTATGTTGGCCACCATAATTATAATTGCCTCATTCCACACATCGCACATACCAAGCCATGTTCCGCTGAGGTGTTACTTAAGTAGGTAGCCGTCTATCATCCGATTCTAAGCGGTGAAGGAGGGATTTAGGGTAGGTATCTGTGAAGAAGCATTTGTGTGTAGGAAATCTGCTAGGTGCTAAACATACGAGGTTTGTCGACGTTAGTTCCCAAAGTATCCTCAAAAGAACTCCCATCCTCGGGCAAAGTCATCAAATCTATCCAGCTTTATAGTAACACTTATTTAGCTCGATCTCGCATCTCATCAAACAAGAACTGTCACGAGATCAAGTTAGATAAGTGCTCGTTACTGAGCTCCATATCTTTGATGACTCAACTAGATTGGGACTCTATTGGTACAAGGAAACTACATTATCTAATGAGGTGGTTCTAGAAGGAATACTTAAGAAAACATGCGCATCGAAAGTGTGTAAGGCAATAGGAAACGAAAGGATCGACGTGAGAGTGGTTATAGTCTAGGAACTAAAATGCAACCTAGTTCTCTATAACCAAGGCTTTGATACCAACTGTCACACCCCAAAATATCGCAATGGAACGATAGTGTCATTGGGGTATAACGCATAGCACAAAGTATGGATACTAGAAACCACCCTATAATGAGGCGTTTTGAAAAGTTTACCATTCATAAATAAGTTAAAGTTTACACCACGAGATTCACAAAGTTTGATACACCAAAGAGTTCACAAAACATATCGAATGGTAATAGTTAAAAGCATAAGACTCCAATGTATGCCATGCTTAACCCGCTCCATGAAATGCTTTCACCTTAAGACCTGAGATAAACATGCTAAAAAGTGTCAACACAATGGTTGGTGAGTTCATAAGTTTGTAACAAAATGATTTGAAATACTTTGAGGAATGTTCACACAAAGAAAGGCATCAAACTAAATGTTCAAGTTCACCATACAAAACTTGCAACCTGTGTGTTCACAACCCATTGCCAAAATATAGTATGAAAATCATGATTATGTGCATTATAAGTATAATTGCTAATCAATACACAAAGGGTCTTCCAACTCATGTTGGGATGTTTGTAATTAATAGCCTTCCAACAACTTAATTTGGCTGTATGATTCTTGTATGTTTGTTAATTAGTAGCCCTCCAACAACTTAATTTGGTGCCACTAATTCTTGTATGTTTGTAAGTTAGTAGCCCTCCAACAACTTAATTTGGTGCCACTAATGCTTGTATGTGTAAGTTAGTAGCCCTCCAACAACTTAATTTGGTAGCACTAATGCTTGTATGTTTGTAAATTAGTAGCCTCTAACAACTTAATTTGGTGCCACCTTGTATGTTTGTAAATTAGTAGCCCTCCAACAACTTAATTTGGTGCCACTAATTCTTGTATGTTTGATCCAAGTATGCATATGAAATCAAGTATAACCCAATCAAGATAAAAATTCAATCAAGTCTAAAGTATAAGTAATGTTTTGGCAAAAAGAGTTTAAATGTTTGATAAATAAGTTATGTATCCTACTGAAATAGGAATTTAAATGAGTAGAGCGGGTATGAACTCAACCGTGTGATTGATATGCTAACAAAATGAAGTGCAAAGTGAGAGCTCTGGAAACTATCCTCGACCTAAAATGAATGTTATGACAGTTGGATATGTTACCGTGAATGCATGATTTGAAAACGATTCAATAATGCTTAAAACTAGTTATATAAAAATATTGTTACTTGAATGTGTGACGGTTCCTTGTCAAAAATAATTACTTTTGAGCTAATGGTGAAAATGTAGTTAAAACTACGTAACGGTTTTAGTAATTGACAAATCGGTTTACATCGGACTTGACGTAATATATACATAGGAAAACTAACTCGTTTTAAGGTCCGTTTCCGGAAGCGTCATTAGGCCCTCAAAACCTTGATTAAAATCGACAGCTTAACGCCGTGAATAAGCACGCGACTCAAAGTTCGGTTAACCATAACTCACGTTCTTTAAGTCCGTTTTCAAGTTCTTTATATTCACGCGAAGGTAATGAAGAGTACTAATATATTTTTAAACTTCGGAGACTTCACAGAAATTTTAAGGCCACTGTTTGGGTCAGTTCTCGGATAGCATAACATTTTCCGAAAATGGTAGTTTTTTCAACTTTAAAAACCACTTATCTTTTTATAACTCCGCTTTAGTCCGTTCAAAGCCAATGGCTTCATAACTAAAAATCTATTTTCTAAAACTTTAATAAAACTTATAAAAAGACTAACTAGGAAAAATTATAAATTTCGACAATAGCTCGGCTTTATTTTTAAACTTCATTATTTTTATCTACTTGTTTAACCACAACTTCACCAATAAAACCTTAAACTACACCACCAATCCTACTAAAATAAAATGCTAGGAACTTGAAGATATGATCTACTAAATATATGCATAAACTAATCAACTTACTTTGATAAAATCAAACTTATTTCATAAACTAATCTGAATATTGATATGGATGTAATGGGGGGGAAGAATAACAAATCATGGTGAATTCAAGGTATTATATATGGTAAACGCAAAACCGTGCACGCTTGTAGAGCATGCGAAATCCAAGCAACCCAGAGGTACCAAGTGTAAATACTAGAATGATGAACCCACACGATTCGACACTAAGGAGAGAATTGCCAAATCTGCAGCACCAATTATAATGAATGGTGTTCGATACTGAAATCTAAAAATCAGTACCAATGAAGAATTGATTTAAATTGACCGATTGAAGAAGTTTTACAAGAAACCATTGTGAATGAGAGTATAAAATGATATAACAATGGAGTATAAAAATAAATTTTCTAAACACTCCATAAAATCATTGTGCCATATTTTTAAAATCGAATATATGATAAAAATAAGTTAATAAATATGGAATATCAAATAAATTGCTCAAAACAATTAATTATTTTTAAATAAGTATTAATAAGCGAAAAATAAACAAAGTATTGAAAATGCAAAATATTTAATTTAACCGTTATGAAATCGCATTTAACAAGAAGATGCATAAATGACCGGAATCGGAAATCAAGGAATATAATTGACCTCTGTAATCGTATTGATATCTTTTTGTAGTTATGCAGTAGTGAAATGAAGCTCATTACGATTATTTTAATTATTTATGCCCTACATGATTTGAAAATTAATTCTGTTTGGACATTTCAATTAATTGTGTTTGAACTTTAATTATTTTGACTTTAATCGAAGTTAATTTTTTGGGTCTTTAATCTAACCTACATCATTTGAAAATGGTGATGATGTTAATTTGAGAGAGAATGATGGTGTTTGATTGAGATTATGTTTTTTGTGGAGGAGTTTATGAGATTTGAGAATAGTGATGGTGAATTTAGAGAGAAAACGGAAATTTTGGAGAGGCGAAAAAAGATAAAGGAGTGGTGGCGTGATGGTAATTTATTGATTAAATACAGCATCTGTCCCTTAATTGCCGCCTTACCACCAAAATAATGAAATGATTGCCTCGTGCGCGCACATGAAATTAATGGACGTTGACTAACGTATTGGTCAGTGACTTGTCTAGAGTATAAACCCAAGTTTTGACCCCCACGATGATAATGCCCAATTGGACAAACAAAGTTTAGGAACCAACGGTGTATTTTAGTCTATATATTATAAAGGAATACTTTTGTTTAAAAAATAAAATGATTAAAAGTGATTTCATGTAAAAGTATAATGTTAAAGGTGAAATGTATTAAATGATTAGTATTTAGATTGAAAATTGATATTAAGGGATGATAGTTGTTTTGTCTCTAAAGGCAACTATAACTTAACATGGCAATTATATTTTAGGGGTTAAAATTGGCTTGAAACAGGCTCGACCTCGAGTTTTGAAAACTTAAATGAGTTAAGCTCGAGCTTTGTCAGGCCTAAGCTCGGGCTCAGACTCGCTCGACTTGTTTCCACCACTAGTTGACAAGTTTGTAAGAAAATTGTGATCGTCAAAATATGAGACGTCTCGAGTTCGAGTTCAAACTTATGTAAACAATTTTTGAAGTGAATTAGTAAAACTCACTACAACCAATATCATGAAAACCAACATGTTCTTAGACACATACCAATACATGAAAGTGTGTAGAAGGAAGAACAAGTGTGGAGGTATTACAAAATAGATTAAATTTTGTCACACTTGATTATGTGAGAAACTCAATGGATACTAGGTGTGTTCAATTTTGGTTTGATATCGAAAACCGGAAAATAAATAAAACCAAACCAAAATATTTAATTGGTGTATGGTTTTGTTTAAAACCAAACCGAAATTTTTATTTAGTGTTTGGTTTCATGTATGGTTTGAAAAAAATATAACTATATCGAACCGAAATAATCGAATATCTATATCTAACTAAAAAATATTAAAGTATACATATAATTTCTATCATATCAATCTAACTAACAATCCTAAAGCTTAAAAAAAAAAAAAAAAAAAAAAGGTCCTAAAATCAAGCTTTGTGATGCATATATGAGTAAATTAAGCTACTTGATCCCTCAAGATTTCTTACGCAGGTTAGTTGAGCAACCTTTTAGTTTGTTAGACTTGTGTTTTGTGCAATTTACTTATGCACTTATGAGACCTCTTAATTGGGTAATCTTATTTGAATTTTTTGGGTCTTTATATGACTTTCAAATTTTCTTATCAAGTCTACTTGAATTTGGGTTTCTTTGTTTAACCGAAACCAAACCAAAATATAATTTGGTGTTTGATTTTGTTTTATCCGTTATAAATTTGGTTTGTTTTGGTTTTTACTTCATGAATTTCAAACTGATAAACCTGAACCGATGAACACCCCCTACGGATAGTCGTCACTAGAAAATATGAAAAAATTGGTTAAATGTCCACACTTTTCACTATGAGTAAATTAGTTGGATGCTTTAATATTCAAATCTTTACACTGTAAAATGTGAACAATTTAATCGAGTCCCACATTTTTAAGTGTAGACTTCTTTAACACTCACATTATAAGCATTTATAAGTCAGAAATTTTCACTTAAAATATTTTACACACTTAGAAATATAATTTAAAAAAAAAAACAAATAAATAAATAAAAAATAAAATAAAAAAATCTACGTTTAAGTAAAAGTAGTGTAGAGAATCAACAATTTTTTGTAGTGAATTTTCGAAGGGAGAGGGCGCCCGTGAGCTCACCCCGTTAATTAGTCGACAAAAAAATCTCACTAACATTTACAAATATCGTCATATAAAACCTACATAAAATATAACCTTTACACATTAAATGGGAACTTGACCCATTCCAAAAACATTATATTTTTGCAAGGATCATTTTGGTCTTCTGGAAAAAATTGTGGGGCATTAATATAGGCAAGCTGCTTAAATCTAAATTCCATTCATGACTAGTGTTATATACTAAGTTTTGAGGTAGTACGCCATACATATGAATCCCTTAGACCGGGTGTACATAATAAGGAGACCCCAAGATCACATTTACTACCGTTATTTTAGCATCACATCATCTTTATCTCTCTGCAACCAACTTTACCTCTAACTTAGTGTAATAAATCAACCGATTTTACCACCAAACATACCCCACTTAAACACAAATATTCTCACGAAAACACACACTACACGACTCGGTCTTGAAGACGACCGAGTCTTGCATTTTTCCTATCTAAAATGCGTGCTTGGGGGGCTCCGTAACAATGAAGACGCGTCTTCCTTGCTTGAAGACTCGGTCTTCAAGCCCTTATTACGGCGAATCTTATTTTCTTCAAAGGTTGTTTTTTTCCTTTGTATGGAAAGACATTAGATCCCACATTCTTTAATGTTTTAGACTTTTGTCACACTGCAAATTGCACGACTAATATGATTTCTGAACAAGCTAGATAGTGCTAGTGCATAGGATTAAGTCAAGATCAATATAAATATCAAGCATTAGCAATGTCTAAAACCGTGTTGATTTATGCACATTTTTCCCCGAAGGTCTAGGCGAGGCAAAGTTTATCAAGTGGTAGTATATATTTTCATCAAAGCTTGTAATTTTCCTTAGCATATATGTGAAGTCTTTTGGAATTTTTTTTATGCAAATACCATTCGGTGGATGTTAATCAGAGATCAAACTGATGGATGGTCTAGGTAATGGCGTACAATCTAAAGTTACGATACTGCTACTCCTGTATATATGAGTAATTAGTTTTCTGTATCAGAAGAAAGTATCTAAAACGTCAATGTTTATATAGCAATCATGGAAATTCCACTCCTATTTGGTTTGCTATTCTTCCGATATCATTTTACCGAGCTTATGATTTGGCTTTAATATCCGTTGTGTGACCATCAGCCAAACCAATACATTCTGGTGAATGGTGACAACCTTCTAATAACTCCATTCATACAAACAGTTGTCTATTAACTCCATTCAACCAACCGCTATTAAAGAATGAAGAACGACACTAGTGCTAGTGGGTCAAAGGATTTCTTAACGGTCGTTTTTACAGCCCTCCCCACCTGTCGCTTACATTCAATTTGATTATGTTCAATATCATGAATAGTAAATTTGTCTCTTATAAGCGTTTGCATGTTACTAAAGCTTGAGGTAAAATCATTGATCGTACACTACCATCAATTCAATCAAATAAATAGCCCTGTGGTCCAAAAGTCCAAATGGAAAGTTACTCGCTTTAACTATCTGAGCTGTGTTGATGTTAAGATTCTGCACCTAATTCCATTAGAAATATACGGTTGCAACCAGTACCACCCAGTATCATCTACTCACTACACTTCCCTAATATTCGGCATGAACCATTGTTCTAAAGGGGTCGGGCCAAAACTCATTTTTCGCTTGTTAACACTATTACTTTCTTTTTCGGTTAATTTTTCTAGAAACGTAGAAAGTTATACAGCTTGCTGTTGTTAATCTGTGCAGTATGTTGTGGACCATGTTTTACTTCCACTTACTAGATTTATGTGCAAAAACAAAAGACATTCTATGATCCATAATGGAATGTTTTTTCCAGGGCCATTATTTTTGCACATACATGCATATATACATATATTCATGTTTGAGTCGACATGACTGTCTTGTAAATTTACTACAAAAACTGAGTCCCATGTTCAGTCCTCTGCTTGTTATCCCCACTGCCCTTAGTTTCTCCGCAGACAGCACGCCTAAAAAGATTTTTCGTACAATGTTCATATATCGTTACTATAAAGTCCCTTCGTAAATATATTAGGATGGTTGAAGATGCAATAGGCAGAGTTCACATGTTTTAACTCCAAAGAAGTTATAAAATTGTTTATTAATAGGAACATCATTTTTTTGTATCTTCTTGTAATTCTTTATAAATTATCCAAAAATCAGATAATCTTTTTATAGATAAATATATTATCTTTATAGTTGCGGTTCTATAGAAACATCAATCTTTCATTTTCGAATTAACAATAGTCTTCATCATGGACCACGGGTATATATTAATTCATCACTGACACGAACAGCTCAGTTTTGGGCACCTTAAACGCGCACGAAAGTGTTAGCTAAACATCTCATTCTTGTTTGATGAATGTAATCGTTTATTAATTCTTCATCCTAGAGATCATTTTCTTGAAATGAATATATGCTTAAACATTTATTACATGGAATTGATTTTTTATGTCGATAAGATTTAAGCAAAGTGGTCCTTATAAAATATTTGCTTCAGATATTGTTTCGTGTTCTTGATATTATTCTTATCTCATTGTTGGGACTACAAATTATTTTTATGTTATAGTTTTGAGTCTGGCAGTATGGTCATTGTTTAACTTCATTTGCTTCACTTCACTGAATCATATGTCAATCATTTCATTCTACATTCTTTATGCATTTCAACACTCTTGGTTGTAAAATAGTCCAAATATGCTGGACTACTAGACATCAATGATTGGCAGTATTGCCTTTAGGTTTGGGAGAGTTTTGAGTGCCGGGTTTTGATTTGGACGCTGACATCGTGACTTAGTGGATCGAACCATACATGGCGCCAAATGGTTATGGATGATAGAATGACTTGTCTTTTGCTTTTCATTTTTTGTCTAGTTATCTTTGTAAGTGGCAAAATGGACAAGTCGGATTTAAAACATGTAATTTTTGTGCATCGATTGCTGGTTCGAGCTAGGTTGACCCGAAACATTTATGTTCTACAAATTGCAATTTTATTTATTTATTAATAAATAGTTAGTGTGTAAATAATGATAAGCTTTTTGTAAAAAAAATAAAATAAAAATAATAATAATAAAAAAAAAAAAAAAAAAAAAAATACTCGTTCAATAATAATAAAGATTTATAAGGTTTTCCACCAAAATCTTCAATTTTGACCCATTTGACCCGTTTCAAGTTAACTTTTGAATTCGCTTGACCCAAGAGAAAACATTGTTGGAAAATGTTTTGCAAAAATGAATATTTGCAAACTTTGTATTGGTTAGTGGGTTTGTATTCTCCTTGAGGAGCTAAAGAGTTTTCAAAATGGAGTTAATATGAATGAAATATCGTGGACTTGAAACACAAATTCTGAAAATGGAATTGTATCCCGCATTTCCCAAACTAGGAAGAGTTGAGGTGTTTATATAGAAATCTTGATATTAACATCATGGTCACCAAGCGACCTAGCTCCATACATTTTATGCTTCCAACCTTCTTGAAAAACATACGATGAATATGTTTTAAGAGAATCGTGTTAAACACGAGCCTAATGCCTCAACCTTTTTACTGTTTTATTTAATTATCGTTATTAAGTGCATGTCTTGTATCTTTGCCTGTATTCAGTATGTATTTAATTTTTTTTCTTTATTTATTGTAATATGATTTTAAAATATGATTATTATATTGTACCTTGAGAAACATACGACATATATGTTTTAAGAGAATCGTGTTAAACATATGCCTTGACCTTTTCACTGTTTTATTTAATTATCGTTATTAAGTGTCTGTCTTGCGTATTTAATTTTCTGTTCTTTATTGTAATCCGTTATTACAAGTAATAATAAAAACGTTCTTTATTTATTGTAATATGATCTTATAATAAAAGTGTAACCATTTCGCTAACCTACTATACAAAACTCACAACTAAATCAATTTATTTTGAATCTGAAAAAACTATTTGCCTTATGTTTATTACAGTGAAACAGGTTTTTTTACGGGTATGCTATGATAGCGAGTGTGGGACATTGCATAGACCAGTTTGGTTTGTGACTTAATGGTTGATCAGGAGATTCAACTACTTGTGATTAATAGTGCATTTGGACATTACTTCTGTTTTTATTAAAGTAGATGTGTATGATTTCTGTCTTTTAAAGCTTCTTCATTCCTTACCTTCTATTTGGTCACATTAGTACAATTAATGATGCTATAAAAAACTTATACCAGGTGTAGCTGATTGTACCTTATGAGTTATGGTACAAAATTTGTGCCTGTGCAAAATAAAAGTTGGTGCAAAGGCCTATCTGTCTTTTAATTGGCTTTTGCATTTTTTGTTGTAAAATCTACAAAGTTGAAGCAGAAAAAAACTCTTTTTTGCCCTTAATGTCTAAATAAAAACAAGCCTTCTATTTCAGAAACATCTATGCACATAAAGACATACGACTAGTGGTTATTGTGACCAACATCACCACCGGCAACTCATCATCACATCAGCTTCTCGCTACTCAACCAACATCACCACCAACATAGTGTAATACGGAGTAACACAACTAACCTGACCACCAAAATATAACTCACTTAAACACAAATATACCCAACAAAAACCAAAATATCACACACACACACACACACCAACTTCCACACCTCCCACAACTCGGTCGTTGCCAAGACCAACTTCTCCCCGTTTTCCCTTCACGGCTCATCGTCCTTGGGTCAGGCTAATAAGAATAGGAAAGGGAAAAGAAAGGGAAAAGGAAAGTAAGTGTTAGTTGTTATGTTCTTGAGATAGAGGAAAGGAAAAGGAAAGTAATCATAATCATGTTCTTGAGTGAGAGGAAAAGGAAAATAACTTGGTTAAATTACATATATACCCTTTAATTGTTAATGTCAAATGTTTTAAAAAGGTATATTAGTATACAACATACTGTTCGTTTCCTTTTCTTTCCTCAAAGTGGGAGGAAGATTTACTTAACAAATCTTCCTCCCTATTTCCTTTCCATTTCCCTTTTCTCCTTTAAAAAAGACTCAAAAACACAAAAAACTTTCCATTTCCTTTACTTTCCTCTTCCATTTCAACTCGAGAACTGAGCACGTCTTCGAGGGCAGGAAGACATGTGTTGGAGTGCTTATTACCACTAATCTAAGATGAAAAAAGTAATTTTATGAAAAAACAAACAACACCTTAGTTGTCATGTATTATATTAGTACTTGTGTACTTGTGTACTGTTGTACATACTTGAGTATGGGTGTAAATTACTATCTTAAATAATGGAATTTTATTGGATATCACAATGACAATTAAAACTCATTCTCAATTGAAATATTTGCATTACAAAACGCTTTAGGAAAGAAAAGCTATCAACACTCCAAGTGATATTTTTTCCCTATATGTAATAAACACACAAATTCATGTATTAACTATCTATTGCTGCTGAATGTAAAATTGGTGTGAAGCACGCGGTGAATGTCCTCTAGGGAGGGAACTCATGGGCTTGGTGCTAACTGAAACTGCTGTCTTCTCGCCATTGCTCACCATCACATGTTCTCCAGCTACTCTTACTGATTTATGACTGTTACACCCTGAAAGAATCCCGGTTCCTTTGACCGCCCTATCCATATCACCATTTACCTTAACATTCTTTGTAGTTGGCATGTTAAGCGTCTTGGAAGTCCTAGTATCCTCATAATCGGATATAATTGAGAACCCTGCCGCACTCGCTGTAACGACACTCCATGCAATGCTAGCTTCACTTGGCGCATATCCGTTTGTTTGTGTTGCATTGCTTGATCTCCCATTTGAAACTTGTCTTGCAAGAAACGCGTTATTACCATTAGTTGAAAAGCTCTCGAGTTCAAATAAATCTGAGCTCGCATCACTTCCTGCATCATTATGCATATCAATGTTTTCGGATCGTGGAGTCACTCCATCCCAATTCAACATTGTTAGTTTCTTCTCTAGGCTGAAAGACTTTTTCCCTTTATCCAAAATAGGAGAACCAAATGCCTCCAATGAGTTCCTTCTTGTTCTAACAGGAGTGATATCCTCTTCTTCCACTTTTGGTATTTCGGTTTTGACCATGGGGTGAGTATTCGAATTCAACACAGGAAAAGAAAAACAATCTTCTCTTTTTATACTCACTTTGTTTTCATTGAAACCACCAGCATAAACTTTTGTTGGTGGTTTCACGGGTTCCTTAACAATGACCTTATTTTCGGCTATCTTAATAGATGCATTATCGTTGCAGTTGCAACCAAGGGAGGCAAACAAGCTCTTAACAGAGCTTGTTTTCTCCCTTTTAGACTGGCGAGTTTGTTGGTTATAACCACCATTAGCCAACAAACCGCTTCGACTATTCCAACTACTTGCTTCAGAACGAACACTTGGAGTAGCGGATCCGGTATGTGGCTTAGGTGGTTCTTCCTCTTTTCCTTGTAGGTTATTTGGGTTATAGTTTGTAGCTCTGATGGAGTGAGGAGTTCTTGGAAGTTGCTCATCCATGGCGCCTTTGAAGTACTTTTCCGCTCCAAAAATACCGATTTCACCATCTTCTACTTTCTTTTTTAAGTTGATTTGTGGTGGGTGAGTAAGTTTGAGCACCATAGTATTGTTCTCATTCAAGTAAGATGAGAAGGATACATCTTGGTGATCCACATTGTTTCCAAATAAAGAAACCCTTTTCTCTGATGCAATCATGTTGTATTATAGATAAGCAAAATGATTTTTTTTTTCAGGAAATAGTGATCAAAAGAGGGTTTAATTTCTGCCTAAATGAACCAAAATAGATAGTTTTTCTGCTTGTTTTGTTGCAAATAATTATGAAACATGCATACAAGACCTATATATGAGTTTTACAAGGGTATTATATATTCTAAGTTTTGGTTTCAAGAAATGATGAAGGGTCTAGGGGTAATGAGTTATATAAGTGGTTATGGAACAGAAGTATGGGGGTTATGAAGGGTTTGAATAGTTGTAAAAGTGGTATTGGAGTATGGGGGTGATGAAGAGAATGGGGGCCATTTGTTGTATAAATAGAAGAGTTATGAGATGGTTTGAGTGATTGAGTTTTGTAAAGAAGCCAATTGCATGTGCATATGCTTCTTACACTTTTCACTCTTTTGCACTTTGTCACCTTAGAAATATTTCTTTTTTCTTTTAAGCTTTGTTAGTTTCATCATCTTTGTCCAAAGATAAAGACGGAAAGAATATAAAATCATAACATGTCTTCAAAATAATATAAACTAAATGGTTTGTGTTTAAGACTACAAGTACTTATATACCTCTAATTGGTTAATTCCTAACTACTGGCATAAAGTTCTTTTTATTTGGGTACATATAGTTTTATGAACTAAACAAAGTTGACTTGATTGACAAGTATTGTTATGATTTCAATATTATAACTTTTGGAACTGTTTTCACCGCAAGAAAACATATCTTTTGTGACAGAGGTTCTAATAACATAAAAAAGTGTCACTAAATCTAATCTTTTACGCATATTTTAAAAAGTGTGAGCAAAAATTTATGATATTTAATGACATTTTTTATTAAAAAAAATGTGTCACAAAGGTAAAAACTATGTACTCACACTTTTTTGTGTCACTATACCTACTGGACTTCTACCTACACTTTTTTAGGTGTGGGAGAAGGACATAAACTTTTTAGTGACACTTAGGGGTACAAACGAGCCAAGCCGAGCCCGAGCCTGCCAGAGCTCGAGCTCGGCTCGTTTAAGTTTTAAAAAGCTCGAGCTCGAGCTCGGCTCGTTTCAAGTCTTAAATTTTAAGCTCGAGCTCGGCTCGTGATATGTTATATAGGCTCGGGGCTCGGCTCGTTTATACTATTTGGCAAATAACACTTAAAGCTTGGCTCGAACTCGAGCTCGGCTCGTAATATATCTTTATTGAGCTCATTAATAAGCTCGAGCTCGGCTCGTATATACATTTAATACTTAAAATATCATAATGTCGTTTAGGCTCGCGAGCTTTGTTTGTAAAGCTCGGGCTCGAGCTCGATTAATAAACGAGCAGCAACTTAGTCTCGAGTTCGAGCTCGTTTAAGCTTGGCTCGTTCGAGCTTTTTACCGATCCGATCCCGAGCTTTTCATGAGCGGCTCGGCTCATTTCCACTCTAGTGACACTTTTTTTTATACTTTGGTGACACTTTTTTACTTTTAATAACACTTTTTTGACGACATTTTTTTATGTGTCATCAGATGACAATTTTTTTTAATGTTTATTCTTTCTTGTATGGAAAGAGTCTCGCTCTTCGATACAATGGCTTCAATCCAATCATGTCTTGGTAATCAAGTAAAGGTTTGATAATCACCATGAATATGGATTTCTTAAACACGAGAATAATAATAATAATACAAACCGCGTGGCAAGTGTACAACCACATAACTCTACAAAACTTGTAAATCACTCTAATGTCTTTTCGACTAGCTAGTCAGCAACAAGGATATACTCTCAAAAATTTCATATAAATCATGGCACCACCTTTATATACACGACCATTATCTCGATCTTGTCTTTGTTAGACAGATGTTACTGTTGAGTTGGAAAGAACTTGTAATTGTGTTTTTTGAAAACATTATTGACAATACATTTTGTGGTGATATTCGACATCCTTTTGCATCAACGATTATGGAGCGCAGAAAATGTTTTCTTGACACAAATTATCATGTCATGATTAAGAACGTGTATGCATGCATGTTAACTATTTACAATTAGTAGTATGGACAACGACAAATTAATTTTATTTCGAGCTACGAATATTCACGTCTTTTCTAATCGTATGAATTGTAAAATCAAGTATACTTTTTGTTATTGTCGCGGCATGTGTTATGTTGTTTAGCTTTATATGATGTATAATTGTTTGGACACATAAGCGAAGTGTCGAGATCACAAAGCTATATGTTCTAATATCTACTCACGAACCGAAAATCGTCCAGCAACAAAACTGAATCATGCAGAAGGTTTCACATTTAGGACTAAGATATAGAAGTGAAAATAGAAAAAGTTGTGAATGCAAATAATGTACACAAAAGGACTGAAGTGTTAACTGTTAACTAGTTCTAATGGTTGGTTTGAAGATTTATTTCTCTTGTTTATGGTCATGCATCTTTTTTTTTTTGAACGGCAATTATGTTGTGGCTACATGGCTCCTAGCCCAAAAGACGTAGCGAGCCCACACAACCCGGTCCAGCCCAGAAGGCAATGGCACACTTCCCTTTACGCACGCGGGAGGAAACCCCTATCGCCTTAGACAAGACTCGAACTTGAAACCTTACCTAGAAAGGTAAAACCTCCATACCGCTAGACCACAGACCAGCCCTTTGGTGGTCATGCATCTTGATACCTAATCACCAACAAATTGTATTATAAATTTTCTATCTTAAACTATTAAGATCTATGATCTATCTCATACTATTAAGGATTATGATCCATTGATGCAAATAGTCTGTATTACACTTTTGAGTTTTATAATCCATTGGGGACTAGTGGGCACACTTACAATGCTCATCATAATAGAAGGGAACATGACTTCACAATATAAAGGTGTATCAAGACCCTACCTCTTTGTATCATTAGGCGGTTTATCTTGAAAAGTTTTGTAGTTTAGGGGTCAATTTTATTGACCCATTTGGCCTTTCCACACATAAACAACTTAATGCAGCATATAGCAACCACACAATCATAAAGTTCTTTGAATTTTGATCAAGTGACAAAACTAATGGTCATATCAAAAGTCTATGTAACCGAAAGAGAAGTCGAATAACCCAAATCACATACATGGCTTGATCAAGAAATTTCCGAAAAATTTAGTAAATGTTACATGTCGGCATGATCAATGTTTTTTAACATGAGTATGTATCACTGTCACAAAAACTTCTGAGTATGCACTGTCATTACAAATTTGCTTTCAAGTGTTACCACTTGCTTACGCCAACTTAGCCATAAAATCGCCACTGAACGGACCCACCGGAGACTTGGTGACTACATTATAAGTACACAGAGTCACAGACGATACATGCCACTTATCTTTAACAGTTCCCACTTTGTATATATATGGAGGTTATGCCAATAAGCAAGCTCTAACTTTTAAACGAAAGTTTCTTGGTTGTAATCTAGTGTTCTTGTGTTTTGACATGAGCATCTACTACTGTTACAAATCTTCCCCACTTATCTTTAACAACTACCATTTTGTATATATATAGAGGTTATGCCAATCTACAAGCTCTCTCTTTTTCAAGATAGATCCTTGGTTGTAATCTAGTGTACTTGTTCTTTACAGGACAAAAGCTTGATATAAAAGATAACAGCTTGTTACATACTACTTTAATTTGAACATTAGCTTTGTCTTTTTCAGTGTTTTTACAGAAGAAGTAAAAAAGTATATCAATGTCAACAAGAAATGAGTGAAGAAAGTTCAAGTTTACACTTTTTAATCCACTTAATGGTAACTCAACAATAAAAAACAGTAAAACTGTGAAGACCGATTTGCTTAAGGTGATCCTTCTAATCTAGCAAAAATACAGTAAATGACGAAAATGGCATGAAATATTGTGGTGATTACCGTGAGAATGTTGAGTTGTTTTCACTAACAACCCAGTATTTCTTTACAGCGATAAGTATTTTCTCAGGCTCCATGGGTCCGTCTTCATGATCTACAAGTTTTGTATCCCATCTCATTGACTCGGCTATGTTCTTGACTTTCATGAGCACATCAACATCATCACGCAATATAACAGCACCTTCTGGCCGTAGGATTCGATCCATTTCTAGAAGAATGTCTTCGAAATTACATCTACATGGAGTTCAATAAAATTTCAATCTTGATACCAATCTTGAATACGTGTTTATTAATAATGTTAAGAGTTATTTGCTTCTATGTTGTATTTACCTGTCATTATATAAACTGAATATACTGTTGGCGTGAATGAGATCATACGTGCGTGGGTACGTTGAAAAAGCTTCACACCTGCAAATTAGATAACAGATTAGCATGTCGAACAATATGATATGATCTAAGAGATTTTGTGCATAAAAAATGAGCTTTAGTCCACTTCTAACCCGTTTGACCCATTTTTTTAACAATCTTTGCCCGTTTAACCCGCTTGAGATATGAGATAACCCGAATCGACCCGTTCATGAGTGACTGGGGCCCCTATCTCATCCATTTACTTATATCATATAGTTTTAGACTTTAACTGATCACATATAACATGTTAGTTATATAAAAGAATTTGTGGACAAAAGCAAGTCAACCTAGCCTTACCCGACCCATAAAATGTTCTCATTTGACCCATTACCTAGCCCGCCAGAACCAAAACTTATTTTTTAGTCATGATACATACCAGTCGTGATAGATGCCTATTAGTCCACGTTCGTATATAACTCCAAGAGTGTTGGTCTCAGCCAAAGTCGGAACAACGTTCATAACCCATAGCTTTGAAGAGTCGAGTGCAGCTGCAAATCCTCCCAAACCTGCATTCATATCCATGATGTTGCGATACCTTCCTGAGTCAATAAGGCTATTGAACTTTTTGTAACCATTCACACGTTTCTTCCATAATTTGTTGTCCTTCATGTATTTATCAGAAGAGACTCCAGGAATCGATCCACTGGCAATTCTTGGAGGGACGCCGTAAAGCCTCTCAGGGAATGGTTTGTATTGGGTTGCATCACCATTAGAACCTCCGGGCGTTATACATGTTTCCATTTTCTTGTACCTAAATTGCCACGAAAGAAATATAAATTTCAAGTTTCTAGAATATGAAGGCCACTCTCGAGTTGAGGTGGCAATACGAGATTGTATGCATCAAAGAGAGAATTTGTTCAACTTTCAACCCATTTGAGACATTTGACCCATTCCCCCTTTTCCAAATGTTTTTCATCAAAGCCATATGATAATATATTTAAAAATAAATACACAATTATTACCAAACATCATCGGGATCATTGGAGCAATATTCAACCCCAGGAGTATTTTCAGCAGGTCGACATGATTCGGTATTCATTTTCTTCTGCCAAATCGCCATTTCTCCTTTTTCGGATATCTTGTCCCAACATAGAAGCTTAGCAGTTTCCTCAATATTACGTTGTTCTTCCTCAAGATCCTCCATTGTACGTTCCCATGATTTGTAGTTGATTTTCCAACTGATAGGAGGACCCGAAAGCACCCAATAGCCACCAGGTCTAAGAACTCGATCAACTTCCATCATGTACTTACCAGCTACAAAAAAAAAATACACTTATCAAGAAATTTACTTCTATAAAGATACCTCGCAGGGAGAAGCAAGAATGTTGTTAGCGCAAAATGATAAAATTTCCCTTTACCGTTTGTTCCCCATGGAATCAAGCACCGAGAGCAATGAGCCATGTCAAAAGCTTTAGACGGATAAGGCATTTTTATTGAACCAAGAACACCAATAACCGCAGGAACTCCTCTTTCAAGAGCAAACTGAACTTGTGCTTCATGGTTATCTCTAGGTGCAAACGACATAGCTATAACGTTTCTCTTCCAAAGATAAGCACCCCAACTCGCAACCTACAAAACAAGAACCAAACTTTCATTACAAAGATCAAAACTTTTCAAACCCCGAGTACACCAACATACAAATAAATTCTTATTCCGGGAAAGACAAGAACTATAGAAAAAAGGTTAAAAAAGCGTACCCCACAACCGGTGTCTAATGCAGTCCTCACGGTCCCATTATCAATTGGTATAACAGAAGCAAGTTGATCAATATACGCATCAGCCCCTTCAGGAAACTGAGTACCACCACCCGGGAATCTAAACACATTATCTTCATACTGAATCCAATTTTGTTTAGCTTTTACAACTGTTAAAGCCTTATAAGGTGCATTAGCATAAGGAACATAATCTCGGCTCTTAGGCCATGAAAATGGTGTCACGTATCCTTGTGGTGCAGGAACTAAACACTTCAATTTTTCTTCTTGTGGAGGACAGTGTCTTTCACGGTAAATCATATCATTTCTTGGAAACTTCATTGCTCGTTTCTGATCTTGACATGGTGTATAATCAATAAAGTTAGCCTCACAAGGCGGAAAATCTCTTACTTTTGTTGACTCGTCAATGTTTTCACCATTGTGGTGAGTCTCAAAGTTAAGATTTGGAAGAAAGTTGCATTTTGAGCTTGTTTTAGTCATTTCCAAAGCTAAATGGTCTCCTTTACCGAATCCACTTCTTTGCCATGTCCCCAGAAGGTAGAAAAAACCACATAAGCCGATTATTACAAATATATAAACGGAACTCGTGGTTTTGTTGTGACCTGAATATAGGTTTGTTGCCATGATGCCTGCAAAAAAAGTAAAATCAATAGGTATCAATAAAAGAGACTATTAACTTATTAAGCTCCTTAGCTACTGAAGTAATGTTTCATCAGAATGTTGGGACAAATCCATTATCACCATAGCAACCAGATCAACTCAGATTCATGAACTTTTATTCTTTCTAAAGCAAGACTACTACCTAAAGATGCACTTGGACCGGTCCAGACTAGTCCTACGACGTGCTCGTGCATTACGGGTTGTGGTTAAACTATCTTCTGGCTCGACCTCTCTAATTCAATTCAGTTATAGCCAGTCAAAGACCCAAAACTTTCTGGCCCTCTGAGGCCCGACAGTTGACTGAATAGTGACTCGTATATGTGCATATTCCTTGTACACTTTTATTTGCACACTAAATGTGAATATAAGGTAAGAATGTTTCCTCTAAATCAAAATCCATATCGTATAGAATAAGTAAATTAAGATAGAGTGTATTACAGTATATCGTACCGGTAGATTGTACCAGATTACGCTTTGAACCTTATTAGTTTTCTACACAAATTGTCTCTAGTTTTTAAAACAGATCGTATCAGCTACGACTTCTTAAAAACTTGTTTCATGGATGGTTTTCTAAAAATTTTGCTGGCTAAATTGCTCCATCATATGGTGTTATATATGTACCTTGCATACTACTAAGACGTAGAGGATGTTTTGATATGCATGTAAACTGAAGTCTCAAAAATTAGCATCGGGTGATCAAAAAACCAAATATGATTATTTCGGTTTAGAACTATTGAGATAATCTTTTAACCTGAAATGTTACCCATAAATCAAATCTGAACCAAGCTTAATTCGTATAATCATACTATCTACTAAATGAATTTTCGCCGAAAGTTAAAATCATAATTCAAACAAAAAACGCTTATAATAGATAGTGTAACATATTATTAACTAACGAGCGGATTTGCAATCCTAATCATGCTTGTACAAACTAATTGTAATCTTTCTTAGCTTGTTGTATTATTTTGTTTCTAGTTTCTTACTAGAATGTCATATCTTTATATATAAAATGCCGTTTAAAATAAAATTAACTAACGAGTAACGAATAAACAACAAAGCTAACCAAATTTTTGCGAAACAAGTATTCATAGATAGAACATAATTTCAAAGTTAACCAATACAAATTTGAAGTTAGTTACAACGAAAAATAAGTCAAGTATCAACGTACCAATCAAGTGATGATCTTCTGATCTTGCTTACAACGGATTAAGCAGAAGCAGTCGCTATCGCAGGCATCAAAGCTAGAGTTTGTTTTTGCATAAAAATGATGAAATGAGTGTTGAGAACTTTGGATTATAGAGGTTGCCGGCCTTGATGTAGATCATGCAAAATATATAATGTCAAATTTTTATTTTTTTGGACGAATGGAACGTAGTGGCACGATGTTTGAATTTAATATACAAAATTTGAAATTTTGTATATATTTTATTAGGTAGTAGTAGAGTGCAGGGAAAGAAGTGCTTTGCTAATGGTTTTATTGACATTGTCTGAATAAGTCATAGGTCAAAGGTTTATTACCTTTTGACATATTTATGGAAATAAACTTTGTGTTTGGATAATTTGTTTAGTTATTCCATTTTTTATAAAGTAGATTAGTGTTTATGGTTATATATCTGCTTTATATAAAGGCACATATTGACAATATTGTTGTCTCCGCTGACTTTTGATCTAGGGTTTTAAGTACTTATTTTATATTGAGTTATTCTGTTAATTATTTTAAAGAAAAGAAAAGTTCAACATGCTAGCCACGTACTTGACACTTTGGTTAACAATCCATTTTTAGGTATTAAACCACCTAATCTTAAGATTAATTAATTGTATACATGGAAATTGTGCGTATCACATTTAAAAGGAGAATGACATATCCCTTCACATTTTCTTCTTACGTATCTTTCTATTCGTATTATTAGTGTGTATGTAAAAATGTATGGATGATATGATGGAAGAGAAAAAATAAATTTCACTTGTCTTCTTCATACGTGACTAGGTAAGGATAGTTATAAGTAGAAAGAAAATGTAAAGTATATAGTAGTAAAGGTTTGTGTTCCACTGATATTATTTACGGAGTATTATGTAAGAAGCTTTCCAACCAAATAGTTGTTGGTTCAAGTCCTGGTTAAGACATGTGTGATAATTTGTCGTGTATATAACATGAGATAGTTAGTTGTTGTTCATAAAAAAAGAATATAACAGTGCTTCTTTCAAAATATATAATTGACGATTAGTTACTTGTATGTTAAGCGACCATAGTCACATAAGGTATTAAATTAATACGGCCCAACATCTTAGCAGCCCAATATAAGGTTTTCATATAGCCGACTTTGCAACAAAGAGTATAATTTTATAAATATTGAACAAAAAATGACATGATTTGAACATCCCTTGTATTCACTTTATCGAGTCACTTAGGGGGCGTTTGGTTCACGAATTTAAAATACATGAATTAGAAACCCAGTAGTATTTCAACTTTCAAAAGTTGTATTTTACAATCCCCCTATGTGTTTGGTTTGCTGATATGTGAGGCAAAGATACAAAGCTGTATACTAGTAATTGACATATATATATCCTTCTTTTAAGACGACAGTACATCCACCATTATGTCATCTTCTTCCAACAAACCATAGGAACTCACAAAAACACCAAAAAAGATGCAACCAAAATTAAAATCGATTCAGAAAAAATAGGTAAACAATAATTTGTAAACCAAACATAAGTAACACGAGTCCTAACACACCCCTGTTTTTGCGCAAACTCATATCCACTTCTTTGTCAACACAAACATGTTTCTGGTTAACATATATTCACTTCTTCATCAACCCATCAATAAATCGTGGTTAAAGTCCTTATCTTTTTGATGAATTTGAGATACCTAGATGATATTTATGCGTTAAATTAATGAATAAATGTTGAAGATTTTGTATAAATTGAAGATACCCAGGTGGAAAGCTAAAAGAAGCTATACCAGTAAATGAAAAAAAGAAAATCAGTGGGAACTATGAGAAAAAAAAGGAAGAACGATGGGAAAGAAAGGGAGGAACACATTGGAAAGATAGATTGTGTAAGGCAAAGATAGAAGATAAGTGTGGGGCTAAGGGCAATTTTGTCCACTTTTTTAAATTTTCATCCGGTTTTATAATTCATCTCTCTCATAAAAGGTTTAAAAGACCCCCATTTCATGGGACCCACCATATTTAAAACAACTCCTTTTTAGTTACCAAACACAAAATGTAATGATATTTAAATTGAAAAACGCTCAAACTCCTCAAAATTGGGTCAACTAAAGAGCACCTTACAATGTTGCTAGCACAGAAAGGTATGATATGCTCTTGTCTTACTTGACATAATTAAATAGTCATGACATCGTTCGGTCGTTGATCTCTTCATGACAGACATGTTGAAAAAAGTGACATCGGACTGAAGCAAATCCAAAACTAAAATATGAAATGTAATCAAAGATGACACACGGATATAACGTGGAAACCCCCAATAGGGTAAAAAAAAACCACGGGCAAAGAAAGATATGTTTCACCATGTAGAAAATTAAGAGTTACATAATCCTCTCTAGTTACAAGGATAAACACTAATAGTTATATCTCTTGTATTAGGAGATATGATAAACTCTCTAACTAGACTCACAATCTAGGAGACACTATGTGAAATGAGGAAATGAGAATGAGATCTTTGAATGAACTAACATCCGTTGCCTTTTATAGGCGTTTGGTACATGTGATAGGCTTCAAGTTGTTTTCCTAAGTTGCCAACTATCTCTATCCATCCCATTCACCTGTCACCATCCACTTGCAAGAATATATTCCCATTTTCCATCATCCCACTTGCAAGAATATATTCCCATTTAGATACAATGTATCTTATAACAATCTCCCACTTGAAGATTAGATTGAAACTCAATCAATCTTCACCCGTTATCCTTCCTTGCACTTTCATGTTGCTTAAGTTTCCACTAGGCCGCATGAGGATCAGCACCATATGAACTTGTCACAGTTGATTGCTTTTGTCAGATAATATGCCACATTATCATCAGTATGAATTTTCTGCATATCCACGATTCCTTCTTCCACTTTCTCACGAACGAAGTGATACTGAAGTCGTATATGCTTTGTCTTTGAATGAAATGTTGGATTCCTTGCCAGATAAAAGGCGTTCTGATTGTCACAAAATAGAGTAATTTTCTCTTGTTCGTGCAGAGCTCTTTCAACAACATCTTCAACCATCTGCTTCTTTGCTGGCTTGGCGAGGTGCAACATATTACTCTTCGTCGTTGACATAGCGACAACGATTGCAGTTTTGAAACCCGACTTCGTCCGCCAGAAAATGTAAACACATACCCGGTGATTGATTTACTTTCGTCAAGACCACCTGCATAATCAGAATCAACACATCCCTTGACAGTTAAATCTGATTCCCAATAACATAATGCAACATCCAAGGTTCCTTTAATATATCTAAAGATCCTCTTCACAGCTTCCCAATGCTCTCTATCAGGTTCCGTCATGTACCCGCTCACTACTCCCACTGCATGTGCAATGTCTGGTCTTGTACAAATCATAGCGAACATCAAACTTCCTACTGCCGATGCATACGGTACTCGAGACATCTCCATCCTCTCTTCTTCACTGCTAGGACTCATCTTGGAGGATAACTTGACATTAGTAGGAAACGAGGTTGATATTAGCTTACAATCTTGCATATTGAACCTTTGCAAGATTTTCTTCACATAATTTTTCTGTGAAAGCCAAATTTTCCTACTAACTCTATCTCGGTGAATTTGCATCCCTAGAATCTTGTTTGCGGGTCCAATGTCTTTCATCTCAAATTTCCTAGCGAGCTATGCCTTCAGTTTACTGATACGATCTTTGTTGGGGCCTGCAACCAACATATCGTCAACATATAACAACAAGATGACAAAATCATTGTCTCCAAACCTCTTGTAATATGCACAAGGGTCTGCGTGTAGTCTGTTATATCCAAGGCAAATGATGAAAGAATCAAATCTCTTGTACCAACACCGAGGCGCCTGCTTTAAACCGTGCATATATTTTTTTAACCTGCAAACCAAGTTCTCTTTTCCTTTTTGTTTAAAACCTTCTGGTTGGGGCATGTAAATTTGTTCCTCAAGATTTCCATGAAGAAATGCAGTTTTCACATCTAGGCTGCGTAGATGTAAATCATACGTAACACATATTGCACGAACCACTCGAACGGTTGTCATTCGAACCACGGGGAAAATATTTCATTGAAGTCGAATCCTCTTCGAGCATATCCTTTGACTACCAATCTTGCACGATACCTCTTCACCTGGTCATCACCGTTCCTCTTGATCTTATACACCCATCTGTTTCCAATGGGTTTTCTTCTATGGTAGTGGCATCGGTTCCCGCTTTTATTCTTATGAAGAGCTTTAATTTCTTCTTGCATTCTTTGCCATCCCAGAAGGATGCATCTGAATTATTCAGTGCTTCTTGAACAGTTGATGGCTCTCCTTCCTCTGTAAGAAGACAGTATGCAACGTTACCCTCCATAACATAATCCGAGTGTCACATCGGACATTTTCTTTCACGATTAAGAGTACGAGTCATTGGCGCTTGAGACTCGGTTGTCTCATTCACATCGTGATGTGGTACGACTTCAGAAGAATCACTTGACTGAAATTGCTTTTCCATCTGTATTGATGTAGTTTCTCTTGTAGTGCTATCACCTTCTTCATTATCTTGAATTTTGTCTTCCACAAAGATAACATCTCTGTTGACGATTACTTTGTGGGCAGTGGGGTCCCACAAGCTATACCCCTTTACTCCATCAGCGTACCCCAAGAACAAACATTTTCTGGATTTCGGATCCAGCTTTGTAGTTTCTTGAGAATTGTACATAACGTACACATGACTTCTAAATATATGAAGGTCTGAATAGTTGACTGGCTTTCCCGTCCACATCTACATCGTGTCTTCAACTCAACTTCAGTTGAAGGTGAATGATTTATCACATAACATGCGGTATTGATTGCTTCTGCCCAGAACGATTTTTCCAAGCTTGCAGTTGCCAACATGGCTCTTGCTCTTTTTAACAAGGTTCTGTTCATCCGCTCCGCCACTCCATTCTCGTTGAGGTGTGTATGTCGTTGTGAGCGCCTTTTGATTCCTTCTACCGCAAAATGTATCAAATTCATCACCGTGTATTCGCATCCATTATCGTCCTCAAACACTTGATCTTCTTTCCGAATCAAGCTCAACCCGCTTTGTAAACTTTGAAAACTTCAAACGATCGACTTCTTCTTGATTGGGTACACCCAACATCTCCTGGAATAGTCATCAATGAAGGATACAAAATACTTTGCTCTTCACAGGGATAGAACCAGTGCCTGCCATACATCAGAGTGAACCAATTCTAGAATACAGACACTTCTAGAATTTGATGTCTTGAATTTTAGGCGATGTTGCTTGCTGATAACACAATGCTCACAGAAAGGTAAAGAAACCTTTGTGAGGCCAGGAATTAACTTCCTTTCAACAAGAATCTTCATTCCTTGTTCTGACATATGTCCAAGCTTTTGATACCATGTTACTGCAATTCTATGACTTGGACTATGTGAAGCAACAGATGCTTCCCCCCCCCTCCATTATCTCTCCCTTCAGTTGGTATAAGTTCGCAGCCACCTTTTTACCTTTCATATGTACAAGCACGCCTTTTATAACTTGCATGTTCTTGTTTTGTATTTCAACCTTACAACCAAGATCATCCAATTGTCCTAGAGACAATAGATTCTTTCTCAAGCTCTCCACGTGTCGCACATCCCAAATAGTACGAACCGTACCATCATGCACCTTCACCATGATATTTCCAATTCCAAAGATCTTTAGTTCATGATCATTGCAACTGTACACATATCCACCTCCATAGATAGGTTTATATTGATGAAACCATTCTCTTCTTGCGGTCATATGAAAAGCAGCTTCCGTATCAAACAACCATAAATCTGTAAATCTTTTCCTGCCTTCATTTGCAACTGCTGCTTCATAACACAGAGCATTACCATCTTCTGAAGTGCTAGCGAAATTTCCATGAGGATTAGAGGTATTTGAACCCCAACAATCTTTCTTAAAGTGACCCGGCTTGCCACATTTGTAGCATTTAAAGTTCTTCTTCCTTCCTGTTTTAGATTTACCATGATTGTGACTACCATTGGAGCCAGGTTCCATTGACGTCCCTCTTGTCACCACCAAAGCCTCTAACTGTCTTGAACTAGTTTGCATGTCTTCCCTGTTGTTGCGCCTATTTTCTTCTTCCAGAATGGCTGCTGCTACATCATCGAATACTAGATAGTCCGAAAGAACATTACTGGTTAGGTTGATGATAAGTTGGTCATATAAGTCAGGTAAACTTTGAAGTAGAATTTCAGCACGTTCTTGTGGCTCTATTTTACAACTCAAAGGCGTGAGTTGAGGAAATAGAGTATTCAGGTTATTAACGGGCTTAGTCACTGAAGTAGATTCCGTCATGTGAAGAGCATAAAGTTTCCTCTTAAGAAATTTTTTATTGTGGAGCAATCTTGCCTCGCATAGTCGAGCAAGATGATCCCAAATATCCTTTGCAGTCTTCTTCTCCTCTATGGTTGACAAAACTCCATCTGCTAGCTCCAGATGAAGATTTGCAATAGCATTTCCGTCCATCTCGTCTCATTTACTGTCATTAAATATTTATCCTTTATAAGGATAGCCTTCATCTTTAATTTCCACAACGAGAAATTATTCCCATTGAATTTTTCAATTTCAAATTTCGCTGCCATTGCTACAATCACAATCTACTTTTCGACAAAACTATTATTTGTTAATAATAGTAACGAACACCTTTTGAGTGAGTATAATCTTACTTATCTTTTGATGTGGAGGGTCCACTAATTAGTGGCAACCATAGAGTATACGATAAATAATTATTTACACACCCAACCTTAGCTCTTGATACCACTTGTTAAGAAAAGTGAGACCGTACTGAAGCAAACCCACAACTAAAATATGAAATGTAATAAAATATGACACACGGATATAACGTGGAAAATCCCAATAGGGTAAAAAACCACGGGCAAGAAAAGATACGTATCACTATGTAGAAAATTAAGAGTTACACCTTCCTCTTTAGTTACAAGGATAAACACCAATAGTTATATCTCTTGTAGTAAGAGATATGACAAACTCTCTAACTAGACTCACAATCTATGAGACACTATGTAAAAGGAAGAAAAGAGAATGGGATGCTGAATGAACTAACATTCGTTGCCTTTTATAGGTGTTTGGTACATGTGATAGGCTGCAAGTTGTTTTCCCAAGTTGCCAACTATCTCTATCCATCCAATTCACCTGTCACCATCCACTTGCAAGAATATATTCCCATTTAGATACAATGTATTTTATAACAAGACACACAAATCTGTTTACGAGAATAACACTAAGAAAGAGCTTTGCTAGTGATTGTATAATAATTTGCACTTTGAGGCCTACCAATGGTGATTGGATGATTTGGGGAGGGTGATGGATATATCAAGTTGCTAATAACCTGAAAATAAGAAATATCAAGACATTATGTTAAATGATGCGTATAAAGTGTTCATGTGAATCACCTCCGACGTGAGAGTAAGTATGTGATGAAAAAATGACGAGTTAGGCCGTATGAAATGATGAGAGAATAGCTTGATCATATCTTATACTTCTTAACATAACATTTCCTTTCAGAAACACAAATTATTTGCAAACTTATATCACTTAATATTTCACGTATGTCTCAAACGGTTCTAAAACCCGTAACTCTCGATTGATAAGTTTATTACACTTGCCAAAGTCTTTTTGGTAAATAATATAACATGTTATTTGATTTCCTATCTTAACTCTTCTAATTAAAATAAACTTTTTATCACATAAAAGGGAATCTTTGAAGTCCATTTGACTATGGAAATATTCAAGTCTAACTCTGACAAAACGATGGAATAGAAACTTTGAAGGAATGGAATAGAAACCGAATATCTTGATTTTTGAATGCTGATTCATCCTCATTAATTGTGCTTGTCTATGCCTTCAAGTTCAGGACACAAGACTTTTGCATGCATAGGTCCGAAAATAATTGAAGTTTTTAACTCAACGAATATTAATTAACTCAGTCTATTAAATTGACCACTACATGCACTACATGACATGCAACATTTAAGAATTTATTCATTTTCAAGTGTAGGTATTTGGCTTTCAGACAAGAAGTTAACAGTTCAGATTTCACTAGATGTATACATTTAGAAAGGCCGGAAATAGTCTCGAGGTTAACCTGATGATGCCGCGTACATCAGAGTAAAAATGTCCGCCCTCCCCGAATAATCTGAATAGGAAAAACCACGTCTTTTTGTACAGAAAATATTAAGCTTCCAGAAAATATAAGCATTTTATCTGCATTTTAGATTTATATATATACTCCTAATAAACGTATTAATATTTAAAAATAATTAATCACGGAATTTCTTTTCATCAAAGTACGAGACATGTCATTCATAACTTTACGTATATTTATCCAAGTATTTGTAGTAGTTCTAGCTAGCCATATGCTTAACATAATACAATTACTTTAAAATTATAGGATTAAGATAGTCAAAGTTCATATTTCCACCAAACCATTCAAAGACCTCATTTCTCCATGAACTTTGTTTTGTCTTCATCTCAATTATATATATGATCAATAAATTCAACTCTTCTTGTTGTCTTCAAGCTAGTGTTGTAATAGATTTGTTTTAGGTTCTTGATGTCATGTAAAAGTGTGTACCTTGAAACAGTATGTTTACATGAACTGAACTAATCGGATAAACGTATGAGGTTTTTCATTTTATGTTTCTTGTAGAAGACGGGTCTTTGATTCAGATATACGTGACGATATCAATAAATATCTATAGATATTTCCTATGTAAGTACTAAAAGATGTAAAACAACATTCTAACAAAGAATTAATCACATTCAAGACAAGTTTATTTTGTTATACTAGTATATCATTTGACTAGTAACTAAACATACTTACCAAAAAGTTTACACCATGTATATAGAATTGTATATCCAAAGGGTTTTAGCTCAGTTACCCACCTTTGAAAAACTCATGAGTCTACTAGAGAGATTTTGTGGATAAAAGGTCAATGGTTCGAGTCTTGACTCTTGCTCATTTCTGTTGGTGCCCCACTGAGCCAGGAGAATTGTCAAGACTATTCTTTGTGGGGTAAACAATGGTTGATGACAAAAAAAAACCTAAAGTCAGGATGTTCCCGTTAATTCACACCTGCATATAAAATTGTATAAACTTAAAACCAAGCTTCATGATCCCAATAAACCAAATTTAAGATATATGAGCTCTTGGGATTCCTCATTTTGTATTCTTTTTAACATAAACCCAAAATAAGTGGCATTGATATTGAGAAATAAGAGTCTTCTCTATCTTCCAAAAAATGAAGTTTCATTTTCTTGACCAAATGAATTAATACCATGTTTCTTGGTATTTGTTTCTTTAAATAGCTAACATTATTTTGGAATTAATACAACCTGAAAAAACGGCTAAACCATCGGTGGAAAAACCCTACTCAAGAAACATTAATTACTAGAAACCTCAAAGTGAGTGATCACTTTCTTAATTCTTCATTCTTAATTCACAGAAAAAAAACAGTGATCTTCACTACTTGTTTATCTTGTGTTTTAAGGTTTCTAAAACAAGTACAAAGATTTAACCAAAAAAAGAGGAAAAATCTTTGCTCTTTTGTGTTTTTTGTTTTGATTTTGAGAGTGAGCTTAAAGAAAAACCCTAGTTATAATTTCTTTAGTTTGGTCTTGTTCTTCATCATTTTGTTGTATTTAGGTTTTCAAAGGAAAGTTATAAACTACATACTATTTGGTTTTCTTCATCATCAGTTTGTTAAATTATTTTAGGGTACTGAAAGATAAAATTTAAAGCTTTAATTATTGCTTTCAAGAAAAATTGTTTTGTGTTAGAAAAAAGAGGTAGTAATTTTCTGAGCTTAAGCAAGTATGATAATGGAGGAGAGAAGTGAGACTAATGGTGATCAGAGGATGGAGGAAATCATGTTGCCCGGCTTTCGGTTTCATCCAACCGATGAAGAGCTTGTAGGGTTTTACTTAAAGAAGAAGGTCCAAGAAAAACCATTCTCCATTGAACTCATCAAGCAACTAGATATCTATAAATATGATCCATGGGATCTTCCAAGTGAGCTCCACATTCTTATTTTCATTTTTCTACCATGTTTAGGGTATTTTGAAACACCTCCATGAATATTAAGTTAAAGAGTATTTGAGCTAAGTAAAACCAATCTCGTTTGGCTTCACATATTGGCTTGGATTAGCAATGAACATATATTGGCAACAACTTGTATCTTGAGAGCTTTTTTTAGAGCTTATAATGAAGTAACATAAATACCATTAAAGGAACAAAATGTACTTGCATAGTTTCATAGGCTTCTTGTTTGGTCAAATGAAAATCATTTTCTTTAACATATCTTTTTTCATCTTTTTTTAGAACTGGCAACAACCGGTGAGAAGGAATGGTACTTTTTTTGTCGTAGAGACCGGAAATACCGAAATAGTGCAAGGCCAAACCGTGTGACAGGGGCTGGATTCTGGAAAGCCACTGGCACCGACCGCCCAATCTACTCATCTGACGGTTCAAGATGTATTGGTTTGAAGAAATCACTTGTGTTCTATAAAGGTAGAGCTGCCAAAGGATTCAAAACCGATTGGATGATGCATGAGTTCCGCTTACCTTCCATGGTCGATCGCAATGGTCAAGCCAAGCGGTTTCTTGAGAAAACAATTCCTCCCAATGTAAGTCATTTCTTTATTAGCATTTTTCACATTAGGGTCAACCCAATCTGTCACAATTTGTTTTAACCCGTTTGCACGTTTTGACCTGTTTGCAGGAACTATGGGCAATTTGTAGAATCTTCAAGAAAGTAAACTCAAGTGCACAAAGAGCTTTTTCTCATTCATGGGTATCTCCAATAATACCAAAAACTCCTTCCCCTGAACCTTGTCAATATGACAAGGACTTTTGCCATTTTGACCATAAACCTATTAATATCGACCCAACACTTTCTACGCTTAGTAACCACAACAAAACCACTTCAACTTTCATGTCAAGTAATCAAGACAGCAATAATTTCTTTTCAGCACACGAACCTACTTACAATACTGGCATTGATGCCTCTTTGCTATTCAACATACCTCCAACTATTTTTGGAGATTTAGGCAAAGGTTTGGATGATATGACCAGCGAAGAACAACATAATTTTAGTGATAGCTGTTTCTCGTTCGGTAGCATACCTGAAATGCAAGAACAAGTTCTAGATCGTACTAACGAGATGATGTTTCAGACTCCAACAAATGTCGTCTACTTCGAGAACCAATGGGATTTCTCAAGTACTAACAATGCAATATGACCGCATATGTTTGTTCATTCTTTCAAGTGTTCAACATAGAATAGACATTTATATCGCCCAGTTTTAGCGTTTAGTTTCTTGCAGTTTTAGACTTTGATTGATATCTACAGTAAATGTTATGAAGTAGTACATTTGTTTAGAACAGATTGACATGATTAATTAGCTTAAACCCTGCAACGGCAAATTAGAATATATACAAGCTGTATACTTATGAATATCTAAGATATAGACATGATACTAGGTTTGTAATCAGAAGCAAAATGACATAAAAATATGTAAATCGACACGAAAGCGTTTTACAAACCAACAGATCTTGAAACCAACTGTTAATCAGAGTATCTTTGAAAATCTTATCAGATGGAAGTTAACACTTGAAATATAAATTTCAATGCAGCCGATATCAAATTAAGCATAGAACATAAAACAAATTCAGACAGAATTCAGGAGACATTCAACGGAAAAATAACTAATAAAGTCGAACCATGTTTGATTGTTGACAAAGTAGAAGTACCATAACATAAAAACATCCCGATTACAGATTCAAAATCTTAACAACCAAAATTACTCTCACGAGGGTGCAGAAGTACTAGAAATTCTAATTCTTTGCGGAGGTCTTTTCCTTTTGCTTTTGAATCTTCAACACTTTCTTCACGATCTTTTGTTCTTCAACCAAGAAGGCCCTAATGATCCTACACAAAAATCAAACAAATTGGTTCAGTAACTATGACACCGGAAAAGAACTGATCAAATGGACCATGAGAAAACCAAAAGAAGAACATAAGAATGAATTGAGCAAATAAAAACTGATGGATATTATAAATATATACCTTTCTCTTACAGCACCAGCAGAAAGTACACCACCATAAGCACGGTTAACAGTTCTCCTGTTCCTAGATAATCTGGACCTCTTGTACTCAGTAGGTCTCAAGTGAGGAATCTGCATAAACCACATGTGATAAGTAGCATACATACAAAGATATCAACATTATTCCTCATATTATACTGATGATAGACACATAATAAAGATGCCACTTTCATTGTGCTCAAGTAAAATTTTAATTTTAAACATTTTTCGAACATTTTGGTTAAAATACAATGGCTTCTATAAAGGTTTGCGTCAAATAGACAAACTTGTAAGTCATCTTTTAGAAGAAAATCTAGCTATATAATGACAGTGACATCTTAAGTGACTAAACAGGAAATAAGAACAACACGGCAGTTTTCTAAAGTTCTTCCTCTAGCTCTGTTTCTTAACTATCCATATTGACAAACTACTGTGAGAGGTCTAGACAATTACCCTCTCTTCAATGACTTAAGACATAAAATTGCAAAAACATCAGACTAGATAGTCATACACCACCAACAAAAAACATACATTCCTTCTGTTTGCAGAACTTGGCAGCAATAATAGTAACAATTAATCATTCGTCCAGTTTACTAGTCCTTCATCTTATCATATCCATTTAACTAAACACAAATATGAGACCCATAAATCTATAATGAAGCAGATCCAAACACTTGAAATTCATAAAAGGCTGTCAGGCTCGCTTATTTTTACTTTTTAAAACTAAAAACATGTTTAAAAGCCATTGCACTAAGGTATCCTGCTCGTTTCAAACTGCCCCCTGTAATTTCAATTCGTATGGTGATTCCCAGCAGAGTATGACAATGCAAATACACATACCGCCAATTCTATTTATGGCGGTCTTACGTACTCTACCAATTCTAAGAAGTTAAGTCACTTTATAAATAAAGATTGATAGCAACAACACTTGGTCGTTTAGCTGTCTAAAAGCAATAACATAAACTCTCTATTACTTTCAAATAAACAAAATGTAAAGATATCACAGTTTACATTGGTAGAAGTAAACCACGATTTCAAAAAAAACTTGAAGCTGAAACTGATTTACAAAACACAACATTAAACTAAGATTAACGATCATACCCCTTGGATTCTCTTGCCAGTAACAGGGCATTTAGGTCCACTAGCCCTCTTCTTGGTAGTCTGATACACTAGCTTACCACCTATCATCGACAAACACAAAACAATCATGTTAAAACCTTATCACACACCAACAAATATCAAACAAATGTAGCATCTCTGAAACTTGGGCTATTAATCAATGCCCTAAGCCAGTAAAAATAATGCAATACGATCACAAATCAAGACACCAAACAAGTAAACAAAAATGACCTCATCAAACATTTTTTTTTTAAATCATTTAACGTGTCAACTTAATAACATTTCTAGTGAATGCCACCTTATGAAAAACACAAAAAAGCTTTTGTCTATACTTATTTTTGGGCTTATGAACTTATCTCATTTCGTCTTATGTTTCATAAGCTAGTAAATAAATTTAAACAAACACCCCCAAATCCTCAACATAACAAAAAACATTAAATATATGCAACACCATTCAACCACATTACTAAAGGGGTGTTTGTTTCAGCTTATATATGTGGTTTATGGCTTATTTGATTTTGTGCTTATGCTTCATAAGCTGGCTTTTTGTGGCTTATTTTGAATATTTTTTTTCCTGGCTTATACAAATATTCTTATGTTATAAGAAGCTTATCATATACACCTAATTTTTTTTGAAAATAAGCCACAAAAAGTGAGGTTATGAAACATAAGCCGAAAACCAAATAAGCCATAAGCCACATATATAAGCTGAAACAACCACCCCCTAAACACCAAACAAATATATATAACACATCCGACAATAATACGTAGAATAACAAACATATTAAATATCGAAAACAATAAATATAGCATGTATCAAATCATAAACAATAAATGTATGATATTAAAAAATAAAAGAAGTAGGTACCAGGGGTTTTGACAACCCTGTGTTGATTGGATTTGGTGGCATAGCTGTGACGCTTCCTGTATGTCAATCGCTGCACCATTTTCACCCTTCTTCTTCCTTCCCTACGACGGCGACAATAATGTTTAACTAAGTGGAGGAGGCTCAAATGATAAAGATGTGTCTATATTAAGGGTGCCCTAGCTACCTTGGACCTTACTTGGGCCGAATTTATAACTTGGGCCCAACTTTTCTTACTACCCTTAAATACCAATTTATTGTTTTTGTTTTCCGGCAGGCTTCCCGGAAACCCCATGGATTTTTGCCTTGTAGTATAACTTTTTGCCAAAAATACTGATTTTTCTGAAATGAACATGGTCTCTAAATTTTGGGTTATGTGTTTTGTTTAGTTAGTTCATTGTATCATCGTCAAAAAAATTTGAACTTGACCACTTATAGACTTGATTCCACCGCTGAGTGGAGATAACATAAGGGAGCGAAAATGAGTTAAGTGTAGTACTTTAAAGCTCGAGATTTAGCTTGACTGCTAAAACTAGAGTTCAACCAAGTCTTAAATTTTAAGCTCGAGCTCAACTCGTTTATACTGAGTCGATATTTAATAGCTTACGAGTTGTCTCGTCTCATTTACACCCTAGATACCGTTTGGCATGAGATATAATGTGGAATGCCCGTAATCTTAATTGTAAAACTAGTCAATTTTTTGTTTTCAATGTGAGTTTTTTTATTTATTTTATTTAACTTGTTACATGTTTTACTTGCAAAACAAACTTTGATAAATTACATCATTCAAGGGTAGACCCCGAGACCAAGTGCAATAAACAAATTGTCACGTAATAATATAGATTGAATTAAAAAAATAAATAAAAAGTTATCAGGTTCAATTTGAAAAAAGATCAAGAGTTTTTAACAAAATTTGAGGTAAATGAGGTTTTTGTAAACCACCGAGACACCCACCCTTTTAAAAATAATATAATAAATAAATAAATAAAAATCCTCACCTGCACGGACAATATGTAAAAAAGCAATACTTAAGCTAACTTAACAACTACTCAAGTTAAGAGAGTGTCCATCCGCTTTGAAGAACATGACCATTTTCTTATTGTTTAAAAAACCAGTTTTTTAGTAGACATGAGCAAGTTGGTCTCTAGACCAATCGGTTTTTCGCCCAAAATCGACTTCCAATGATCAAGCGAGGTCAACCAGATCTTATAACATTACTTTTCTTGCGTAGTTCTCTCATTTGGAACCAACTAATCTTTTCCGCCTAAAGGTTAACCTTCAAAATTGTTGCATGTGATGTTTATACTTGGATCCCTCCTATCGTAGAATCCCAAAACTCTAGACTTAATAAAACGAGATGTTTTATAATTTCTATTGTTACGCGACACTAACACTTTGTTCTCGAGTATCATTTAAGGAAAGAAAATGAAGTGAAACAGAAAAATTGTATTCTTGAGTATCATTTAAAGAGAGAAAGAAGATGAAAAGTACCGATGAATAAAGGTGATTTGGTTAATTTTGATGTGAAATATTTTCTTTCAATTAGTTCCAAGTTTTTACTTTTCCTTACTCGAAAATTTTGAGAACTGAGCATTTTTGGACATAGCTCAAAATCTTGTGTACATACAAAAACACATATTGACATATATATACACAAGCAAAACAAGGATTAGATGTACAAAGTAGTGCATGAGCAAAGTATATAAATCTCAAGAAAAACGAATTTAATATGTCAAAAAGAATCATGTCTACAAAGATCAAGACAAAACAATTTTATACACATCACAAAACAGGACTCTTAAGAATAAAAAAAAACTGATTAAAGAAAACATAGATATAACAACAACAATGTGTTATCCCCCCTTTGGCAGCTGTTAGTATTTTAAACGATCAAACATTGTCCTCTTGTGGAGCCACGGTGGGAGTCGCTGCGGTTGTTAGGGCTTGTGCCGGTGCTGGTGATGGCGCTGGTGCTGGGGCAGCAGATGCTATTGCAAAGTGTAGGCCTCGTCTTTGTCCTGCTTGCAATACAAAAGCAATCTGTGATGCCGCCAATGCTGCAGCCTCCTATTATATAAATATGCAAATGCAAATTAGCACAATTCGTACGGGTTATAACTCATAGTGAGTCGGGTTGACCTAAAAGTCTAAAATGCTAACAAAAATATTAAGTAAAGACGTAGACACACCTGTCTTTGCCTACGACGTTGCAAGATGCTGATGGCCCAGGCCATGATGTAACACGGAAGAAGGAACCCAGCAACTCGAAGCAAGAAAAGCTGCCAATAAAAGATGATTAATAAATACAGTACATAAATAATACCTCAACAAGAAAAACATACACGAATGTATATTAAAATTAACCACTTACAGTCAAGAAAGTAGATGCATCTTCATTTCCATCTCCTTCAGATTCTGGCACAGTTACTGCATGCCGTAATAGCAGAAGAGCCATTAACTGCAAAAATAATAAATCAAATATTGACAAAGTTAATTTAACATTTTTAGAATTATTTTAAACTATGTATAATTGCCAAGACTTACAATTAAAACCGCTGAACGACAAAATGCAGCTCCACTAGCGTTTGATGCATTATAATCCTCGTATTCGGCTTCAAGAAATTGACGTTCAGCTTCAGCAATTGCCAAGAGACGTGGGTCGTTAAGATCCATTGGTGTCCCTGATATTTGCCATCCTCCCCTGATAAAATGAATCCAAATTTTACTTATCATCAAAAACAAAAACACGCGTTTTTTTAAAAAAATAAAAAAGAGAAAAACTGTTTACCCGATATCTATAGTAGTTTCTTCCAATCGGGCTCGGGGAGGAGGGGCAGTATATCCAGGTTGGTAAGACTGAATACCAAATCATCATAGTCCATAAGAACAAATACATTTTCTTTGCTAGTGCTGAATAGTCACTTTTGTTGATTTTACTAAACTATGTTTAAATTATAAAAAAACGTACTTGATGGCATATTTCACAAGTGATGTCACCCTTTTCATTGCACCAATGTTGAACACACTTCCTATGAGCATACTGCATAAACATCAAGTTCAACGAATGTCACACAACTGCTTTGGAACCGCACATCCAAACACACCCAATAATAAACAAATGGATTACCTTAAGACTGCCATTGCAAGAACAGGGTGTCTCCAAAATATCAACTGAATCTTCCTCTTGGCAAATACGACACTCTGCTGTTGTTATTAGAGGCGCTTCCTCATCATCTAAGGCCCCATTCTCATCGGCCGCACGAGTTAAGTTAGTGCACGATGAGAGGCCCACCATCTCCTCATTCCTTTTAATGTTTTCCACGCTCACAGGCTTCACCAATCGATCCACATCCAGAACCAATTGATCGCCCATTTAAAGAATACTCAAGCCTATGTATAAGAAAAAATACATAAGCAAACCAAAATCTATATCCTCACTTTCACAAAATTGTAACCCCGTATCGAATTCAGGAATTTTTTTTATCATGATTAAAAAAAAGCATTATGACATGAAAGAATAAGTCAATGAACATCGTCTAACCTTTTCATATGACTCATGTAAATTACAACCACATTAAGCTACCAAACATAAATCTAACCAAAACCCATGTACATTTAAGCACATTTTAAGATACCCGACATCAATTTCAACCAATACCAATGCATACAAAATCCTATAAACTACAATTTAAACGCTTTCACATATTAACATATAAAGCATAAAATTTACACATTTCAAGATAAAAGGCAACAACTTTAACCAATATAAAAATTTCAAGGTGGCCTAAAGGTCTCAAAAGAGACTCGGGTTCAAACCGCGTTGGGTGAACAACTCATACCGATTAGGCCGCGAGAGCCAAAAAAGCTCGACAGGTAACCCGAAGTTTTTAAACCAATATCATTGCACAAAGCCCCCCAAAATCTCTAATTCTTATTGCATTAAATTCCCCCAAACTAGAAATCAAATTGGGGAAACACAAATTAAACAAAAACCCATAAAAATTAAACACATTTCAATACAAAAAACATCAACTTTAATCCCAAAATCCTATATTACATTTCATTAATAAAAAACACAAATTCAACAAAAAAATATAAAAATTACCAGTCTTAATCAGGGAAACATAAATTAAACAAAAACCCATTAAAATTAAACACATTCCAATACAAAAAACATCAACTTTAATCCCAAAAACTCAAATTCACATTTCATAAATAAGCCCCAAATTCAAAAACAAATTAGGCAAACAATAATTAAAAACCAAACTAAAAATGAAATTAGACCAAAACCCATTTCAAATAAAGACATTTCAATATAGAAAGCATCAACTTTAATCCCAAAATCTCTAACTAAACCCATATAAATAAAACATTTTAGCATGCAAAACATCAATTTAAACCAACACCATTACATAAAAACGAAATCTAACCAATACCCATTTCAAATAAACACATTTCAATATTAAAAACACCATCTTTAATCCCAAAATCTCTATAAAAAAAAATACCTGCAAACGAAGAATGAAAAATAATAATGAAAAGATGGTTGGGAGGGAGAATTGGAAGCAAAAAATGGAGATGTGAAAATCGAGATTTCTTCTTCTTATTATTGGGGTGTCTCGATTAACACTGTTTTTTTAATTATGTGTGAGATTTTATTTGTAGCTAGTAATTTAGGGGGGAATTTAATTGTTCCTGAAATTTAGGGGTATTTTGAGACGTTGGAGATTTTGGTGATTCGGTGATTTTAGGGATTTGTGTTCAACGGTTGGTAGATGATGAGGGAGTTATTATGCTAGCTGACTTTTGAGTTTACATTTGACTAAGCTTTTATTTTTATTTTTGTTTTTTTAAAAGGTTTTTCTATAAAAGTGGAATGGGTTAACAAAGTTCAGGGGTCTGTTGTGTACATATAGTAAAGTGTAAGGTTGTAGTTTGTACATAATTAGTAAAGTGTTGTTTAGTCTCTCTTTAAATACCTGTATCATTCATTTCATTTTCAGGTAATCAATCTAACAAACTTTCCCTAAATCCTCTCATTTCACTGTGTGTTTACTGTGTGTTTGTATCTTGTTGTTCTAGTTCACATGGTATCAGAGCGTGAATAACAAGATTCACCTCATTTCAATCACTAAATTCGTGTCTCAATTCTGTTACAATCAGTTAGATCGATTCTTGAGATCAATTCTTGATTCTCAATCAATCCAATTGATTGATTACTGTGTTAATTGATTCAATTTCAAGTGTGATTGTGAGTTGTTGTTAATTGTGCTTCCGCGATTGTAACAATGAGTCCTGCTAGTAGTAATTCAGTTCAGGGAGGTGTTGACATCAGTCTTGTGCAAAATCCATCGTTCTTGCATCCTTCAGATGGTTCTGGATCACTTTCCATTCAAGAAAAGTTGGTAGGTGCTCAGAATTATCGTTCTTGGAGGAGGTCTGTGGAAATTGCTTTGTCAACTAAGAGGAAACTAGGGTTCATAAGAGGTACAATTCCTAGATCTTCTGATCCTGCTTTGTCTGAACAGTGGGAAACTTGTAATAATATGGTGATAAGTTGGTTAATGTCTTCTGTATCTGAGTCTATTGCTAAGTCAATCATGTTCATTGGAACTGCTTATGAGATTTGGAGTCAGTTGGAAAAGAGATTTGCCGAGTAATGGATCAAGAAAGTATAAATTGAATAGGGAAACATATGATATTGTGCAGGCTGGGCAACCAATCAGTGAGTATTATACAAAAATGAAGTGTGTATGGGAAGAATTGGACTCTATGAATGTGTTGCCTAGGATTTCTAATGTTACAACTGAAATAACTGCTTTCTTGAATGCTATTCATACTCAGAAGGAAGAGCAAAGACTTTTTCAGTTTCTCAATGGTCTTGATGAACATTTCTCAGCACAAAGAAGTCAATTGTTGCTTAGTTCACCATTGCCAAGTGTAGAATCTGCTTGTGCATTGCTTCAACAAGAAGAGTCTCAAAGGGAAGTGTTTGGTAGAACTTTGGATTCTCCTATGGAGTCAACTGCTTTGTATACAAGAACTGAGAATAAGGAGAAGTGTAGTATATGTGGCTATAAGTGGCATCCAGCAGACAAGTGTTGGGAGAAGATAGGTTATCCTTTTTGGCATTACAAGTATAAGCAGAATCAGGCTAAAAACAAAGGTAAGAGTGTGGTTAAACAAGGAGGGAATCAGCCAAGAAGAACTATTGCTGCAACTGCTAAGACTTCTGGTCACATTATGTTTACTTCTAAGCAATTTGAGCAGCTTATGAAGAGTTTGCCTCATTTCAATTCTGCTGATATGAAGTATTCTACTAACACTGATGAGGAACTTGATAATGAGTTTGTGGCAGGTATATCCTGGTACTCCTGTTTGTCTTGTTCTAAAATTGTTATGCATGGCTGGATAATTGATACTGGTGCCACATACCATATGACACCTAAAGTCACAGATGTGTTTGAGCTGAAAACACTAAATTTTAAACCACAAATAACTCTACCAAATGGTCAAATCTCACATATTTCTCAAATTGGGAAGGTTAAGCTTAACAATGGAATTATGTTGAAGGATGTGTTAGTAGTTCCCACCTTTAAGTTTAGTCTTCTATATGTGACCAAATTGACAGAAGATAACAATTGTTTTGTCTCTTTTTATCCAAAATTATGTGTCATCCAGGACTTGACAACAAGGAAGGTTCTGGGTCTGGGTAAGAGAAGACATGGTCTCTATCATCTGCTTAATATCCCTCTTGATCAAATTCACTCCAAGCTGCAATCTATGGTGGTAACAGCTATGGAAGATTGTAGTCTGTTTTCAATTTTCTCAAATACTGTCAATCATAATACGCATGCTGCAAGTGTATTTTCAAATTCATATACTTTGTGGCATCATAGATTAGGACATTTGTCAAATTATAATCTCAAACATGTACCTTGTGCTTCCCTGTCAAAACTCAATTCTAATTCAGAAGTGTGTCTTTCATGTCCTATGGCAAAATTTACAAAATTGCCATATTCATATAGTGAGTCACATGCTGTTGAGCCTTTTCAATTGATACACATTGACATCTGGGGACCATACAAAGTTCCTACCAATGGAAAGTTTAGGTATTTTCTTACAATTGTGGATGATTGTAGTAGAGCAACTTAGACTTATCTCTTAGTTCAAAAGTCAGACTCACCCACAGTTTTGACTACTTTCTGCAAGTTTGTTGAAACACAATTTGAGAAGAAAGTCAAAGTAGTTAGGTCTGATAATGCTCTAGAATTTCTAAAGGGATCACTTAGGCCTTATTTCATTGATAAAGGGATAGAACATCAAACTTCATGTGTGGATAGGCCACAACAAAATGGTAGAGTGGAGAGGAAGCATAGGCATATTTTGGAAGTGGCTAGAGCCCTAAGATTTCATTCTCATTTGCCATTGGAATATTGGGGTGATTGTGTACTCACTGCTACATTTCTCATAAATAGAACACCTTCATCAGTTCTACAACACAAGACACCTTATGAAGTTTTGTCGAATAAAAAGCCAGTGTATAGTCTTTTAAGAGTATTTGGGTGTTTAGCCATGGCCAGTAATCCTGATAGAACTGCTGATAAGCTTTCTCCAAGAGGTGTTCCATGTCTTTTCTTAGGCTATCCACAACATCAAAAAGGCTACAAGCTACAAAATCTTCTTACCAAAACCAGATTTGTGTCCAGAGATGTGCAGTTTTATGAAGATATTTTCCCTTATTCCAAACCACACATGCTTAAGTTGCTACAACCTCTTCCTTCACCTACATCTCAACCAACTCATTGGTATGATGATTATGTGACTACCACTGTTCCTAATAACTCCACCACACCAAATCCTAAAAATGTTCCAAATCCTATTGCCTCAACACAAGTTCCTGAACCTGTACTAGTAACTCCACCTACTGAAAATGCACCTAGAAGGTCATCCAGAACAACAACAACTCCTCAGTGGCTACAGGATTATGTCACTCCCACTATTTCTAGAGCTAACCAAGTATCAGTGACTCATGTTCAATCTCAATTTCAAGTTTTTCTTACTACTCTAATAGCACAAGTTACACCTACTTCCTTTAGAGAAGCAATTAAAGACAAAGACTGGTGCTTGGCTATGAATGATGAGTTGAGAGCTCTGGAGTTGAATGACACTTGGGAAGTCACAGAATTGCCACCTTCCAAGAAAGCAATTGCTTGTCACTGGATATTTAAAACCAAGTTAAAAGCTGATGGTACTGAGGACAGGAAGAAAGCAAGGCTAGTAGTCAATGGAAATAGGCAAAGGAAGGGTGTAGATTATGAGGAAACTTTTGCCCCAGTGGCTAAAATGGTCACTGCCAGAGCCTTACTTGTTGTAGCTGCCATGAAGATGTGTACATGCAACTACCTTTAGGCTACACTGGTAAGGGGGAGCCTGTTCAAGATGTTCCTAAGTCTACTAAGGTTTGCAAGTTAAAGAAATCCTTGCATGGGCTCAAGCAGGCACCAAGCCAATGGTTTGCCAAATTGTCATCTGCTCTAGTATCTTTTGGCCATGTTCAATCAAAAGCAGACTACTCATTGTTTGTTAAGAAGAATGAGACATCTTTTACTGCAGTTCTAGTGTATGTTGATGATCTCTTGATCACTGGAACTCATGCAGAAGAAATTAAAGTTTTGAAGTCTCAATTGAACTCTCGTTTTCACATGAAAGACTTAGGACCTCTTAGTTATTTTTTGGGATTGGAAGTATCAAGAAGTGAGCAGGGTATTTTCATATCTCAAAAGAAGTATACTATGGAGTTGTTGCAGGAATATGGTGTTCTTAATTCAAAGCCTTACAAGTTGCCAATGGATCAACATGTGAAGCTTCAAGCTGATTTGGGTACTCCTCTACCTGATCCTGAAATCTATAGAAGACTCATTGGCAAGTTAATCTACCTTACCATTACCAGACCTGATATTTGCTTCACAGTACAAGTGTTAAGTCAATTTATGCAGCAACCAACCTCAGTACATATGCAGCTGACTAAACATTTGTTGAGATATCTTCTTAATAGTCCAGGGCAAGGTGTTTTATTGGCTAATGGTCCATCAGTTCATCTAACTGCTTATTGTGACTCTGATTGGGCTAGTTGTCCTATGACAAGAAGATCTACAACAGGCTATTGTATATTTCTAGGTGATTCACCCATTTCATGGAAATCTAAGAAACAGAATGTTGTTTCAAGGTCATCGCAGGCGAGTATAGAGCTATGGCTCTAACATGTTGTGAAGTTACATGGTTGGTCAGTTTATTGAAAGACTTGGGTATTAAAGACTTAGGTCCAGTTGATTTGAAGTGTGATAATCAAGCTGCCATATACATTGCTGCTAATCCTGTATTCCATGCCAGAACCAAACACATTGAAGTGGACTGCCACTATGTTAGAGATCAAGTTAAGTCTGGAGCAGTTCATCCATCTTATGTTCCCTCTAAAGCTCAAGTAGCAGATGTCTTTACTAAAGTCTTACCTGTGGATCAGCATCAACATCTTCTACACAAGTTGGGAGTTCCAGCTTCTTCTCACTCTCAACTTGAGGGGGAGTATAGAAGTGGAATGGGTTAACAAAGTTCAGGGGTCTGTTGTGTACATATAGTAAAGTGTAGGGTTGTAGTTTGTACATAATTAGTAAAGCGTTGTTTAGTCTCTCTTTAAATACCTGTATCATTCATTTCATTTTCAGTTAATCAATCCAATAAACTTTTCCCAAATCCTCTCATTTCACTGTGTGTTTGTATCTTGTTGTTCTAGTTCACATTTTCTAACTTATGCCCTATGGTCACAAGTTAAAACATTAAAAGTATACATGGACTCACAAAAAAGTACACAGGAATCCGCATAAAAGTACAGACAAGTGTATTTTTACGTGGGTCCCTATGTACTTTCAGTGTACTTTTTGTGTGTGCTTTAACTTGTGCCTCTAGGGCACAAGTTAGAAAAACCTTTTTTTTAAATCAGTTGCGTCATTTTAGTGTCTCGTCAAATCAGTTGCGTCATTTTAGTGTCACGTCAGCATTTTCTAAATTGAAACATTTTTGCTAATGGTGTTGTGTGTTGGTGATTTTGCATCACCAATGTGATTTAAGTGTAATGGATTGACTTAGTTGATAAATGTGTAATCTTGATAAATGTTCAACAAATCGGGGTTGTGCGGAGTGCACACTTGTATGACGTTATTATGATTATCATTCGGGGGCGAAGCCCCGGATCACGAGAGGTCCAGGGGCAGCACCCCTGGTAGCAGGGTCCAAAGGGCGGCAACTACATTAAAAACGCACTTGAAAATAAAATTCCCAGAATTGTGGACTTGATTTTTGCCTGGAGTTAGTACTGCTTTCATATATTAGTACTGCTGGTTGTAGCAAGTTAGTACTGCTACTTGATTTTGTGGTTAAATAACTTCGATGGCAGTTACAACCGACATTCGGTTTTGTTGATCATATATATATATATATATATATATATATATATATATATATATATATATATATATATATATATATATATATATATATATATATATTATCCTTTACGTTCGGTTTTTATAACAACAAAAACATATTTTTGTTTCTTAATTTGAGTTTTATCCGATTTAAGATATCGATAGAACCATCGAAATACTTCTATCTGAAAGTGCTTACACGACTTTGCTCGTCGTCAAACCGAAGAACACTCAACCGACGCACCACCGACGAGGTGGTGCACGTGGGAGTGGTCTTACACGAGCTTATATGTTTTCGGTTTATATTTTAAATTTTCCGGCTTATTTTAGAAAACTATGAGCTTATATGAGTTTAAATAAACCCCCTTAAAATTATATATATGTGAAATGATTTGCACGTTCAATTTTTTGGTTGACACACACCAACTTGTGCATTAACCTATTGTACTGTGTATACATTCTGCTTTAACTCATTGTGCAAATCAAAAACGCAAATCATCTCCCTATATATATTGTTCTTAGGAGTGGTCTTTCAAAATAAATAGCAATATTGATATTTGTTGACTATACTCATAAAAAGTACGATTGTTAACATCATGCTATTATATCTCTCTAATACATTGCTCAAGCAGGATTAGGTGATGGTAGTGTAATTGTTGGGATATTGATGGCTTTTGTGTTTCCAAGGATATATATATATATATATATATATATATATATATATATTTTAATATGCATTGGCTAGTGCAAGTTTAGGTATGATCAAATGAGAAATATAATTAAGATGAGAAAAATGAGAAGAAACCACCACCACAAATATTAGATGCATTCATAAAAATAAATGCATCTCCATATTATTTCTTTTTCCTTATTTGAAATATCTTGCTACAATTATTTCTCACTCTTCTCATTTAAAAAATTCTTCCCACTATATACATACTCAGTGTAAGTTTAGTTGAAAGTTGAAACACTAACACTATTGAGCTTAGGCTGCCGTTCAGGAAAAAGCTATTGAGCTTGGGTTGACTCAACCTTGAAACTTGATTTGAGGTCAACCGAGTCTTTCGTATTTAAAAGTCTTTGTTTCTTAATTTGAGATCTTGTGATAACAGAAGCTTGATACAGATAGTGAGCTTTACAAGCTAGTGTTATTAATGTTGGTTATTTTAGTGTAATTGGATTAACTTGTTTTGACCAATTTTTATCATGATAATACATCATTTAGGTTTGGAGGTGCGGAGTGCACACCTACTTGAATTTATTATGATCTTAGGGGCGAAGCCCCTAAGGGACAGGGTCCGGGGCGGCCCCGTAAATCCAAGGGCACAGCTGGTCCAAGGGCGAGCCCCTGGGGTCGAAGTTGTATGTAGAAATTCCACTATGTCGCTATGTAGAAATTCCTGCTGAAGTTGTATGGAATCTGCTGAAGTTATGTGGAATCTGCTGAAGTAGTGTGAAGTCTGAAGCTTTGATTATCTTTGAAGTTATGTTCCTCAGAAATTAATTTTCGGAAATTGAGGGACAAAACTTGACAACCTGAAACCCTAAAACTGCTTTGGCAGTTATCCCGTATCATTGTTATATACGGTTTATTTGGTCATATATTTTCTCTTGGTTCAATATATCTCGGATAAACACATACGAGAAAATTCTCATTCTCTAAATTGTATCCGATTGAATAATTTGGTAGAACCACCGAATTGATTCGATCTGAAAGTGTTCACACGCCTTCCAGAGATTTAAGCATATCCACAGTGTTCGTTATTACTACATATCCCCTACAATTAACAACTAGTTTAACTTGAAAGTTTACTCAATTAGCTTAACCTTGAGTTCATGGCCGGATTTGAGCATGTGCGGAGTGATCAACCGCACAGGGCCTCCAAATTTACAAGGGCCCCATAATTTTTAGCCATGAGTGCTCATTTGTTTCGGATTTTAGCATAAAACTGATAGGAGTGTGTTCTAAAACTAAAGTTGTTTTGATTTATGAAAAATTTAAAAAGATATAGGTTGATTTAAGTGATTTCAGAGCTTGCATAAACAGGAACATGTGACGTCTTGAGGAAGATGACTATCTTTGGAAATTTACATTTTACACCCTAAATTTTAAAGTGATTCTACATTTATTATTAAAGAGTTTAAAAATTGACATTTTCAACCCAAATTTAAAAAACTATTACCAAAAGTCTAATGCATATCTTTTATATAATAAAAAGATTAAATCATTTCGGAGTGTTTTTGGAAAACCCTTCTTATTGAAAAAAAATTGGGCCAATAGGTGATTTCAATTTCGCCATGTAAGCAAAATCATGTGATGTGATTGGTTAATAAAAGTCAAAATTAAATTGATAACTTTAATAAATTTGGTGGAGAAATTTGGTTGATAAAAAAAACACATAAAAATATATGTGTCAAATTTGTGAAAACAAAAACATAAAAAAAGAGGAGGTGATTAATAAAACTTTAGTGGTTGATGTTTTAAAAATTATATAGAGTTAAGTGTAATATTATAAACCTCCATGTTTTTTAATAACTTTGAATTATAACAAATATCTCCTTATACTTTATACGCTTTAAACTTTATATCTTAAAAAATACAATGTATATGTTGTTATAAAATAACAACATATAAATTTACATAAGATTATAAGTATCAACTTTTTTTACTATATACGTTCAATAAGGACTCATTTATTTCATTTTTAAAATAACCTACGTGGACACGAGTTTACATTTTAAATACGGCTAAATTACTGAAAACGGAATATAATTATCAAATTGTAAGCACGGTTTACTTTAATATAAAAATAAATATACGCGATTGTACTTATAACAATGATTCATTTAATTATTTTTTATTTATATAAGGCTATCTAGAAAAAACATTTTTATAAAACATCAACATAATATCAACGCTCATTATAAAATAAGTATACTTTAACTTTATCAACACTCATTATGTGCTATTAAACTTACATCTGTGTACAACATAATATCAGTAGTGAAATTTAAATAACAATATCGACATCTTTGTCAGCTAAATAAAATTATATCTTGAGTTACCTAACAAAAATTTTTATGTGTAAACTTCGTGCGTGCACGAAACTTATCTATATAATTATATGCAATTACCTTTAAAGACACAATATTCAATATTAATACAGAATAAATTTTTTTGTCAAAACTCTGTGCGTGCACATATATTATAACAAGTTGCAATCATGAAAAGAAATTATGTATCGTCGAAGGTCTTTAAAAAGTGGTTCAACAATACTATTGTGACAAATTTATACCATTTGCCTTAGATTTACTTAAAATACATTTTTTGTCATTTTTTTTAGCTTATCTTGCATATGCATAAATTTAGCTTGTTCAGAACATACATTGTAATTTTGGCACAGGGCCTCTAAAAACCACGAGACGGCCCTGCTTGAGTTACGTTGTAATATCAAGTTGACTTTACTCAAAAACATCTTTAAGCCAACTAAGTTATTTTCTAATTTCTATTACGATTAACATTACTTATCTTTTGGACTGACAAGTAATTCATAAATTCTATAGAAAAACAATAAAAAATGAAGGTTTGTAATTTTAGACTGACAAGTAATTCATAAATTCTATAGAAAAACAATAAAAAACGAAGGTTTGTAATATGTAGGTGTAATAAGTATATAAATGAAAGTCTAAATAGTAAAAAGAGTGTTGTTATACATATACTTTAAGATATAGAGGAGAGTTATTTTACATACCAAACTTTTTTTACATATCAAGGGACTCATCTCCACCATCCATTTAAAAAGAAATCAATGGCAGAGATTAAAAGCATTTTATTATTTCACTTATTTTTTATAATTTAAATATCTCTTAAACCGTTAATCGTTAAGCAAAAATAATTACACCGTCGCGACGAACATTTAACTATCTTTCTATAGATGGGCATTTTGATATATTTTCGAAAAAAGAAAAAAAAAATCGTTTTTTTTCACGTTTTTTCGTCTTTTTTTTTCATTTTTCTTCGAAACTAAAATTTGCATGAAATATCATATATGATTTACCACTAATTTGAATCACATATGATATTACATATCATATGTGATACTAGTGTTAAATCATATGTGATAAATCACATATGATATACATATCATATATGATATAACACTAATATCACATGTGGTATTCAAATTAGTGTTAAATCATATATGATTTTTTATGCAAATTTCAGTAACGTAAAAAAACGTGAAAAACACGAAAATTTTTTTTTGTCGAAAGTATATCAAAGTGCCTATCTATAGAAAGATAATTAAATGCTCGTCGTAATGTTATATTTTTTTTCGCTTGACGATTAACGGTTTGAAAGATAATTATATTTGAAAAAAAAAGGATGAAAGTGGATTTTTTTTTAATTTGGGATTAATCTCATCATTAGATCAAATAAAAATAGAGGGCGGAGATTGATCCCTTGGTATGTAAATAATCTTTTGTCCTCAAATGATCTTATAAATTTGAGGACAAAAGATTATTTACATACCAAGGGATCAATCTCCGCCCTTCATTTTTATTTGATCTAATGACATGAAATCCAACAATTAAAAACCCATTTTCATCATTTTTTTCAAATATTAATATCTTTCAAACCGTTAATCGTTGAGCGAAAAAAATATATCATTGCGACGAGCATTTAATTATCTTTTCTATAGATGGCACTTTGATATACTTTCGACAAAAATTTTTTTTTCGCATTTTTCACGTTTTTTTTCTAGTTTTTTCGTTTTTTTACGTTACTGAAATTTGCATTAGAAAAATCATATATGATAAAACACTAATTTGAATATTAAATGTGATATTATTGTTAAATCATATATGATATGTAATATCACATGTGATATTAGTGTAAAATCATATATGATATCACATGTGATATTACATATCATATATGATTTAACACTAATATCACATGTGATATTCAATTTAGTGTTTTATCATATATGATTTTTTTCATGCAAATTTCAGTAACGTAAAATAAAAGAAAAAAATACGAAAAAACGTGAAAAAAACAAAAAAAAATTCGTTTTTCGAAAGTATATCAAAGTGCCCGTCTATAGAAAGATAATTAAATGCTCGTCGACGTAAATATTTTCGCTTAACGATTAACGGTTTAAAAGATATTTAAATTATAAAAAATGAGTGAAATAATAAAATGTTTTTAATCAAATTGATTTTTTGATGGATGGTGAGATGATGGTGAAAAAGTTTGATATGTAAAATAACTCTCCTCATACTTTAAGGTTATTTTACTTCATATGATGTGACATAAATTATTTTTTATTTTAAATTTCCTACATTGTTATAATTTTATTCACTAATCAAGTTAAATTACTGTCAAATCCGGTCCTAAGTTTAATCCTGACTTTTTTTTCAGTTAGTAAGAAACAACTAAACATTACTTAAGACTAGTCCTTGATAAATGGTAGTCAACACCACAGATGTAAAAAGTTTGTGTTTCTCCACCAATTTAAACCTTTCGAATAAATCACTATAAAATTTTTATTTATTTTTTCTTTTTTTTCAATGTTACTTTCAGCTCTAAAAAAATAATAAAATAAAATAAAATAAAAAATTAACCGATAAATAATGAGGATAAAAATATAATTTATCAGGATGCATGGATAACTAGAACCAAAGTTTACAATGTTTTTCAACAATAAAGAGATACATGTGAATAAATTAAAAACCAAAACTATCATATAGATTCAAAAGACCTAGGGAGTCTGACCCATTTTCGTTAGATGGTCTTCTGAGCCTAGACAATAAACCAAAAACTTTGAAAGAGCCGGTGAGTAAGGATCAGTTACATAAGAGTTCTTTTGACCTCAATAATAGCTTTCATTCACCAGAGGAAACAAAGAATGAAACTTCAGTATGAGTTGGGGATGATAATATCAAGAAGGTGGAGCTCCAATCGGACAACATTAAAGAAGAGGTTCGCTTGACCAAGGAGATTGGTAAGACGATCGGTATCAATCTCTCCAAGGATTCCAATGGGATTATTAAATCGATCGAAGATGAAGGTATTAATCTTGTTTTCCAATGAATTGTCTCTCTATTAATATAAGAGGGTTGGGTGGAGATCTTAAACCCAAATGGATTAAAAGTATTGTTTGTAATGAAAAGGTTTCTTTCTTAGTCATCCAAGAAACCCAAATGGGGGGTGTTTCAAATGATAGAATTAGGAAATTCTGGGGTAATAGAGGTATGGAGTTCGACCTTATTGAGCCTTCGGGTAGATCGGGGGGTCTTATCAGCATTTGGGACCCTTCGATTTTTAAGAAGGTTGAGGTTATCAAATTGGATAATGTTCTTATTTGTAAAGGGGTTATCAAGGGGTGTACGAATATGGTATATATTGCCAACGTGTATGCCCCTCAAAAATTCCGTGATAAAGTCAAGGTTTGGAACGAGTTGCTCGAAGTTAAAAACAGGCAGGGGGCTGGTGGTTGTTGATGGGGGATTTTAATTCGGTTAGGCATAAGGAAGAGAGAAAAGGTTCTAAATATAAGTCTAACAACGCCAGGGAATTCAACTCGTTTATTGATAAGGATGAATTATTCGAGTACGAGATGAAAGGTAGTAAATTTACATATTTAAAAGAAGATGATAGAGGGAAGAAGCTTAGCAAGATCGATAGACTTTTGGTTAGTAGAGAAGTCTTGGATTTTTGGCCTAATGCTTCTCTTAGGGCGCTTCCTAGACTTTTCTCGGATCATAATCCGATTCTATGGTCAACGGTGGAAAGTAACTTCGGTCCTAAGCCATTCCGTTTCTTCAACTCTTGGCTTGATCATCCGGGCTGTTGTGATGTGGTTAATGAAACTCTTAGTAAGTTCTCTTTCACGGGGCCTACCGATTTAAAGTTATTGTAGAAATTCAGAAGCCTCCGTAACAATCTTAAGAAATGGAGAGACGAGAAGATTAAAAAGGAAGGGGAAGAATTAGAGTTATGTAAGAAAGAGCTCGAGGAAATCGAGGCAAATTTGGAGGATCATGATCTTAATGAGCAAGACTTTTGGTCTCGGATGAAACGCAAAAAAAGGATTTTAGAAATCGAAGAAAGTAAAAACAAGGATTTGAAACAAAGGGCTAGATGTAGATGGAATATAGATGGCGACGAGAACTCTCGGTATTTTCATGGTCTCATCAATAATAGAAAAGTTTCAAATTTTATTCCGGGCTTGATGGTAGGGGACGAGTGGGTGGAGAAACCGAATAAGATCAAGAGAACGGTGTTTGATTTTTTTAGAGCCAAGTTTAAAGAGAATGAAATTAGCAGACCTGATATCTCTTGCAACCTGGTTTCGATTCTGTTGGAGATGGAGGCTACATATATTGAGTCTAGATTCACAAAGGAGGAGATAAAGCGTGCCACTTTCGAATGTGGTGATGATAAATCTCCTGGTCCCGACGGTTTTTTATTTAAATTTATTAAACGGTACTGGCCCTTATTTGAAGAAGATTTTTATGATATTATGAAGACGTTCCACGAGGAAGAGAAAATCAGCCATGGTTGTAGTTCGGCCTTTATTGCTTTGATTCCCAAGATTAAAGACCCTGGTTCCCTTAATGATTATCGCCCGATAACCCTTGTCGGCATTATCAGTAAAGTTGTCTCTATGGTAATTGCTAACAGACTTAAGAGAGTCCTGGACAAAGTGATATCGGTCAATCAATCGGATTTCTTGAAAGATAGGTTGATAATTGACGGGCCGTTAATCATCAACGAAATGATATCATGGGTGAAGAAAAGTAAGAGCAAAGCTTTCGTTTTTAAAGTTGATTTCAACAAGGCATATGATAACGTCAACTGGGAATTCTTGTTGTCTATTATGGTTCAAATGGGGTTCAAGGAGAGGTGGTGTAAATGTATCAAAGGCATTCTCTCTTCGGCCAGGTCCGCGGTGTTGGTTAACGGCTCTCCGACTTTTGAATTTCAATGTTCGAAAGGTATGAGGCAAGGAGATCCCCTTTCTCCTTTTCTTTTTCTAATTGTGATGGAAGGTTTGTCCAGCATAATGAGGAATGCTCTGTCGTCGGAAGTTATGAGAGGATTTGAATTTCCGAATAAAGGCCCGGTGATTAACCACTTGCTATACGCGGACGATTGCTCCTTCATGGGAGAATGGTCTGTTAGTAATCTTATGAATGTGATCAGGTTGAGAATTAATATTAGGAAGTCTCATCTAATGGGCATTGGGGTCGATGTTTCTGAAGTTAACAGGGTGGCGGACTTGATGAAATGTAAAGCAGGTACGTTTCCTTGTGATTATTTGGGGCTGAGAATAGGGGGAATATGAACAGCATCAAGAGTTGGGACTTTTTGATCGAAATTTTTAAGAATAGGCTCTCTAGATGGAAAACATCCAGCTTGTCCATTGGGGGAAGAACCACTTTGATAAAATCTGTTTTGGAGAGCCTCCCGACTTATTATTTCTCGCTTTTCATTGTTACGGTTAGTGTGATTAATAGTCTTGAAAGTATCATCAGAAGATTTTTATGGGGCGGTGACAATGAGAAATCAAAGATTCATTGGGTAGCCTGGGATAAAGTGTCGTCTCCTATACGTGATGGTGGGCTTGGTTTGACTAAATTGAAAGAGGCTAACGAGGCTATGATTGTGAAGTGGTTATGGAGATACAGGAACGAGACTGTCAATCTATGGAGAAGAGTGGTAGATTCAGTCCATGATACAAAGAAGTGTTGGTCTCATATCCCTTTCCGTCAAAACTATACTAGTGTATGGAGCAACATTGCTAAAGCTATTACCAAGTTGAAGGTGGGTGATGTGGGAGTGAATCAATTGATAAAAGGCATATGTGGCAATGGTAGAGATATCCGTTTCTGGTTGGACCCTTGGGCTAGTGACTTGGCATTCAAGGATAAGTTCCCGGGTTTGTTTAAAAAAGAGAAAGACAAGAAATGCAAGGTCAGTGAGAGATATTGTAGAGACAGGCGAGGTTTTGTTCTTGGCGATATGGATCCTCTTGATAACGAGGTAGAGACTGAGCTTAGGGGTATTTTTCGTGATTTGGAAGCTATAGAGCTTACGGAGGTCGTTGATAGATGGGAATGGAAAGGAAGGAATCATAAATCTTTTAGTGTTAAGGGGGTGAAAGACCTAATCCAAAGCCAGTATGACTACAGTAGCAGATTTGTTTTCAAGTGGGCGAAATGGATCCCTAAAAAATGCAACATCTTCATGTGGAGACTAGGGATGGATAGAATTCCTACAGGTACCACTCTTAGAGATAGGAATTGTCTTTACGGGTCCGTTTCTTGTGCTCTATGTGGTAACGAGGAAGAATATGTTGATCACTTGTTCTGCTCTTGCGAAGTGGCAATGGAAGTTTGGTATAGGATTGGTCGATGGATCAAGTCCCCTCCTCTGTTCATGTTCTCGGTTCGCGACATTTTCAATATGCATAGGTGGGGAATTACGGACAAAAAGAAGAAGAAAACTATTAAAGGGATTCTATTCATTAAGTGTTGGTTTATTTGGAAAGCTAGGAACTCGAAGATATTCGAAAATGGTTCCATTGATGTTAAGTGAATTATTTTAGATATCATGGGTTTCGGTTTCTTGTGCTATAAAAACCGTAGGGGAACTCTAGTTTAAGTTGGGGTAATTGGTGTAAGTTCGAATTATTGTAATTGTGCTGCTCCTTTGGTGCCCCTTCGCTAGTTGGCGTTGGTTGGGCTTGTTGTGAATAATAGTAAACTTTTAAAAAAAAAAAAAAAATGACTGAATAATTATTAAAAAGTATATTAAACTTCAAAACATGTTGCATTGAAGGTCGACACAAACAAAAAGTGAAGTTGTTTTCGTCCAAAAAGTATAAACTTTTTAAGTCACCACATAAAAAGAGCTAACGTGAATAACTTTATATGATTTCTAACTTATTTTATGACAAAACACGCTTAAATAGGCCATATATAAAGCAAATGGACATCATTGAATTTGTTATAGATTTCTAAAAGCTAAGATGCATTCAGATAGCTTTTTGACTAAACAACTTAATAGTAAGATATAATGTTTCCATTTTCATTATTATTAGTGTTAGAAAAAAGCCAAAAGGTTGATTAATCGTCGACTAGCGTGGCACTTAGATGCTAGTTGACCATCAACTTTTTTTCGATTTGTGTACATCGGTCAAACAATTTGGTCAACGGCGGTCAAACTTGCCAGAAATCTGCAAATCTTTTAAGAAATACTCAAAACTCGTCGTAAACTTGTTTTAATCTTCTTATACTCGTTGTTTATATCCATCAATGTTGCAAAAATCGGTCAACTCGACCGATTAATAGCCGATTAATCGTTAATCGACCGAGTACCTAGTCGATTTTTGAAAATCGGGCGAAAAATCAGCCTAAGAAAAAAATCGACATTAAGCAGTCAAAAAATCGGCCGAATCGGTAAAAAATCGGTCGAATCGGGCAAATCGGACATTTTTAAAAAAATAATAATTTAGGCGTTCTACTTAATTTGGGGATCGTATATTTCATTTATAACGCACAATGGGTATCATAATCAGAATTTGAGCCTTTTATTAAGGTTTGAAAATATAGCAGGCTTGGATTCGGTTAAGATTTTTAGTTTGGTCTCAAGAAATACCAAAAAATTGTAGGAAATGCCAATCCGATTAATCATCGATTAATCCCGACTTGACCGATTACTCGCTGCAGGGTGGTCGACTGCCCGACTACCGATTCACGATTTTTACAACATTGATATCTATTAAAAGTTTTTAAGGAAAATCATGGCGGAAATACCAAAAACTGGCCGAAAATACCAAAAGCTTGCCGGAAATATCAACCCGATTAATCCTACCTAGACTAATTACAAGCAATAAAAAGAGCGACCGTCCGACTACCGATTCGTAATTTTTGTAACCTTGACTGTTATATAAATGAACGAGAAATAAAATTCCAAATAGGCAAATCACTATAAAATATAGTTAACTTGACACTTTTTTTTATCTTTGTGTATAACTATTTTTTGTTTCTCTTATTGTGTGTACTGAACTTTTAAATTTTGATCATTGTATTTATTTTGTGGTCATTTTACCTTTTTTTTTTCTTTCCAAATTTCAAAAGGTAAAACGGTCATTTTACATGATATAATAGTCACAAAATACACACAATGATCGAAATTTAAAAGTTAAGTACACACAATAAAATAAAGAAAAAATAACTACACATAACCATAAAAAATGCCAAGTTAACTAAATTTTTTAGTTAGTTCCCCAATTCCAAAGTATACAACCATGGATAGAAATGCTCGCCCATTGACACCGGCTTGATCATACAAAGTCAAACCTAGAAATGATCAAGTTGCTACTTCAAACTTCAAACTTCAAACATGTCTCTTTCATTGTAGTTAGTGACTTGGTTTATTGTTCTTTAAACATGATAAACAACTTTCTTCCACTAGCTACTAAATATAAAAACGTCTCATTCCTAATCATATTTTATCATGATAGCTACCTATAATTAATAATAAACATAGATATACACTTGATATGACTTAATGATGAATGTTATTTCACATGACCCTTGTTGGCCGAGCAGAACCATACAATCACAAGTCCATCAAAGTATAAGAGAAAGTGCAACATTTGTATACTGAGATACTAATTACAGGAACAATGCACCGTATTGTGAAACCACAATGTTTTTAGTCTTTCCGCGTACTCTTACAAGAACATGACTCCAAGATAAATGCAAATTCTGCAATATACAATAACATTGATATTTGGTATCAACCAAAGCCAATATAACACAAAATTAACCACCCCCTTTACAACTCTAGCAAAGAATCGACAATACGAATGTCGAGTTACATCGGTTTCCCATTACATATGATGATTCCCAAAATCGCTCATACTACACATTGTGCAAAACATTTTCCCTTCATATCATTTTGTAGCATCTGATTCATCAAGCGGGCATGGATGAAGCCCAAGGAGCCGAAACAAAGAAGAAAAGCAAAAGAACTATGAGTGTCTACCTATTCGTGTAACTATATATTTCCCTTTTTCCAGATCGTATATTGTCTTTACATTGGGATTCCTCCATTTTGATACATAATATGCCGCAAATAAAAAAAAGATGACCAAGACTAACCCGCCTATTATTGAAAAGTCGAAATCGAGTATAGATTTTGTTGGGTATAATTGTCCGACATCTTGGTCACTCATGATCTGAGAGATGAAGGCTCCCAATGCCCAATCAAGCGGAATATCATTCACCTGATTAGCGTATCCAATCCTGTTCAAGGCACCATCCAATCATATTTGTTTAGCCGAGTTTTTCTAAGATGCGTAAACACAATGATTTATTTTATTTAGGGGTTGCAGAGTGGGTCAAGGGTGGGTTGGGTAAGAAGTAGAAGCAGGTGTGGTCAAAATAATCTATTTTATGACAATGGGCGGATTGGACTGTGACCCACTATAGTTGTTCAAGTCTTTTATAATCTATTTAATGAGTCAAGAATAAGGATATTATAAACCTGTTTTAATAGAACTATTTGAAAGGTTGAATATATTTTAGATTTTAGATACATTATGTTGAACCATTTCCTTGTTTACACGTTAGACATGAAACATAATCCGAAATGAGCAATTTATAAGTAAAGGGTCTGAAATTGTCACCTATAACAAATGTTTGCAAGGGTCGGCAGGAAATTACCTTTTATCATCCAAAGCAATTCCGAGGCTGTCATGAAGTAAAGCGACTATATATGCTGAAGAAAAACAGTAACGGTGCAAGTCTTCATCATTAAATGTGGGGTATTTCGTCTTTAACTTTGACCAATCCTCTTCACAGAACTGTTTTCCAGCCACCATGAGCTCGGAAAGAAATGTTTTTGGTGACAACCCAAAGAACTACAATAAGTAAAACAAAGCAAAAAGATTAACAATTTTGGAAGCACCATTTTCCATAAGATTCGGGGTCTGTTCACTTTTGCCATTCAACATTGCAGTCTTGCAGATGTGATCAACGGTTCCATTGGTCCACAAAATGGAGAATGACGTATATAGTAGAGGTGTGAATTTTGAACCATTTACTTATGCATAAATCGATTTGGGTTGTGTTCTATCTTGAATGAGTCAAATCAAAAATTTGGTAAAAGTGGAAAAAGTCAAAGTCAACCGGGTTGAAAATCGCAAAAAGCCTATTTCTAATGCATACAACCCTAATAATTTTATGTGAATCGCCTAGTTTATTACTGTCATCATAATCATCACTTCAACAGCTCCTCACATCAATCATATATATAAATATTTAAAGGGCAGAGAAATGACTGTTTTCAGGTCAACCCCCCCCCACTTACGAAAAATGACATGATCTAGGCTCTAGGCCTCTAGTTTATGGTGTAGATGAAGAGGCAATAAGATAACATAGAGGAAAGTGGAGTAACCTTAGACGTGTGGAAGAAATTTTCAGTAGCCAAAAAATTTCCATGAAGCTTTGGTATAAAGGTCGAGCCAATATAGCATTGATCATAGGCACACTCATCTGTTGTTAAAACAAGAGCAAACAACAATTAGGAAAGTGTTACTAAATTCCGAAAATTATTTTGAAAATTGTACCTTTGCCTTTCTGCAATAATGTTAAGGAGGCAGATCTGCATTCGGAGAAGTTGCCACTTGCTTGTGGAATAGATAGTTGTTCGTTTGTTTTGACAAAAGAAATAGGAGTGATATTCCCTATCATCAGACTGTGTTTGTATCCTTTTGGGGAGCACGGATCAACTGGTCCCTTGCTACCAAAAGATTCTGTACCAACAAAACCTGAAATTAGTTAAATCTAGAGTTGCCAATATCAAACCATTTACTTCTAAAATATGTATGTATAAAAAATAAATAAATAAATAAAAATAAAATAAAGCTAATCAAAGTCTATTTTCGTGCATGCAACATCCTAAATCATTAATGTTGCATGCACAAAAATAGACTTTGATTTATGTGTTCTAGATGTATGTAGTCTAACTTGGAAACAATTAGCATATCTACCTACCCAGGATAGGAGCTTTTGCGATGCGAGACCCACGAACCAAGTCATATGCCACATTCTGCACGGAGGCAAATTGGTGTTAAAATATGTTCATGGTATATGCAGTGTGCAATATTTTGTCTTTGAAACTGTTTTAGCTGAGAATATGGCATACCATAGAGAAAGAAATTTATATTTCAAACAGGCTCTACCTGTGTTGTATTAACTTTAAATGCAACTATAACACTTGTAATCTAGCCGGAATAATTAATGTGAAATATTATTTCATTTTACTTGATTTATAAAAGAAGAGTAGCAACTCACTAATCATACTTTCATGGCATTGTTGTTCACAATAAAAGTTAATCTAAGAAATGCATGCCTTGAGAACCACTTAAAGCCAAACAATCGCTAAGAAACAATGTTGAAGCTTGTTGTATAAAGCAAATTTGCAAACGGTTTGTATAACATGTTTATCACACCACCCCATTGATACTACATAATCCCAAAAAATACTCTATTGGTCTATGAATATCAGGTTACTTCCCATGATTGCCAACAACCCCATCGCTAGCTCGTAAGATATCATCATATATACTGTATTTCATTTTTCTAACATATATACGGTATTTCATTTTTCTGATCATTATCATTATGTGATTGTTGCAATTTAGTTTACCTTATTCAAGCTTGATTGAGTTATTATTTAGTTTAAATATGTTTGTTAATGTTCCTATAAAATCTAATTGGGTAAAATAAACCAATACCTATGTGTAATGATAATGATACAAAAAGTGGGATATATATATGAGAAAAATCAAAGCGCTAATAACGGAGTAGTTGATAATGATGGGACGTAACCTAAGAGTATTTCCGACATTATGAAGATTCAATGTATCAGATTATAACCTTGTTATTTAGAGGCGTGTGTGCAAAAATGCTTTATCGAAGATGCTCGAGCCTTGTTTTTTTTGAGATTATTTGATAGATTAGGGTTTTAGTGTGACAACAATGCTTGGCAAGATTAAAGGCCAACTGATTTTCTTCTTTGAATTAGGAAAAACAAATCAAGTAAAAGGCCAAGAGTTTTCACATCAAAATAAAGTTGTTCCGTAATATTTGTCGCACTAACACTAGTCATATAAAATAACCATAAAAGACACATTGTATCGGGTAAGTTACAAAGTAAGTTTACATCTTATGTAAGATAACGGATTGTAATAAAAAGTAACAGCATATTAAAAGCATGATAATGGATGATGAAAGGTTAAAAATAAAAATGTTTACCTGACCAAATTCGAGCAAGCTGTGGCTGTAAAGACTATAACTGACATTTCCAAACTTAACCGTCTGTGAAAATTCAGGGGGTAATGGCTCACTCGAGAAAAAGGTTACCTGAAAATATTTTAGGTGTCATGATTACTAGTGACGATAACATTGGTAATAATTTTAATTCTAATAGTCGTAACATTCAAGCGCATAACATGAGTAACATGAATTCACAACAATAACCAACTGTTATGAATTCACAACAATAACATAATTAATCACAATGTGAAAGAGGTTTTATTGGTGGTGATGTGTGATGAGGCGCCTCAAGCGTGAGAATGGACCCCAATTACTTCCGGCCTAACAGTATTTAGGTAGATTTTTGTAAGTATTTAAGTTTTCCTTTTATATTAAGTTCACACAAAATGTAAGTTCCTCTTCTATTTACAACTTTTCGGATATTTGGATCTATAGTTGCCCACCACTCAACTGTTCATCATTGTTGTCACATCAATATCACGTTACTTTTCATGTTCTGCCACCGCATACAACTTTTTCTTCTTAATCACTATCCACCACTCCACCATTTTTCAGCTATTATGTTCTCATCCTAACCACTGCCCACTTTTTTCCACTAAACTATATCACTACACGCACATACTCTTCAAAATTGGAACATAAAATTTTTCTTATACACGCCCGTTGTTCAGACGACTCACTCTCACATGACTGCTTAGGCAGTATGTTGACGCCCTACAACAACTGCCCACAACTGGTACAACCTCCATCATTTAGCACCAATGGCTCGAAAAAACAAAGACATGTAGAAATTTAAGTGTCATGATTTTTAGTGACAATAACATATGTAATACTTTGAATTCTAAAAGTGACAACATTCACAACATAGCACATTTATACTACCATGCAAAGTCAATTATAGTGCCAAGTTTACAAATATCATCCAGCATTAATACAAGATAACCCCACATTGTGCATATCTGAGCCAATTCGCATTTAAAATTTCCTATTGACTGAACTGAACAGTATGTTCTTTCAAAAGATATTCTAGGGTGATAGAATCTAAAAGTAAGCTTTTTTTCTTCAGAAACAATCACCATAATAACTAAATATATGAACCAAAAGAAGAATCAAGACCTGAGCAGAAGCACCTCCAAGTTCAATAATGCCCGTTGTGTCCTTTGGATCACCTCCAAGAGTTCCAAGAGCATAATTAGCAACAACCCAAGCATATACTCCCTCGTCAGACCCTAAAACACCAAACTTTCGTAAGATTGATTTTCTGAACTTTGATCATACAGTTGGACATACACAAAGCATTCAGCATGTTGCTAGAAGCTAGAACTGTAAAAGAGAACCCTTCGTAGACCACATTATGAGACTGCTTTCAATTACATTAAACTACCATAAATTACAGCCACATTATATTCTTTTGTGGGAGTGATACTTAATGTAGTAAGATTATCTTTTCTGGCATCTCTGGTCTACCCGCGGTGGTTATCATTTCTCACCACCAGGTTACCAAACTAAAGCAATAAAGCACAAAATTAAAAACATTACACCCTAAACAAAATTTTTTACGTCCATTCTCCGAATGGCGAATGATAGCTAGCTTTAACCCAAAAATGTAAAACCCTATCTTAACCTGATAACCATCCTCTTAACTTGGTTTCCAGGTAAGTCTAGTGATAAGGACTGATTCGCATAAGGGGAACAAATTAGTATAATTTACTTACATAAAATTAGCGTTTGCGTGTATGTGACATATGTCATATCGTTGACTCTTCAAAACCTACGTCCCTACCTAATAAAATCAATAATTGGGTTGTGTTTGGCAACAAACATTTTGCTTTTTGATTTTGCTTAAACACTCATATTCAAAATGCTAATAAACGAAGCGTTTATCTCTGCATCATTTTACAGTTTATAATTAGAGTTACAACTACGTTACCAAACACTTTTACAAAACAAACAACTAGTTCTAACAGCAAAATTCCGAACTTTAAACCACAACCATATATCCATCATACCCGAAATAACCGAAGCCCAATCATCCCTAAACACAAACCCGGACCCTCTCAAAACCTTCCTACACGCCTTCAAAACCCTCTCCCGTCCACCCAACCCCACCATCCTCAACCCGCCAGTGGCCATCAACCTCACCTCTGTATTCTCCCATTCATTTTGCGGAATCCTCCCTCTCGCAAACTCCATCATCTCGTTAACCGACTCCCCCGCCCCATCAGGATCCTCAACGAAAGCCGATAAACCCGGACTCACTCTCATCGACCCCAACTTACTACCACTAAAGTCCAACAGAGGTGCTTTTTTTTCGTTTTTTTCGTTGATTTCGTATTCGAACACGTGTATTCGACTACCTGTGCTGCCTCCGTCTATTATAATTCGGTAGCGCTTTTCGCGCGAATTAGGCGAATGTGTATAAATGAAATAAAATGATGTAATGAATATGATTATGATAAATAAAGTGATTAAAAAAGTGTTTTGTTTGTAATTAGTGAAATAATTAGGGTTTGGTTTTTTGGGTCTAGGTCTGAATTTGAGGTTTTTAATAGAGGTGGTATTCATATCAGATTCTGGATTTGATTGTGATGATGATGATGATGAATCTGAAGATGCTACACGAGCATTAGGTCTACGCATTCAATTTGATGATTTGGGGATCATTTATATAAAGTTTTTTTTATAAAAATGTGAGATAATTAGTGTGTGTGTGTGAGAGAGAGAGGTGATCGGAAGGTATATTTTCCGATCTCCTCCGGTTAGGGGTGTTCTTATGAGAGGTTGATTTGTGTTAGTGAGTGAATATGAAGGTTACTGTGTGTGAAAACTTTGAATTGGGGAAACCAATTATGCCACCATTGTCAGGCTATGTCGACCTTCCCTTTAGGGGGTGTTTGGGTAAAGCTTATTGGATGGCTGAGCTTATTAGAGCATTAACAATCATAAAGGGGTAACGGAGTTGATGGGCTAAATAACGCCCATTATGCGCGTTAACCCTTGGACATGTAGCGTTATAACGGCGTTTGTCCTTGGGCGTTATAGGGCTAACGCCCATTTTTTTTTTTTTTTTTTTTTTTTTTTTTTATGCCCTTAAATGAGGGGTTGTTTTTGTAAATTGTTGGGAATGTTATTGACGTTATTGGGATGTTATGGTTGTGGGTGTTTTTTGGGGATGTTAATGTTAAATGTTAAAGCTGATGTGGCGCTGACGTGGACGGTGTTATTGGATGGCTGAGCTTATTAGAGCAAACGGTATGTAACGTTTGAAGGGGAGTTAAGCCTTAACGAGGCGGCGTTAAGGTGCGTTAATCACATCGTTCGTTGTGTTAAGGCAGCGTTAACGAGGGTGCGTTAACATCACATTCAAATTAAAAAGAAATAAAAAAGGGAAAAAAAAAATTTCACTTTCACCCGTATCATTTAAACGGATGCTTTGTTTAAAAAAATTCAAAATTATTTTCCCACCACTATAAATACTCGATTAACACATCATTTTTTTCGCACTTCCACAACTCAATCTAATCTATCTTATACTTCCATTAGCTAAAAAAATGTTGGGAGGCAACAACAACGATGATTCTTTCATGAATCTTCTCGGTGGGTGGAATACCTCAAACCCGGATTCATCTTCAAACCCGAACGCGGGTTCATCATTACGCAACATCTCTTTTCCTAACTCACTCGGCTTGTCGAGCCAAGAACTTTACATACAACATCAACAATTTCTATATTGGGAACAAAACCAACAAAACACTAATTTCCAAAATCTACAATTCTCACAACATTCACAAACCGAAACACATGAGGTTCCTGAAACACCTACGTCTCCTCCAAAGCCCAAAAGTCGTGGTAAATGAAAGGCCAAAAAATCCAAAGACCCCGAACCAATCGATGAGGATGAATAAATTCCCAACTTCGTCCCTACATGTTGGCAACCAAAAGAGGAAGAATTACTTGCCACTTGTTATGTAGCCGCTACGGAGGATCCGCTTCTCGGGCGTGCACAAGATCGCGATACGTTTTGGCAGCGGGTAAAAAATGAGTTCAATAGACTCAATTTTCAACCACGCAACAAGGATATGATACAAAGCAAGTGGAAAACATTGAACCGTGATTGCACAAAGTTCAACGCGTATAACAAACGTTCACAATGGGAACAGAAAAGTGGGGAAAGTGAGATGGATGTCCTCAAACGGGTGAAACAAATGTATCGTGACGAGCACAAAACTGCGCCGTTTGCCAACGAGGAGGTTTTGCGTGGTCATAAGAAATGGGATGCGTCGGACCCGGTTGATTTAACCGGCAATGTCCCAAGCCAAATAAACGAGACTTTGTTTGGTCATGATGAACAACCACGTCCCATGGGCAAAAAGCGTGCTTCGAAGAAAGCCAGATCCGAGAACACGACAAGTATTGGGGGAGCGAGCACCGGAGGAATGAGCTCGTCAAGCCAATTCATCGAGACTATGACAACCGAGTATCGTATCAAACGAGAAACCGCCCAAGTGGCGTATCGGGCGGCCCAAGTAAAAGATGAAACGATAACAAGGTTAGAAGAGATGAAATTTTTGATGATTGACACTGACGGCAAAGATCCAAATGTTGTGGCTTGGATCAATGAAGAAAAGGACCGAATCATAAAAAAAATATATAACTTGCAACCTCGTCACTAGATTTAATTGTATTTCGTCATTTCCTTTATGTTGTAGTTTTTTTTTTTTTTTTTTTTTTTTTTTTTTTTTTTTTTTTTCGTATTTTTTTTTTCGTTGTAACTTTTTTTTTTAATTTCGTATTGTAATATGTTTAGGAATTAATTATATGTTTTTTTAATAAATGAAGTGTTAGTTTATAGTTTGGGGGTTAAATTTGAAAATATTTGAGTTAAAGTGAGTTAACGTTGAGTTATGATAAATGTGTTTTTTTGTTGAGTTAAGGTGAAAGGTTAAAGCAGATGTGGCGATGACGTGACAGTGTGTTAAAACACCCCACGCTCTTAGCTTATATATGTGTTAAATAAGCATAAATTAAATGTTTGTCTAAGCTTATATGAGTGGGCTTATGAGTTTATATAAAGAGGTTCTGATACGCCCAAACTTTGTACCTTCTATGAAATATTAGGTGTGCACGGAATAGACATTTGCTATCAAATTGATTAACGATCACATACGTCATTTGCTATTCAAGACCGCCAAATTTAGAGACGACAATGGCATCGATGTTTATTATTTTAATTGTTACAAACTAAATTGATTGTTGAATAATTCATCTATTATCTCAGTGTGTCTTTCATATATTAATGGAACATGTTTACGTTCGTTGTTTTCTTATTATCTTATTTTCATATTTCTTTAAAAACCCCGTGAATCTACGGGTATTTAAGCTAGTGAGCTTATATAAGGAGGTTTTGATAAGCCCAAACTTTGTGGCTTATTTGAAAAGAGGTGGGCTTATATAAGTACTTTATAAAAAATAATATATACCCTCATTTAGTAATTACTCTCTTTTAATGTTCATGTACATTTTTGTTACTTTACTTCATTAATATTGATAAGCTAAGCAAAATACTTAGCAAGGGCTTATGAACTCTTGATATATAAGTCATAAGCCGTTTATAAAACATATGCATAAGCCAAACTCATAAGCTTAGCTAAATACCCCCTTAACTAAACACATAAAAATACATCCTTTTATGTAAGGCTAATGATTTTGAACACTTGTATTACTTCTGAAAAATACACATTAGAGTGTGTGAATCAAAAGTAAAAGTGTGTCAATCAACACTCTTTATTTAAACATACCACACACACTCTTACAAAAGAGCGTGTTTTGTTAAAATGTGCAGATCACCAAACCATGCCCATTTAAGGTCTTTGCGCGCCAACTTTTAAGAGTCTCATGGTCACTTCATGCCCCAAACTTACCACCATCACGGGTGGTCTTAGTTTTAGGAGTAAATTGCAAAAATCGTCCTTGTGGTTTGGCAAAATTGCACGTTTTGTCCTTGTGGTTTATTAAGTGCAAAAATCGTCCTTATTTTGCACTGTTTGGAATCATTTTAGTCCTTCGGCAGTGCAAAAATCGTCCGTGTGGTTTCTTAAAAGTTAGCACCGAAGGACCAAAATGATTCCAAACAGTGCAAAATAAGAACGATTTTTGCACTTAATGAATCACAAGGACGAAACGTGCAATTTGACCAAACCACAATGACGTTTTTTGCAATTTACTCTAGTTTTAGGTTTGATGGCAAGGTGGTAACTCACTTACCTTACACCTCAGCGTCACCTCAGCTTTCTCTCTCCTCTCACTTCCCCTCACTCCCACTCATATTTTTGTAGACAAGGTCATCTTACCATCACCTTTCATTAAAATACTCACTTTATAAAAATATACCTCACTAAATACCTCACATACACTCACAAACCAAATAAATAATTAGGTGAGACCCGAAATTTTTTGCATACTCACCTAGGTGAACGACTCACCTTAACTGCCCTTGAAATCTGTGAATCGTGCGTGAGTATGGCTAGTGGGCAAAGTAGTCACGGGTGAATTGGAGGCAAGGTGAGTCACTCACCTTCCTTTGCCATCCAGTTTTAGAGGTGTTTGTTTAAGCTTGTTTTCATGACATAATAAAGTTATTTAAGTTTAGAAAATGATACTTGCTTTTACTCCTTTTAGCATTTGTTCCCGCTTATCATCTACTTTTATAATTATGCAAGTGAAAAAATTAGAGAACAAACAAAAAAATAAAAATAATGCACAACATATGTTGTATGATTGCGGGTTATGTTGGACCGATTACCAACTCGGTATAACTTGTCTCGGAGAGGTTTGGAAATAGAAGTAATTTCGTGCCCTTGTTGTGGAACGGGTATGGAAACCATTTCTCATGTGCTCTTTACATGTAACCTTGCGAAAGAGGTTTGGTTGAAGATCGTGCAATGGTGTCAAGTTCATATGCCAGAGGTTGGCTCCTTTGAAGATTGGGTGTCATGGTGTAATCACGTTCCAAACGTTATCAATAGTCAGGAGGCTTGAAGTTATCGGGTTGACAACATGTTGGATGTTATGGAGGTATAGAAATTCGATGACATTTGATTCCGGTAGAATGTTCAAACGTGATCTAGTAGATAATATTATCTTGTATTCTTTCTTGTGGTTTAAGCATCGAAACTCAAAGAGTAATATCTCTTGGGTTGAATGGCTTAAACATCCTTTATACTGTTGTTTAGTCTAGCGTTTTGCTAGACTTTTCTCTCGTTTTAATCTAATGCTGTTCAAAAAAAAAAAAAAATGATGAGTTTGAAGATAAAGTAATAACATAATGCTGGTAAACGAAAATGTTTTAAGATATTTTTTTTCTCTTTTGAGTTACTTGAATGTAAATTCTGTTTTAAGCCAATTTTTCATATTTTAGCTATCAGACTAGTTTTTTTATTTTTTTATTTTTTAAAAGAGATATATATTACCCATAAACGAGTTGAGCTTAAATTGAGCTCAAACTTTAGGAATATCTCACGAGCCGTACTCAAGCTCTATCAAGCTCGGACTCGGCTCGTTTACACTCTGATCAAGGCAAAAAATATACACTACAATTTCTCCATCCCTGTGTTTTCTCATCAAACATAATATTGTTACAAAACTCGTCTCATAATTGCACAACCGGTGTATTACAAGTTAAACCAACATATGTTTCATTAAGATGTCACAATGACAGATATATACAGCAAAAGTGCAACACCATCGATCAGAGTTGTTGAAAGTGACACTACGGTGCTGTCTCACCTGCACTTTCGTGTTGTCACTTTCAACATATCTAATTGGTGTATTTTCAGCGAAAATATTGATTACAATACTACAAAAGTTGGTGGCTAATAGTATGATTCCGCATACACGATATCAGGAACATGTTAAAGATTCCAGCAAAAATTACTACTAGTAGTTAATATGATCAAGTTTGAGCGTTACATTATATTGCTACACATAACTAAAGATAGGGCAATATTATAATTTGGACCATCTAACAATTAGCTACATACAACCGACTAATTCACTAAATGACTAGCTCATTATAACATTGATGTACATTTGACATAAACTCGAGCGCCAAAAGCACCTGGATTCAGGATGTAACCTTCATCATTTAGCACCAAGGGCTTAACCGAGATAAAATGTGTAAAAAAGAGTGAATACTTTCAGAAGGCTACCATGATGATATGATATGTCTCATGGATGTCTAGGCTGGTTGTTGTGCATATGATTAGTTCTCAAACCAGATTCATCCTGGAAACAAGACGATACAATTGATGTTTTAGATGCCGCGTTAACAAATAAAAGGCTATCACATAAACCAGCGTAAACAAAGCGAAGAGACCTCAACGTGGCAAATTTGACCCACTTACTTATATAATGGGTCAATTTAGGTACTGTTATATCTCACGCTGATCAAATGGGTCAATTTGGGTAGTGTTTTATCTCAAACTGATCAAATGGGTCAAATTAAAAAAAATTAGCCAAAAAGAATAATGGTTGAATGCATAAGCCCTCCTAAATTGTTTTATTAAAAGATATACATTTTTTTGTAATAAATATTGTTTTTGTAATTATAATTAGCGCAACTATGGGGTAAAATGTGTTTGATGGTTGACCCGCGACCTGGAGTGTTCTGACCCATACTCAAAAGTGACACGTTCAACCCAAAAACTAATGCATTATAATTACACACACTAACCTGCATACTGTAACCTAAACTTGGCGGTCTAAAATCCATAGGGCCCTGCACAGACACACAAATGAGTTAACATCAACAAATCACGGGACAATAAAAAACTTAAAAATGTTTTATTTCCGTTTTATAGTGGTAAACATACCAGACCATGTATGCTTTGCTGAGCTTCGAAAAAACCATCATGCGTTGGTGCCAATGAATTTAAATGACCCTACAAAACAAAAGTCCGTAAGTATTGGCACAAGTTTTGTTTGAATAAATCAAACTGAATTTGCGTACCAGCCCCTGCATGCTTTGTTGATTAACATAGTAACCATCATGTGGCGGTTCCATCAAGTTTAGCTGCAGCTACATTGAAAACGAATTAATTTTTCAAGTAGACAAATATCATATTTTCACTTTCGATCTTTAGTAGAATTTATCATAAAGCATCATACCAGTCCTTGTACATTCTGTTGATTCCCGTAATAGCCATGCAGAGTAATTCCATCCGAGCTCATGTTTTCCTATCAGAGAGAAATTAAGACTAAAAATCATGGCTAATTCAAACACAGAACTTACATTTTATTTCGACCACTTTACATAAAAATGGGTCAATATATGTTTATTTTATTTCGACACTTAACATAAAAATGGGTCAATATATGATTTTATACCTAACAGGTAAAAAAAAAAGTTTAGACGAAACGGGTCAAATGGGTCATAAGTCATCAAAAGCACTAATTTTATGCATACAATATCCTACATAAACAAACTATACTATTATCGAAAACTACTTGTTTTCCCTTTTCATCGTAACCAACACATCATGGATATAAATTTCAGTCCACATAAATTCCTTATTTTAATGTTACTAAGTGGTACTTGAGACATCTGACTAACAATCATACACTTAACCTCAGACCATGTGCCTGATAAAACGTCACAACTTTCATCAGGGGTATTTTGTCATAATGTTTTTAATTTTAGCTTTTTGACAAAAATGTGTATAGATGAAAACAGAATTAACCATTTGTTGCATGTTGTCTCGAGCTTCAAGCATTACAGGTTCAGGTTCTAATTGCACCTACATAATTCAAACAACAAAGAATAAGTTATAGGATCTTCGTTTTATTCACAGATAAGCATATAACAAACTTCCGAAACTTCCCAAACTAACCTTCCGTTTCTTGCTAGCACTCTTTCTTTTAGTGGTTTTTGCAGAAACACTCGTTGCGTTCTCATCTTCAACACCGCGGATTGAATTAGCATTATTGAAAGATTCTTTGTTATTCACATTTACACACGTTTTCAAAACCTCAACAAGTGTACGCAACGCAATATCATAGCTTTTATCAGATAAAGATCCTTCTTCACTCAACAGAATAGCATGTTTGCATAAATCATTATATAACTCAACCCTGGTTTGCATTCGTTCGTTTCCTTCGCTTCCATCATTCACTGACTGATGATTCTTTGCATCTTTAGTCCATCTCTTTAGTATATAGCGATTTGGAACACTTGATACCCCACACATTTGTAGAACGATCATTGAATGTTTACAAAGAAAACCTTTATATTCATACAAAAGACACGAACACCAAACCTCGGATTTTGTCTCGTCCCACGTCACCATGAACTTGTCATTCTTCTCATATTCTTCAACTGTATAAACCGTAACTGGCCCATCATCCCTTTCCCGTTTTGGACAACAACCGACAACCCCCAGAACCTCAGATTGAAATTTTTTGAAAATTGCATGACTGTAAACACACGACATCTGTTTTTCATACGGTGAAGGCGATTTCAATGCCGGCTGTTTATGACACGTGTCAAAATCTGCAACCGCTTCCTCTTCATACCGATTTTGTAAAACCGTGCCGTATTGTTTCACAAATTCTTTTGCCGAAACTTTCTTGTGAACGTATTTATCAAAGAAAGAATTCAGACTTTCGGCTCGCTGGGCAGTCGACAATCCCGCCAAAAATGTATCTTTCATATAAAGTGGTACCCACTTTTTCCTGTCTTCATATAAGGCATGAAACCATTCATTTTCTTGAAGCTCAAATACACCAATCAACTTCCACCACCTCATATCAAACTCTTCATCCGTTAGAGACTTATATATACACTTATTAAATTTACTAAAAAATTTATCATTTTTTTCTGGTACTTTTTCTAATATACTCCAAAGATAAAAACAATGGCGAGACCCCGGAAAAACCTCGCTTACGGATGCTTCAAATGATTTCCCGTATTCAGTAATTATAACTTTTGGACCGTTTCCGGTCCCGCCCATTGCCCGGGCCCACATTTTCATTAACCAGACACACGTTGACTTTGAGTCATCAGCAACCAAACCACATCCAAGTAACATAGCTTGAAAATGATGGTTCACCCCGATAAACAAAGCAACTGGCATTTTATCAGTACTTCTAACATAACTTATATCAAAAGCCACAACATCGTTAAAAAACTTATAATCTTGCCTACTTTTTGCATCGACCCATAGCAAATTTCTCAACTTTTGATCTTCGTTCAAATCAATCGCGTAGAAAAAGTTAGGGTTTTCTTTCTTGATATGAACAAAATACTCAAGCATAACTTGACCGTCACCTTCTTCTAAAGCCAAAAAACGGCCTCTGTCATGTTGGTAATTCAAGTCAACCGTTGAAAAGTCAACATGACTATTCCCAGGGGTTTGTCTAGACATCTGAACATACATTTTCTTGGTACGTTCGCTAACCGCATGCAAAATATCGATATTGTTTTTTTCGGGCTAATTTACATTTTTATGGATTCTAAAATGATAAGCTAAGGCTGGTAAAAGCTCGTGATTATGTTCTTTTATGAATTCATGAATATACCATTTACCGTCTTTTCTTCTTTTAACATGCATACTCGCTTTACAGTCGGTTTTCTTGACACCCGGACGCCTGCTGGTCCCACTGTCTGATTCTGGTGTGACACCATATCTCGAGCATGCAAATTTAGCATCAATGAATTCTTTTGACTTTTTTGACCGACGACTGTTTTTTATTGATGTGGTGAATCCCATTGATTTTGCATAATCTTGATAAAAAGAATATGCTGATTCGTGAGATTCGAATTCGATACCTTCATGAAGTTCAAAATCTTTATCCCCTTCAACGGCTGAAGAATTTACAATTTTGCCATCTTTGTCACTTGTTTCATTGACAGTATTGGTTATAAGGGTGCTCATAGCTTCACGTGGTTATCATATAAGAACGATATCCTAAAATGCAGAAAAATCAAGTAAACTGTAGTCAAAAAGTGTAAAATGAAAGATATGTAAGACTGAAAAGGTAAATACTGTAGATTAAGGGTAAAGGGGTCATTTTGTTTTTACTAGAAGCTGCATCTTGTCTAAAAGCTACTTGACGTCAAATTACACTTCAAGATTATTTACATTATGTTGTATTAAAGGACAATGGCATTGATGGTGTTAGCACTGTTAGGATTTGCTTATTGTCCGAAACAGCTTATTACAGCCCAAACACTCAAAAGTGCTTGTTTAGCTTATTACGGACACTTACCCAAACACCCCGAGGTAGCTTATTTTACAGACCGAAATCAGAGCCAAAGCATTGTCATTCAAAAAGGCTTCTTTTTATGTAAGCTTGTCGTTTCAAAAATAAAAGCTAAAAGTGCATCCCACGCATACTCAATAGGCCAATATCATTCCCATCGTCACTTTTAGAGTTTCAGGCTTTTAGTTTCCATGATTATGCAAAAGTTATACAGTAGTTACTGACAACATCAACAACAACGGAATATGGGGGAGGTAGGATGTAGACAGTCATACCCCTATCCAAGGGTATACCCAAGGGTAGGGAGACTTCTAAGAAGACCTCCAGCAAGTGTTTGTGTGGATGTATGTGCACATATATGACATGCATAAATATATGTGAGTGCGTGTGATTACACAGGTAAAACGCATAAAATAGAAGCATATATAATCAGAGATACGAATATAAGTATACAACAACAGAAGCATATATAAGCGTAAAACGCATAAAAGCATGTACGAAAATATGGCTTATGAGCATATATAAGTCTACATCCATGCGGCAAAATTTGTAGATGTATATAGCTATGAGAGAATGAGCCTCTATACCTAGAAGCAACGGCACATATGTACACATGAGGCTACTAAAATCGCCTAAAAAGCCTAGATTAAACTAGCTATGATTCTTAATACCTAAAACGCAGGAGAAAATATATATATGTACACGTGTGTCTACTAAAATCGTCTAGAAAGCCCAAAGAAGCTATATGTGAATCTCCATATCTAAACGCAGAGGAAAATACGCACACGCAAGGGTACTTAAAATCGCCTAGAAAACCTAGAAGAAAAACTACCCTCCAATAGGAAAACTACCTAGACCCTATACTCATCTTATCACTACTCAATGTTGGTCCAATCTACTTAACACTAACCAACGCGTAGAATGAACAAAATGACTAAAATACCCTTTAACTACCAAATCAAACCTAACCAAAATCCATAACCCATATGAAAAAATAAAAATAAATACATTTCACATCTTAAAGAGCCCAAATTTCCACAATGCAATTCAAATTTCAACATGATCTTTAAAAATTATCATAAAGTTCTAATCTTTATCATAAATTAACACAAACCCAAAAAAGATTTACCTTTTTGGGTCACTGAATCAACACAATTGACCCATTCAAGTGCCAAAATGATGGGGTTTGATTGGTAGCACAGATGGGTTGAGATATGAAATTGATTGAGGGGTTTTTGTGGGTTTTGATAGGAGAATTAAAGGGTTGAAGATGAAATTTAATTCATGCGAGAGTATCAAGTTCTTGAAACTGTTTTATTTCAAAGAAAAAGTTGAGTGGTTAGAAAAACTTAGGGGGTGTGTTTGGAAACCTTTCTTGTTTCGTATTTAGGGGGTGTTTGTTTTGGGCCATGACTTATGGGTTCTGAGCTTATGTTTCATAAGCTCAATTTTATTGGCCTACATAAGTTTACTATGAAAAAAAAACGAAAAGCTGTATAACATAACAAACTTATATAAGAAAAAGAAAAAAAATTCAAAATAAGCAAAATAAATGAGCTTATGAAATGTAAGCTCAAATCAAATAAGTCATAAGCTGAAACAAACACCCACTATTTAAAGCATGGTTTCCTTTCTTGGTTTCTGACATTATGGTTGATTAACTCAGGAATTTTAAGTATATCGTTATCATACTCAAATCAAGTAAACCTTTTATTTTTAGGAAGTTGACGTATAATAGTCTATCAAACCTTTTTTGCACCTAGCATAGTGTATGGGATTGCTAATCACGTTTCAGCCACAAAACCACGTTTAGCAAGGTTTTGAAAAAGTAAGTCCCTACATGATGCCTGAAAATCACGTTTTAGAGGCTCTAAACGCAGTTAATCAATTATTTGCCAAACACTTCAAAGGAGATTATTTACGGTTTGCAAACGCAATAAGCAAATAATCTTGCTCCAACCGCACACCCAAACACCCATTATTCTATGTAGATTTGACATTTTAATATTTAAATGAGTTAATTGCATTTTTGGTCCTTGTGGTTTAGCCAAATTGCATGGTTACCAACTTAGTATGATTCGATTTCAGGTAGGGGTGAGCAAACGGACCGGACCGACCGACAAAACTGACCGGACCGAACCGAAACCGACCGGATCGAAGGACCGGCGGTCCGGTCTCGGTCTATCATTTTTGGCAAATTCGGTCTCGGTCCGGACCACAAACCAAAAATTTAGCCTTGTTGGACCGGACTGACCGACCGAGACCGGACCGACCACATTCGGTCTCGGTCTAGGTTTTTTGCCGGATTCGGTCTCGGTCCGGTCCGGTTTTCGCCCGATGATCAACCCTAATTTCAGGTAGTAAGACTCGCCCTAACATAAAAAGTTAAAATTTGTAACTAAACCGCCGAGTGAACCTCGCTAGTCACATAAAAAGAAAATCATTTTTTTAGTTTTAGAGTTTGCTATTTGTAGCCATAAAACTATATTTAAAGTTAAAAAGATGCAAAAGTAGTTATACATTAGGTTGGTTAGGATTATTTATAGTGTGATTTGGATAAATGGTCGTATTTACTAGGGTATTTTCATAAAAAGATGTATTTGGACCGTATAAATATTTTGGGTCATTTTTGGTGCCCATAAACTTTGCGCACCATATATTAAACAAAGCACCAGACTTATTTTTGAACCAATGAGAATATGCCACTTATATTTTTGGTGCCCAAAACACCACCCTTGCGCACCAAATATTAAACATAGCACCAACTATTAAACAAAGCACCATAATTAATTTATTGACCAACGGGAATGTGACACGTGTTTTTTGGTGCCCAAAACACCTCCATTGCGCACCAAATATTAATGATATGGTGCCCAAAATCTTTTTCATGAGCACCAAAATACATTGTTTTTTCTTTCCCTCCGCACCACATTGGGGTGTATAATGATACTTTATGATTTGGTGCCCAAAATGCAAACCTTGCGCACCAAAATGGACATATTTGAGAAAGAGAAAATATTGAGTATGTTTTAGTAAAGTGATAGTGTATATGGTATGTATTGGTAATTGATTTTTATTTATATCCAAGGGGCGGATAATTTATTATTAAGTTACAAAAATTCATTGCATATCCTAATGTTCTATATATGTAGCCTTAAGGAATACGTTTTGCATTTTCATTTAGTTTTTTTTAACAAATCCAAACATCCATAACTAATAGAGCTAATTATCTGAAAATGTATATTACTTGTCATTTTTTGAGTTGTATTTAGTTATTTACCATCGTTAATATCATACTATTTAATAACTAACTTTTTAAATTTCGAGTATTTTGTGTATCGATCAACGTATTTTAGGTATCAAATCAACTATTTTTGAGAATTAAATTATGCATTTTTAAAAATCGATACACGAAATAATCGAAATTCAATTCAAAAGTTTCATTATTAAATAGTTGCTAACGATATGTACATAGGAGTATACAACTAAAAAAAGTATCAAACATGACTAGCAGTGTTTGTCGAAAGTAACAGTGAGCATTGACCACAGTTCGCCGCTTATCGCTCACAGCTTCTTAAAAAAACATTAGAAAAATAATCGTTTTTAAAAAATAGCAAAACTTATTCTTTTGTCAAACAATTATTAAAAACCAAAATGCTCATTGCTCACCGTTCATCGCTCCAAAAACCTCCTAAACATACCCATAATAATAATAAGACAAAAAGAAGATATTCGGATCCGGATCTCTACGGCTAGAATTAAATCCGAATCGGGTCAATCAAACTTAAACCAAATCATCATCATCATCATCACGACCACCCCAATAACCACCGGATCTTTCTTACCGGAATCACAATCTCCGGTACATAATATTCCCTCACTTCAATTATCATTTCCCCCAATTTACAAAATTAGGGCAAATTTCAATTTAGCCCTAATTTTTTAAATTCCACATTAATTAGGGCAATATATGAAAAATAGCCCTAATTTTTACTGTTTATAATTTTTTATGGTTTATTTAATGCAATTTAGGTTAATGTTTGGTTTTTCGAAAAAGTACTTTTTTTTCTCTTATGTATGTAGGCGTGCACATGTTTTTAAAAAGCGCGTTTGTTTTTTCCTTCTTATGTCTGCATGCGCGTAGACGTTGTTCATTTTTTAGACGTAAGAAGCAAAAATGGCTTTTTCCCGGATATTTTTAAAGTCTGATAACCGCTTCTTGTTTTTTAACGACTTCAGACATGGTATTGCAGATAAGACGTAAAACGTGTGAAAAAAATGCTTATTTCAGCATAAAATAAGCTAATCTGAAACACCCTTTTAATATAATGCAGTTATTTACATTTGCGTGAAAATGTAAGTGTGTTAAGTAAAAACGAAAAAGTACTTATTGCAGCACAAAATTAGCAAATAGGCCTTAAATGTAGTGCAGTTAACATTTAGTTGCACGGAAATCTAAGTATGTTACATTAAACGATAATAATATAGAGGTATGTTGCATTTTGAACTAGCTTTTTATGGGAATATGTTATATGGACGAGTAACGTGTACTGTATGCTTGTTTGCAGTAACTAAATAAGAAGACAGTTGATATTGACGGAAATGAGTTGCTGATAATCTGATATGAGTAGACTATCGTTTAGACCGCGTCCCTTGGACATACACAAAAAGTTACCTATTTTGAAATCTATCAAAGATTTCGAAGATGATGATACTCCAAGTGCTACCCGGACACAGATGCTTCGCCTTGTTGCAGAAGCGGATAATGAGGCACAGGTTTAGCTTGTGTTTTTGGGATTTCGTTGACTGTTGATTTGTTCGTTTTGGTTAATGTTTGTTATCTGATATTTAGGTACCGCAAGCTGCTAGTAAGAAAACGGCTTCCGAGATACCTACTCCTGAGTATGTGATTGTGGATACGTATGAACGAGATTATTCTGCCACTTTTAATCAACCTACGTCTTATCTACGTGCAAGGGGAGGTATGCGAACAACTAGGACTATTGATTTAGAACGTCATTAATGTTTTATAGCTAAAACCACCAAACTTTAAACTTTTTTGGCGGTTCGTAATTTTTATTTTTATTTTGGTCGACTAAATGATGAAAGTTTGGTTGCTGAAGTTTAAAGTATAATAAAGTTAAGTGAACGAACCACCAGAATAGTAAAGTTGAGCTCTGTTACTGTTCCATTGTTAACGCTAAATTTAATTGATAATATCAAAATAATTGCAGCACGGGCTGAGATTGGAGAGTTTATCGAGTATGATCTTGACAATGAGGATGAAGATTGGCTCGAAGAGTACAATAAGGAAGGAAAGATTCTTCCAGCTGAAAAGTAAGTTTCGAGTCTTAAATATTAGTGCTTTACATATTGCAGGCTTTCTGATGCTGATTTGGTAATTGGGACAGGGTGGAAACTGTTATATTCAAATTGGAGGTACTAGATCATAAGGCTCGAGAAAAAGCAGGAGTTATAACTCCTACACTTGGTTCACCTATACCTGTACTTTTGACGTTCGATGCTGCTGTCGAGGTATGAGTTATTCTTACATACTAGATTGTATGTCTCTTATATTAAGGGTTGTCGTAAAGAAGAAAGAAGAAAAATTCGAATCAGAGAGTCATGTATCGATTGAAGCAATGCTGACGATCTTACTCATAACTATTGCAAGTTTTTTTAGTTGATAATTTATGGAACATTGATCGTTGATTATCTTATTTTGTCTACTCGATAGGCCCTCCAAGCTCTGTCCATTCAATATGGAGTGTTCCAATCCATTTATAATTACTGGAAAGAAAAGGTAAGCAAGTTTTTGAATATAAACTTGAATTTTCCAATTTATCATAACAATATAAAAACTAACGCCTATTTTTTGACGCTCCCCTTTTTTGTGTCAGCGGCAAAGACGGCAAAAACCTGTTTTGCGGCGTTTGCAGGTTAGTATTTGCTCGTGTTTGGATATGTGTTCTGAAAGTGATACCGAGATATTATATGTATAGAAAATAAGATAATTATCTGTAATAAGACAGGCTGTAGAAGATAGTGTTCGGAATTCGGAATTTGGATAAGTTACATGTTTTGAGAGTTTTAAATTTTTTGATTACGTTAGTAGGTTTTAAAATGACCAAAAAGGCACTGTTAAATGGGAGCAAAGTCTCTCAAATTAGGAAATGGAAGGGGTAAAAGCGTAATTTTAGTTACCCCTAAGCAAAATGATTAGTCGACACAGAAGTATTTTAAAGCTAATGTCCATCTTTTTTTATGTGTTTTTCAGCCACCCCCACCAGCTACTGATACCAATCCATACAATGTATTTAGACCCAGGGAAAAAGCTCATAGACTTCATACACGAAGAGTAAGTTCCGGACTCGTTCAATCTTAGTTGAACCTGCAGTAACATGTCTACATGTAAGTAATTGACTTTCACTTTGTTTTGTGTTTCAGATGCAAAGACGGGAAAACAGTGTGCAATCATTTGAAAAGCTTCGTCAAGTAAGTATTGCCACCACTTAACGAATTATGATTCTAATCCATCTTTATATGGTTTTTGTGCTTAATAATATATCTTCTTTTTTGAATATACCTAGATTAAATTTAAATCTATATTTGCTCTCTGTTCTTATTGTATATTTTTATCTACGTTCTTCAGGTTAGACGCAATCTTGAGCAAGCAAAGAACTTATTAGAGGCTGTAATCAGGGTATCACTATTACCTCTTCCTCAATGTCTCTTTTTGCGTCATAGATGGTTTTTGCTTAAAATACTTACGAGTAAAATATTGTCTGGTACAGAGAGAAGAGAAGAAGAGAGACGTCATTGACATCGAAGTCATCCTTCAAAGGACCCAATTGAAGTACAAGGTAAATCATAGTAATTCACTTAAGAGTAAAACGAGTTTGGTTGAATTGGGTAGTTTTTTTAGCACGTTCAAACGGTTTATCAAAGAATGGACCAGACTGGGCCACTTTTTTTACGAAACACTTTTTTATAGGTAGTAAACATTAATATTAGACTTCAGATGAATTTCAACTCGATTGACCCACTCACCTTGTAGCTATTAATTTAACCCATTTGAGATAAAACACAACCCCAATCAACCCATATCCCACATCTTAACGTTATACGTGACTTTGGAGTGTAAATAATGAAATCCTGTTTTGTGCGTTCGTGTATCTTCAGAATGAAACCGAGCTCCTTGAAGACAGTTTAGCGCTACCTGGACTGCCATCTTATATGTCAAAATTCGCTCCCAGTGAGGATGAATTTTTCGACTCAGATGATATCCAAAAGCACAATCTTTCAGGTCCGTATGCGTATGCTGCACAGAATCAGGCTATAATGGACTCCAGATATCTATTGCCTTCTGGGGGAGGCATCAAGCGAGAATTTAGACGTCCACCTGTCCAATCCTCGTGGCTCCATAAATTGGTAAATCTTCCTAAGCTCACTTGTTTAGCATTCTTGTTAGGGCTAATGGCATAGAAAAAGGTAACTTTAGTAATATATTACTTCTAGAATATATTAATCCTTGCAATTAAATTTGACTGCTTTGACCTTTGTAGGCATGACACTGATGTGGCACCTGGTTAATTTCGATAGTCTTTTTTTGGCCTAAGTAGACATGGCAAGATGTGCAGGCCAAGTGGGCTGGGCATCACGTTGAGCCAACAAAAAAACACTTTTTCGTAAACTTTTTAGAATTCTAGAAAGAAATGCGTTACATCTGATAAGAATATCTATACTATACAATAATAATCGAACATCTTTAGTGAAAGCTACTGTATTTTGTACAGTTTGGCCCATTTGACCCGTTTCGTAGTTTAGTTACGAATTAGCTACTTTGAACTGTTAGAGTAGAACAACTGAACAAACACTAATCGACCCATTTATTTGTAGGCAAATGGCCGTAACTAGTTATTCCAAAATTGGAATAAATTTAGTTCTCTTATAAGTGTATAACTTGGCTTTAACAGTCCGAATAAATTAAAGTGTTAATTTCAAGTTTTGGTATTTCTGCAGGATCCACTCGAGCCAGTATTACTTTTCACGAAGCCTCTAGATCCAGCAAAGCTGGCAGCTGCAGGCATAGTACCACCACCAGCCTCTTCCTTACAGAATACCATGTCATCACGCTCATTTCATCCTCGTGGGAGGATAGGTAGAGGAGGTAGAATAATATTCGATAGATGGAACCCGTTTATGCATACCCCAATTGACTCTGGTGATTCTTTTTACATGCCTCCTAAGCCACAACAACCGAGAATTAACCACAACCACTACTAGCTTGTGTATCAGATGGCGGGGGAGCATGAGAATTTATATACCATTCATGTTACATCATAATATACCAACAACAGGTTCACAACTCAATGAATCATTCGTTGTATTTTTCTAACGGCTCAAATGAGTTTTGTACATAAACGTCTTTGTTCCGGAAGTAGTGGTTCCAACGCACGATAAAGGCCAAACTCATATTCATGTGTTGTGTTAGTTAGGCTATGTTTGGCGCAAAGCTTATGAGAGTTTATGGGAGCTTGGGCTTTTAAAATAAGTTATAAATAGTTTTTATAATTCCTAAACTTTTAGAAGATAAGTTATAAATAGTTTTACATCGTACCAAAATTTAATTTGTATATTTATATATTTTGTTATTTAATATATTTTACACGTATAAGCTCCAACTACTTTACTATAAATATATGAAAATAAAAACTCTCGGCTGCTTCACCGTCTTTTATAAGCTCGAGCTACTTACGCTTAACATACCCTTAGCAATTATCTCACAATACTTGCGACCCATGGTTACATGTGAATCAGATCAAGAACCATAAATTTCATACACAATATTGGTATGGATTTGTCACCTACTATACTTTAGGAAATGTCTCTTTCGTGCAACTAACAATCACGATTGGGTGTACGTAAGTTAAACAACTCTAATGCCATAAGGGTGGCTACACATTGCTCTCTGTGGGCTAATAACTAATTGAGTTATGGCATTGATTAGTTGATGTTAAAGTAACTAACATTATTAAAGTGCTAGCACATTTTTATGGGACTTTATTATTACTATTAATGCTGTTATAAACCTTGCATTTCGAATTATCCTTGCATCAAATTGTAAAATACTACGGTATGTAGATATAATGTTCTTTTAAAGGGAGGTGATTCGCACACTTTTTAATTTGATTTGCATAGTCAATTGTATAAACAGATAAGGGAACTCTTAGAGTTTTTCCCTGTGGAGGTCGGGCTCCACCAGGGATCTGCCATTAGTCCTTACCTCTTCACCTTGATCCTAGATGAGTTATCTCGAGGGATTAAGGAGGGCATCCCGTGGAGCATGATTTTTGCTGACGATATTGTGTTGGTGGCAGAATGAGCGGAAGGGTCAAACTACAGACTTGAGCACTTGAGGGAGGCTCTTGAAAACAACGTTCTTCGTGTGAGTAGAGAGAAGTCCGAATACCTGAGATGTGACTTTGGGAGGATCGAGCCAGGCCACCACGAAGATATTCGTATTGGTGACCAGATCCTGCCACCCAAGGAGTCTTTTAGATATCTGAGATCGATGATTCACAAATCAGGGAGGATAGACGAGGACGTGTCTCACCAGATCAGAGCTGGTTGGGCGAGGTGGAGAGAGGCGTTGGGAGTCCTTTGTGACGGGAATGTCCCCTTTAAGCTTAAGGGAAAATTTTATAAAGTGGCGATTAGACCGGCTATGTTGTACGGGTCTGAGTGTTGGCCCATCACCAAGGCCCATGCGAACAGAGTTGAGGTGGCAGAACTGAGAATGCTAAGATGGACTTGCGGCAAAACCTTCCTGGACATGATTCCGAACGGAGTTTTCAGAGCAAAACTTGAGGTCGAGAATATTATTTCGAAGATGAGAGAAGGAAGGTTGAGGTAGTTCGGTCATGTCAGGAGGAGGCCACAAACAACACCAGTAAGAGTCGAAGCGCTCGTAGTAGATGGCGTGAGAAGAAGGGGTAGACCCAAACTCAGGTGAGATGATAGAATTAAGCTCGACTTTAAGGAGCTGCTCTTGTCCGAGGACATGATCTCAGATAGGAAGGCATGGAGAGATAGAATTAGGATATGCGGGTAATCCAGGCTTGTTGATTAGACTAGGAGCTTTGTGAGTTTTTGCCTGCTTTAGGTGTTAGGCTTTTGGCGTCTCTTTGTTGCCCTGCCCATGCGTTTTGGTTTTGGTGCCTCGTTTTTTTTGCTCTGCCGTAGCTCTAGGCCCGGTGTGTTGATTTACTTTGTTTATGTGTTTCCTCCTTATGTTTGCCTGTTTTTCTTGCCCCATGCGTTTTGGTTTTGGTGCCTCCTTTTTTGCTTTGCCCTAGATTTAGGCCCCCCGTGCGTTGTTTTGGTTTGCTCTGTGTTGCCCTTGGGTTTAATTTGTCTACTTTTTTGTGCCTTGGCTCCTTTTTGTTTGAGCTTTGCTTATATGCCTTTTTTGCGTGTGCCTTTCTTCGGGTTTCTTGTTTTTGTGTCTGCTATGTTGTGCGCTTTGCTTGTTTTGCCTGCTATCTTTTTCCTACTCTTGCTTGTTGTTTACTGACTTTTGCACTCTTCTCTCCTCTCTTTTCTTTTATATCTCACCCGCACACCTGCACTTGCCGGAGGTCTCATTGGTAGCAATCTCTCTACTCCCTGGTCTATCCTGGGATAGGGGTATGATCTGTCTACATTTTACCTCTCCCATACCCTGCCTCAGCGGGACTGGGTTTGTTGTTGTTGTAATTGTATAAACAGATAAAGCAGATTGTAGACAATTTACAACTATGTAATGCATAATTTGAGTATACCAATAAAAAAAAGAGATGAGTTCTTAAACTCATTCTTTGTCTATCTCTATAAATGGACATGCATGTAACTTTAAAACACACTTCTATATACGTATCTAACTTTTTTCTGGTACACGTTCATGTTCTTTTTGGGTAATATTCATCGTTTATGATATTTTAGCCGACTAATTTACTGGGTTTGACCCTCACAACATAAACTCAAACCAAGTAAGACTTTTTTTCAAGAAGTTGGCGTGACCACTTCATGGTTAATTATTTACATCTAACAGAAAATGAATTTGAGACCTGACACATATTAGTGTGATAACAAGCCCTTTGCCACTGGACCACCTGAGTAGTTACGTATTCGTGTTCTTGCGAGCTTGTATAACATAAGTTATGACAAGATATATATGCAAACTGCTTTGTTCGTGAATTTCACGTTTGGCTACTTTCCTTATAGGTTAAAGTTATCTTCTATTGCTTTTGTCTCAAGTACACATTTCGTTTATAATGTGTTACATTGTTATTGTATGAGGTCCTTAAGTACAAACATTATTATTTTTAATGTTTTGGACAATTATAACAAATAGTATTTCAACAACTGGACGACACTTGGTCACGTCTTATAAAATTCACCAAAATACATGCTTTCAAACTAATTTTAATACTTTTTAGGAAAATTTATATATATCGACACACATAGACTTGAAGCAATGTTCAATATCTACAAGCAATGTTAGGATAAGAGTATACTTATAAGGCATATCCTCTTCATATACTAATTTATATCACATACAAACACATCTTTTCTAATTATTTGTATAAATAGACATGACCCAACGTCTTGTTTTGCACATCTAAAACTTCTTTTAACATGAATACTAATGGGAGATCATTGTTGATCATATTCTTGGTCATACATTGTGTTGCAATCTTAAGTGTTGCTAAAGAGTTTGATTTCTTTTACTTTGTTCAACAGGTTTGATTTTTGCTATATATAGTAGTATATGCTTTCATGCACATGCATTGTATGAGTTTTAGAGATAAGAAGTTGTTTTTGTGTATGATGATCTGCAGTGGCCAGCATCATATTGTGACTCGAGGCGAGGATGTTGCTATCCAAAAACCGGGAAGCCAGCGGAAGATTTCAGTATTCACGGTCTCTGGCCTAATTACAAGGACGGCAGCTATCCATCTAACTGCGATTCATCCAACCCCTTTGATGACTCGAAGGTAATGCATCCAACTATCGATGTACATAACTTTATTATAAACCCAAAAATCTAACACATACAACATGTACTATGTTTATGTGTAATAGGTTTCTAACCTTGAAAGTGTGCTACAAAAAGAATGGCCAACGCTTGCGTGCCCAAGTGGTGATGGCTTGAAATTTTGGCGTCACGAATGGGAAAAGCATGGTACTTGTGCTGAATCTATTTTCGACGAAAGTGGTTACTTTGAGGCTGCTCTTTCTCTCAAGAAAAAAGCCAACCTCCTTCATGCTCTCTCGAACGCAGGTACAGATATTTTTAAGCGCAAAATACAAGCACTAAATAAAAACATAACTATTTACACATAACAATTAACAAGTAACTACATGTGCAAAACTGAAGGTACAATTATTTTAAACTTATATAAGCTCATAAGTTCAAAATAAGCCAAAAAAAAAAAAGAAGAGTATACGTAAGCCGAACCTACATTAGCTTATAAGCCTAAAAAAGAGAGTATACGTAAGCCGTACCTACATTAGCTTATAAGCCAAAAAATAAGTTCAAACAAACACCTCCTTAATATAAGGCTTTATGTATTCTTTTAAAACACTTTTTTTTTTTTTTTTTTTTTCATAATGCACAAGTACAAGTTTATTAAACACAACACATGAAATATTAACCAATATGGTTTCAATTTGAGTACAGGAATTAAACCAGCTGATGGAAAATTTCACACACTGGCCCAAATCAAAGATGTAATTACAAAGGCAGTGGGCTATGCCCCTTTTTTAGAATGCAATGTAGACTCCGAAGGTAACCACCAAGTATACCAAGTGTACCAATGTGTCGATGCATCGGGTTCTGATTTCATCGAATGTCCGGTTATGCCCCACGGAAGACCTTGCGGAAACAACATCGAACTTCCTTCATTTTCATCTGCTTCAAGCCGCGACGAGCTTTAGATTTCTAGATTTCATCCGTTCTTTATAGTACTAATAAACTTGATAAGTGATTCTTGTATATTTTCTAATGCAATTATTTTATAAGCATGTTGGTGTAATCTTTTTTTAAATGAAATACATTGAGAAATATGATGGTTGAAACCAAGGGTGTTAAGATCGAGTTCTTGCTATGGATCGTTAAATTGAGGAGGCTGAATTTTTTAATCATAAAATCTTTATATTTTACTCTTATAGTCTTATAAAACATTTATAATTATCCAAGCTTGCTTTATTGTTTAACTTTAACAAAGTTCATTCATTTATAGTTTATTATTTAGTTAATTCAAAGGAAGTGGGATCGAATCGAGATCTTACGATCCTATGGTAAGATTGAGATCCTACTTAAGATTCGATGTCTTTTAAGATCCTATGAAGGATCGACTCATTTTTGCTTAAGGGATCGTAAAATCAAAACTTAGAGGATAGATAGAGATCTTAACATGTATGGTTGAAATTATTTACTGTTGATAAAAACATTAAGAGTTTTTGCTAACCAGAATCTTATGGGTTGTGTTTAACACTCATCATTTGTGTAAAATTATATTAAATGAACTCGTTATTTTCTTACTTATAATCTTTTTGATGATTATAATTATAAAAAGTGTTGTTAAACATAGAATATGTGATATTAATTAAGTGTTGATTTTTCAATTATAAAAAGATTTAAGCACAATGCATAGGGTTGTCGTTAGCAAAACTCAAATATTAATATCGATGATATGACACACAAATTAACACACAAACTTATCAAAGAAATGAATAAGAATTGACAATAAAATTGTTATGGGCTTTAAATGGGCCATCATAGTCTAGTGCGTGACATTGGTGTGCCCGAGGCCCATATGGCCATATTACAGTTCTAAATTTCTAATAACCAAGAATTATTTGTTCTAAACAAAGCATCATCTATCATCTCAGTACTATTTTACATATGTCTTAAACGAAACCGGACAATTTTGTTATTGATAGACTACTCACATGATAAGCTATACATATGTGATAGTTGTTAAAGATATTTATTAGAAATGTTTTTAACCTTATGTTGTCTTGCATGCATGCCGACAATCATCCCCTCATTTACATTTTATTGTATCAATGAAAACATTATATATGATGTTTTCAAATGCCTAACTTGATGATCATTTGATCTATCTTATCTTGAACAATAAAAAAACAAAATTAGGTAAAGAAAAGAATTTTGGTCACCTTTTCTTTTAGATCGAGTGATCAAAGAACAAAGCTTAAAGGGATGCAAACGATTGATTATCTTTATGAAATTCTTTCCAAATTATTGTACTAGTACAACTTATCATGCATTATTTACACATCATTTTAATAATATATTCTTGTTTATTTATTTGATTTGTTCCACCATTTGTCCTCACATATTTCGAATTTTCTAGATGTGAAGCATCTTATTGGAAATGAAAATACAAGCATAAAAAATAAGAAATATAGTGCTAGCTTGTGAGCATAAATACATATTTATATATATACTTCTATAAATTTGATATATATACTATATGATATATATTCTAAATGACATAGTACAATTACAATATATTGCATAAACTCATGATCCATCACCCATTTCACAAAAGACCACCAAAAGTTACCCCATTGAACTCTAGTTTTTACTTTTTTACTATTTTCACTAGGAGTTCAAGTCCAATGTGTTTGACTTTGACTCAAAGTCAAAGTCAAAGTCAACCTCATTCACATATTGACTATTCAAATCAAACTTGTTGTTACTATCTTTGTGTAGTCTTTTACCTTGATAATTACCATCAGAAATTGTACTTCCACTTCTCTTCCTTCCTGTGTTCATTTCCATCAATAACAAAACTTGATGATCATTTTCCTTTCTCTCCGAGCTCTCGGATGATGTCAATGAGCTTTCTAGTGATGATCCAATGGCTTTTGTTTTCGGGCTTTCGTTTGAGTCTTTTTTTAAGGTTGAATCCTCTAGTTCTGTTAGTACGGATATAGAACTCGGGCACCCATTGTCTACCATTGAAACTAATTGAGAAAGCTCGGCTTTCGCTACTTCCACTTCTATAGCGGATGAATTGTACCCTGCAAGTGTGTCTTGTGCTTTTCTTAATACGGATTGAAGATACTTTCCTTGAGCCTCAATTCTTAGTTGCAAATGTCTTTGAACCTAGAATTCGGTGACAGTCAGTGACAGATCCAGGATTTTTAACGAGAATATACACTACCAACATTTCACAAAATAGGCTGCAATATCTTATTTTTCTTAGACGAAATTATTTAGAATCCATGTTTTCAGGGTATGTGCACATACTACTCATAAACTAACTAGCCGACAAGCGTATATCTGCACGTACATGTACGGCCAATTCCCGAATTAGACTTATGAGGTGCATCTCATAATAACTATACAAGGCTCGCAACACATATAAATTTGGGAAAATGTGCATTTTTGAAAAATCAGTATTTTTGACAAAAATTTACACTAACGTATGAAAAATTCATGTGGTTCACGGTCAGTGTGCATGCACATTTGTCTATATATCAACCGTCATTGGCGGATCAAGATATTCGACCACAATAACTATCATAAGAAGTTTGTTTTAAGAGAGATGGACATGATAAACAATTCTCTATTATATATTTTTTATACTAGATTGCTTTTTAATCAGGATATGCGCGTGCATACTCCAATACCAGCCGGCCTCCATGTAGGTCCGCGCATATTTACCGGTGTACCTAATGCATGCACAACTATACTTTAACATACTAGTTTTTCGTTATTTTTTACCTCTATTTGTTCATGAAGTTTTCTCTGCACTTCCATTTGCATTTGTAGAGCCTGAGCAATTTTTACGCTCCTGATGCAAAAGAATTTCCAAAAATCAGCCTCTAAGAACTTATATTTGTAAAAAGATAGAAACTTTATAGGTAAATAGTCTATTACTCGTTAATCTGATTTGGGACTTCTTCGCTTTGATGGACACTAGTGATTTCACTTCTATGATCATCAACAAACTCTGCATCAAAACCATGAGTACCATTAAAATCAGTCATCAGTATATTGATATATGAAATATGCCAAAATGATCCATCGTTGGATCATTTCGTAAATAACGAATAATTAAAGCACATATTTACGCACCTTCTTGTATACTTCCACTGCAAACTGATGATTGTTGAATCTTTCCTAGCCTATATTTCTTCATAATAAACAAAAACATAAAACTTAGCATACTCAATTTATATACTACTATTTTGGCTAAATGAACAAGACTAAAAGTACCTGTAAATGACTCTTTAAGTGGTACAAAGTAAGCCCATGAATGCCCATTAATCTCATCAAAGATTTTGGTGTTGCTTCTGTTCATACCAAAAAAGAAAAAAATATTAGAACTCTATGTAACTTATATATATGTTTTTTTATGTAAGTATGCAAATACTAACTCTCTGGGCTTCCAAGTTGAGCAACTGCATCGACGAAACGTTGGTGAAGCTCAGGAGTCCATTTTAGTCTAGGCTTTGCATCACTTGACAATACCAAATTCAAATCTTGTTTTTGAATATTCTCATGAGCCATTGTCTAGTTTCTGAAATAAGCAAAGTACACAAGAGAATGAAATAGGTATATATATGTGTGTGTGATCAAAGATAATATAGAATTGGGTTAATATGGTTTATATTCTTTCTAATACAAGATTTGTGTCTGAAATAAGTAGTACTAATGTTAGTCTTTATAATTGCTGAGAGGGTATGGTTTCACTCCATATCAGGAAACACAAGTGGGGTAAGGTAAGGTGAGGGAATATATGCTCTCATGAGCTGTGTCTCAACCTTGCTCTCAATTCACATTTAATAATCAACCAAAAAACAAAGGTTTAAAAGATATATTGTATTTATTTTCATTTGACTGTGCATGAAGGGAATCTTTAATGGTGCAAAAACAAAGAAAGCAAAACATAATATGTGCATTTTGGTCACAAAAGTAGAGAAAAAAAAGTGCGTGATTTGTTATATTATCTTCATGTTTTCCATTATGTATACCACATTAACAAGTTAGCTAACATTTAACTTTCACTTATCACTTACTCAGGGTTTACATAATAATAACCGCGATTTTAAGTGCATGTACTTCTCACAAGCTTTGATCAATATCAAGTGTGCATTTTTTTCGCAAAGTATACAATTATATATCCATAAAACTTTATGATCCAATACTAGTTATGGATCATGAAAAAGATGAACAACCCTACCATAATGTTAATGGATTCAACTTTCTAAAACTTTGAGGCAAAGGGATTTGTGTTAGTGGGATTGGTGATTTTTGATGGGTTGGTGTGTTTTTTGGAGATTGAAAGTGATGGCAAATGTGTTTTTGTTTTCTTTGATTTGGCTAGTTTTTGGTGGCAAAGATGTGGTGGGATTGGAAGATTCTCTTTGTTGTTTGTAGCCATAGGGGAATCAAAGAATCCAACAATAGATTTTAAGACAAATTTCTTGTTTTTATGTTTGCAACAATTACTTAATTACTACTTAATTATTAAAGAAAAAGAGGGATAAAGTGTTGAAGGGGAATAAACCAATTCATCAATGACTAGTTATTATTCCATGCCAAACATATATATTATACGCATACATGAACACATATTCCCATGGTAGATGGAATATGGTCAATGACTCATCATCATAATTCTACCAAAAATATTCTAACAAATGTAAGGTTATGAAATTTGATCAAAACCATAAGTATATCCGTAGTATGTGTCAAAACCATAATGCATGCTAGGCGCTATTGATAGCTAGCGCCTAGTGTGTATTATGTACATATATCGATTTGTGGTTTTTGGACTCTCTAATATCATGAATAAATATCAGATTGTGTTCAGTAACTTAGATGGAAAAATAAAATAAAAATACAAACATTAATAAAAGCTATTGAGTTCATATAATGGACTACTAAGGTTTGTGTCTCAAAATGGTCCTTCGTGTTATATATTTGGAAGAATAAGACATAACGCACAAGCATGTATACGTGCACATGCATATAAGAAAAAACATTAAGAAATTCTATATTACTAAATATGTTTCATATAAGATATTTCCATATTCAATCATTGTTTAGGGACCATGACGACTTCATGTCCTGCAAATTTTTGATAATTGATCGAGGAATAACCTTAGTGTGCCAGATGAATATATATAATTGTCTGCACGTATATATCTAATCTATTGACTAATCTTAATTATTAATTTAGCATGTTCAACACCTAATATGTAGTAGCAAATAAACTTAGTTTGCATCTGCCATTAAAGTCTTCGACTCTATCGAAGTTTTTTATAAAATTTTACCACCATTTTCCTTTCGAAACCAGAAATGATCAAGCTCGATACCAAAGTCATAGGCTCATAGATTTGCAAATAGAGTTCCAAAAATTCAAGTTTTATTCCAAGCTAAGCTAGTTGTTTGGAATCTTGAATAGAATCTCGAAAAACAATTATAGCTCATTCGATCAAATTCAGAAAACTTACCTATAGTTTGAGTTCGACGAGTCACTATTGATCGGGTTACAAACAAGCTCATGAAACAATGATTCTAAATATATTCTTTCTTATAGAAAAAGCAATCACATAGAAGAAATATGCAAAAGGAAAAGAAAAAGAAAAAGATGAAAAATAAAGCAAAAAACCCTACATATGCATAAAAGTCCTCTAAAATATATTATTCTAAAGAAAACATGTTTACTTTTCTTTTTTACAAGCCTCTATCCTCTTCACTTCCTAGCTGGGAACAATCGAGGTGAATAAGGTTTTTCCTGGAAAGATAACACATGCACTATAATAAGAAAGAATCAATAATGTTGACACTAGCTAGCAAACACAAAACATCATTCAAATTTCACTTGATACACTTTCTTTTTACCATGTCGAGTAAATAGGTTATCTCATCGTACAACTAGTTTTATCGATACGTCTTTAAAAAACTTATATCAAACGTTGACTTTGTTGGTTTTTGCGGAAAACGTAGAAGAGTGAATACTTTACCGTTTAAAGACTTAAATTTCGCATATCAAATTGTAAAATCTGAAAATCTAAAACATGAATAAAGACTAAAATACCCTTGAAATCGAAATTTATAAAATACGTAAAATACGTTTATAATCATTTAACGAAGTTAAAAGTTAACTTATGAATAATTAAAACTTAACTAATATGTGTACGTGATCGACATAGTACGGTGAAAGATTTAACGTCTCGCGTAAACAACTTGGGCCGTGTTTGTTTTGTTCGGATGGACTCAAGCCGAGAGCCCTATGGGCGTGGGTTTGTGTGTTCGGTTAGACCCAGGTCGAAGCCCACACCACCTCAAGACTAACCTATTTGTTTCCCTATAAATACAATACATTTACACAAAATGGAAACCCTAGTTTTGTTTGCCTCTTCTTTTCTTTCCTTGTTCCATTCGGCCGAACCCTAACCTTTGGTGTCGAGACTTTTGTTTCAACGAGCTAAGGTATAACATGTTTTCTCGTCTTCCTTTGTTACACCATACGTTAATATATATTGTATCATGTTTGTTTTAGTCGAGCTTGTGTTTTCTTTTGTGTCGAGCCGTATGAAACCAACAAAGACAAACCATATGAATTGAACCTTGTAATGTTAAGAGAACATGTAATGTAATACGTATATTTGAATCGGATCATAGGTATGTCGAGATAAAAGAACCGAACCACATATATATATATAACCGAACCATGTATATGTAATTCATCCAAGGTATAAACATGTAAACTTGAATATGTAAAGTATGTAGAGAGTTAAGGTTTGCGTAAAAACATGGAGGCCGAACCCTATAATACAAGCCGAACCATGTGAGGGTTTTGAACGTGTGTTTAATAAGAAAAGGTCATGTAAAACCTAAACCCTAGATTGAGATGTGAACCGAACCATGCGTGACAAACCCTAAGTAATGTGTGAACCGTGTATCATGCGTGTGTTTTATAAGTCAAGTGAGCTTGTCGATATGTAAACATAGTACGTGGTCATATCTAGTCTAAACTATTGTGCATGTGTGTGTCGATGTGTCTAATCCGGATAATAAGTAACTTTGGTTGTCACAAGAAATCATAAACGTGCATGGGTATAAAAGTTGACGTATAATATGTGTATAAGTAACGTATGGTTAAGACATGAATGTGTTGAGTAAATAAACAAGAGTAATGAGTCATTAAATGACGTAATGATAAAGTAAATGCACATTGATGTGATATTAAAAGAATGAGAAAACCCTAGAACATAAATGAGAGTCGATTAGGGTTTGAAGCTAATTATATTAATTCGTTATTTCATGTGTGAGTTATGACTTTTAAACTATTTTCACATTTAACCCTAAAACTTTAATAAATGACATAATGAACCTTAATCTACAATATTGGTTATAAAACACTTAAGTCTCATTTAATCATAAATCTTTAAAGTAATAAGATCACTGAATACACTAAGTATAAACACCAAATATTAAAAGATCATTTCGACAATTATGGAATCATAAATAACATGTACGATCGTTAATGTGTATAGGTTCTGTGAAGAAGGAGTAATCCTTTGCTTTCCGTATTTTGCTTTTTGGTCATTTGCTTTGGAATAAGGTACAGCTATCCTGACCTTTTCAGTAAAGGTTCCTTATAACGTTTTCTTTTCGTTAGCTTTTATATTAGGGTTTCCTAAGCCTTTGCTATGAACCTCATTCTGTTTTGTTTGAGCTGTTGCTTATTTGAAACTTCGATTTCGAATTATGAAACATCTAATTTTGAACTATATGATATGAAAACTCTGATTTTGGAAATATGATTAACCTGATGATAAAGTATGATCTGTGTCAGTTTTGACATTCTGATTTGACCTAAGATAGTTTGACACCCGAGCCAAATATTTCACTAGTCATGGGGTTCCATGTCCGTGTCGATGATGCACCTCTGATATGACTCTAGGGCAGAGAGTGATGTTCTCGCCACGCCCCTTATCTGTTATCTGTTATGAGCTCAAGTTATGTTATATGACCAATATCTGCTCATGCGGGTATGGATGCATCCTAGATCTGTTATCCGTTATCTGTTATATGTTATCTGTTATCTGATGATTGATGCTGCGTGCATGCACGTCCTTCATAACTCTGTTAGGTCTCCCCTACAAATGTTGCCTTATGTGAATATGATTATGATCCGATATTTGTTTCTGGGCTCGTGGTAGTTAACTATAAACTTTATTCGATAATTCTGATTTATACTTTCAAAATGATTATGATTTTACTATCTTTCGTTCACTATATTCCGTATTCGATATTGTTTTGTATTCGCTTTGCTTTTATATCCGTTCACGAGCTTTTGAAGCTCAGCCGCATTTCTTTTCTTCCGCGGCGGTATCTAAGCATTGGAGCTCGGGTTTTGCTTTGGGATGAGTCGAGTGGACTTACCTTAGAGATTTTAGCTTTGAACTTATGATGCTATTTAAGACTTTGTTATTTCGTGATATTTTGTTGGAGTTTATTTTCCGCTGGGACCTATGTATTGAAGTCATATTGACTTGATTTATTCCACATTTATGCTAAGACTTCTTTTGGATATTTATGTTTGCTTTAATATGACACCATTATTTGTGATTCCTTTACCCTTGTCGGGTCGGGGCGTTACAAGTTTTTGCGGAAAACGTAGAAGAGTGAATACTTTACCGTTTAAAGACTTAAATTTCGCATATCAAATAATCGATGATTTATACGTAGTTGTTTGGTTACGAAGCTTCTTTTCGCCCTACTTCACTCCCCGAGTTTTCGACTTGAGAGTTACTTCAGTAAGTCAACAAGCTCCCTTATCGGCGGAGAAAACCTTACAACGCCGCTTGCAATACTTACCGATACTAAGCTGTTGGGATTTGTTAACCTAGTTAGCCAAGTAACGCAAACGAGTACGCAACGGAATTGGATCTAGTAATTGCAATTAGGTAAACACGTATTTAATAAACAATAATAAATAAAAGGAAAATAGAAAAACTAAACTTTGGCGACAACTGCACGCTATCAAACGAACAAGAAAACCAATGAAACCCAAGTATCTAAAATAGATACCTCTACGAGTATCACACACAAACACTTAAACCAAGTACGTTCGATTAGAGCTAGTCGAGAACGTTTAAAAAATCAACCCCTTGAATTTACTTGAATACCACGAACAAGAAAACCCAAGAACCTTTCTTCCTTACTCTGTCCGAGAACCAACTGCCCAAGAAACAGTTTTCCTTTGTCCCCCGATATCAGACAAAATTGTCCGAGATCCACCCTTGTTCTGTCCGAGAAAAGAAAACGAGCAGAAACAAAACTAAACCTTCTGCTACAGTTCGTACACCAGGAACTAGCAACAACTTTAACTTGGTAAACCTCTTTTGGATCAAATCGAGGCAAGCAAAGTGATTTTCAACAAACCAAACAAACCCTAATCGGATCTTAGGGAGAATCCGATTGGGTATATGAAGCAGGAGAGTTTTAGGGATAGTTTTAGGGATAGTATTAATCGTACAATGCATGAGAGGGTGTGTTTGTTTATATAAGGTCTAAACCGACCTTGTCTTGGGTTCTAGACTTGGTCGACAAGTAATAAACCCAAACACCCCTTATATCCCGATCGTTTAGTGTCTAGGCCCAAGGCTCACTAAAACCGACCCAAGATGTAAATGGATCAAGTTCATGGGTCGTCCAAAGGGATCGGGTAACAGCATGCAAATCGAGTCTAACGTATTCAAGTAAATATAACGTTCGACACGTACTCTCGTGTTTAACATGTATGCCCCCATAGGCTCACACACTTCTAGTTGTTTACGTGTGGTTTTAACTTCCACAAACCAACAGCTCCCACTTGGGAGTTTGAGTGTCGAATGGCACACAAAACTAATGACGAAAACGCCTAGCAACGCTCTCACTCGCTTTTTAACTAAAAGTGTCTTAGATAATAATTTCAAAAATTTCTCAGTAGCATGGTCATTCAATGTCTTGCTTTAATCATCCTTTGTTATAGATGCTGTTAAATCATGGATATGGATCCGAACTCATTCCATATAGTTTAACCATTTAAAATCTCGTAATAGATTTAATTCAGATATGCCAAATGTAATCAAGAATCATCTTGCATTACCCTTTGGGCATTGCCAAACAATTATCTGATTAAATTTGGAGAGGCGCCATGGTATCATTCTGCACATATCAAGTGGAGTAACAAATCCTTTATTGACTACAAGTGTTGTGGATGCTGCTGCACATCACTCCGAAATATAGCCTTTATAACTAACTTATTCAAATAGCGTTTTGCGTACACTTACAAAAAATGATATCCACACATAACAGAACTTGCTTGAATCTCAAGTCTAAGGACGAAATTAACAAACCATTTTCAATATTTTATTTATGGCAAGGATCCAAAAGTAAATGTTTGAAAGCTGGGGTATACAATATGCATCTCTAGTGAATACATATGAGTTTGGTGGGAACAATCCAAATTCTCTTTAGAATATAACCAACACTCACATTTGCCTTACATAACAATATTCTCATATTGTTAACCGACAATGGACATATTTAGAATGATAAATCATTTCATGGATTAAACATACAAATATGGAATAACAGATTATATGAATAAAATAACAAATACCTCGTATCTTTATTTATTAGAAAGTAATAGCTGTCTTACAATTCTAAATTATCCAAATACTAATTAACATACAGATTTACATGAGACTACTAGCAGGTATAAAACCTATACCTCTAGTCAATTTAGAATGCTTAGGATACGCTAAAGCTTTCGTAAATGGATCAGCTGGGTTGTCATCTATGTGAACCTTTGATATCTTCACGTCACCCAATTCAATGGTCTCTCGAAGATAATGAACTTTAGCGCGATAATGTCTAACACCTTTAGTGATTCCGCTTTCATTAGCTATAGTAATGGCTCCAGTATTATCACAATACATATTTATGGGTTCTTCAAATGTGGGAACAATGTTTAACCCATAAATGAATTTACGAATCCATACGGCCTCTTTAGATGCATAACAAGCAGCTATATACTCAGCTTCTGTAGATGAAGTAGCAAAAATACTTTGCTTTATGCTTTTCCAATCAACAACACCTCTATTTAGAACAAATACATATCCAGTCAGAGATTTTAAGTCGTCAGCATCTGTCAGATATCCAGCATCAGTGTAGCAAGAAACCCTGAGCTCTTGTTCCGTCTCTCCTCCATAAAAAAGAAACATATCCTTTGTATTGCGTAAATACTTAAGAATATTTTTCACAGCAGTCCAGTGAAGTTCACCTGGATTCTGTTGAAATCGGCTTGTCACATTCTGAGCGAACGCAACATCAGGACGAGTATATCTCACAACATACATAATAGATCCTATAACCGAAGCATAAGGAACTCTTTGCATGCGCTCTTTCGCAGTAGGTGTCTCAGCACCTTGTGACTTACTCAACTTAGGCTCTTCTTGCATTGATGATGCAGGTTTTACTGTCCAGGTTTTAATATTCATAATGTCTCGTTAGACCTATGGTCTACCCTAATGCACTAACGGGAAGTGTACCCGGTCGTGTGTAGTGTAGTATTCGGTAAAACCAAGGTCGTCCCAAGAGCTATGTGTGTGGATTAATACTAAGTCTAGGTGTCACAGATTTAAAGATGGTTTTGATATCGAATTAACTAATTAACTACTAAAACAAATAAAGGCAAAGATGTGATCAATAGAGGAGAGTAGTGCTAACCTAGTTACTCATCCTAGCTAGTAATGTTTACTTCTAATTACTTCAGGTGGGGTCAAATTCGAGAGGACATCATTTGGTCAGTTCGCCCTAACCTATCAGCAAAGATGCCACCACTGGGGAAGTCAGGTTTCCCTTCATAAGTCCAGTTGTTCCTGGTCCCTAAGCCGAGTCATTAAGTTCCGCTACATGCTAGACTTATAATAGTGAGTGCCCGGGCGCTAGCATCTTAGACACTCACCCCCTAATTCTAAAGTTCATCCAAACGGTAGGTGATCAGTTGGTCAAATCGCACAAGTAGAAAGGGTTGTCAGTTGGTCATATCTTATCCTTCCCGTCTCAGTCTACTCACTTAGGGTCAGTTGGTCATATCTCCTAAGCAACTAGCCTCTACCGCCATTCAAAGCTACGGAAACAAGGGTAGCTACCAATAAACTATGCATGCATACACTTAGAAATAATCATACGGAAGTAATGTAAACGCAAACAAAACAATTAAGGAATCATAACTAGGCCATCACCAAGAGGTGCTTAGCCTCTCATATTAACCGTACAAATCAATTCAATGTTTAATGTTACGAAATACATGAATCGAAAGTAAAGAAAAGATAAAAAGCTAATGCTTATCGTAGGGGAGTGATTTCTCCCTAGGAGACAGCTCTGTATGCTCCTCTAGATCTGCCTTTGGCTTCTTCCCACGTTCTCTGATTGTTGTGTGTGAAATGGGATGCCTTGAAATGCTGGAAATCGTGGGGTATTTATAGGCCAGATCTTGGCTACGGCGTAACTAATAAAATAGTTACGCCGTAACATATAACTTCCTCGTAAATTTCACTAGATCTGCTGGTTACGGTGTAACCTTAGAAGGGGTTACGCCGTATCTTAAATAAACCTTGGTTACGTCGTAGTTGATGCATGAGTTACGGCGTAATTATCAGCGGCGCGGAACCTCATTTGACCTAATATGGTTACGTCGTAATCTTTGGGAGAGTTACGCCGTAATCTTCTGATAAGTTAGTTTTCTGAGTCACGCTTTAGTTACGGCGTAATGTGAGAGATGAGTTACGCCGTAACTTCTTCAAAGTGAGCATACTATGATAAATCTTTAATAACTCTCCAATTCCGCGTCTCTTTAGCTCCAATGCTCGTAATTTACCTGAAAGTGGAATATAATAGAAAACAAGCGTAAATCCATATAAATGATATAAATTAGAAGCATTATTGGGGGAAATTGACACTTAATATTCAGGATAATTTGATGTTATCAAATTTCCCCCCACTTGAACTCTACTTGCCCTCAAGTAGACCTTATTAGAAAGATTCATAAAAAGATATCTCCCATTACCTGGAAAATATAAGTTTACAAATCCCTTATGCTAGAATAAAACAAAGCCAACACCTCACGAAATGGGAACGAAACACTCAAATCTCTCAACTATTCTAAGTGTCAATTTCGGGGTGATCACTCAATCGCACAGTCATAGCATGTATTCTATCATAAGCTTGGCGGTTACACAAATCTCCACCATTAGAGTTAAGGACAAAACAATTCTTGAAAGCAATATGGGTAGACACGACACGAGTTAAGGGTGATTTGTCATTACTAACATGTCACGGCAAAGTGGACAAAATCAATGATACATGACCAAATCCATGGCCAAGACACCAAAGATTGCTCGCTGAATCACCTAGACACGCTTCATGACTAAAGGGTAGGATAAGACATGGGATATATAAATGGTGTAAAATAAAAATCAAGCAGATAGTCTAAATTTATAACCAATTCATCACCACTTACCGTCCGCCCACAGTTCAAGCTTTGAAGTTAAGAAACCGGATCATGAAATACTAGGTAGATGTGTCATTAGAGGACGTCATGATGGACACACTACCTTTTCTTCAACTGTTGGCGCAATTACCAACTCTAATCTTAACATGTGACCGAGGTTGCCTCCTCGATACTAAATCTATATAAAGCTCAAAACATAGTGCTTATAACATCACACTTTACAATAAACTGAATAACATAACTATTTTATTTTTTATTTTTTTTCAACATAAATATAACATCCCCCCACTTGAGATGAACAATGGGAATTCGGGGGGTCTTCAATGATCTTTAAGAATATGCCGTCGACGAAAGCGTGATTCCCGAACCTTTCCACTTGAACCTTGAACTTGGGCAAATGATGACTTCCCAATCACAAATAAAGACTACAGGGTAGGCTAAGGTGTATAGGTGTATCGAAACAAATATATTGGGTTAACAAAATGAAAGGAATGGCTCAGATGGGTGTGTCTAGGGGTATCTTGCACTAAAGGTGAGTGCAACAAAAGGGTTTCACATGGGGGTCGAGAAGTCGAGGCGACTAATCGATAGACACACAATGGTAGGCTATTTGGGTGATAATCCTATAATATTGCCATCTTAAACTGAAAAGTCCAAATACATCGAGCTAACTCAACATACCTCGTCTATGGTCTCGAAATGATGCAAAGACCAAGTTCTAAAGCTTACAAGCTACCGGCACACTCATAATTTGGTGGATTTGAGGTAAAATATTGGAAACGGATAACGCTAATCTCACCATATAATATCAAGGGTTGTATGTGATCGGCTAAGGTCTAATCTAGTTAGGTTAAAAAAAACATGTCAAAATTTTAAAAATGGCATAAATTTTCAAAATAAACTAGAAAAACGAGGGCAAAATAAAGTTCAAGAGACAATTCTACTCCCGTCCCCCCACTTGAATTGTACAAAGTCCCTTTTGTACTAAGCGTTAAATAAAGGTGAAGAGAAAAGTAGAATTAGAGCGAGAACTTCCCTGAAATTTGCTCCAAAAAGAAAGAAGGCCCACGAAAAAGAGTCGTGCCTTTGTATAAGCATCCACGAGCAAACTTCAATCCCTGAAATCACACTACCGACAGGCATAATTCTAAAAAGAAAAAATGAAAAATGAAAAACAAACCTAACTCACTTTCGTAGGAATCAGGGTTGCATTTAGCGTATGCAACAAGCCTTTTAAACCACTTGTTGTTCCAAGTGGACGAATGTAGTTTCGTGAGGGTTTACAGGGAACATACCCACAAAGTTCATTTAAAAACTAATACAAGGTCATTGTGTTTAAAAATAAAGAAGTGTTACAGAGGATAGTTACGTCGTAACTCTTATAAGGAGTTACGCCGTAACTAGGCAAAACCTGGCATATGCTGCAAAAGTGTAGCTACGATGTAACCACTGAAATGGGATTACGCCGTAATTGGTAATGCATCCGAAGTTCTGCTGCAAGGGGCTTGTTACGGCGTAACCATGAGAATGAGTTACGCCGTAAGTATATTCAGATCAGCAAGCTGCAGCAACAACTTTTCTTCGTTACCTGCAAAAATGGTTAAAAACACAAAACCCAACAGAAATGGAAATAAAACAAAAGAAAGGGATAATTCGTTTTGTCTCCCGAAAGAGCACTTTTCTTTATTTACGAGTCTTTAAGTTAGACTCAGACCCTTGGAGTTACCAGTGCTTGTTGGTCATTTCGTGGATATGGCAATCTCCACGTTGGATCCAACTTATCAGATTCTCATCCCGTTTGTAGTCCGTCCCTAGCTCTAAGCATCCTGAGTAAAAATTCTTGATCTTCTGGTAAGGGTGGTCAATACCCTTGACCTTATCTTCATCACTAATGTCGAGTAGTGGCTGAGCTTGGCTTACCTGCCTTTTTGTCCATTTTTTAAAATTTGTAACAGTCCGTGTCATTTTAAAACCCGTTTTATCATCCCCAATATTTAACCATACCAGCCCTTCTTTCTCATTTTTGTCTAACCCAGATAGTTCTTTAAAAGGTTTTCCAAAAATTACTTCGGTTAGCCCATCTTCTATGAATTCGCTAACGTCATCCAAAACTACAAAGTCAACCAGAAATGAGTGAGTCCCAACAAAGACACTGATGTTTGTTGCAATACCAAGGAAATTTTTTCCTCTCTATTCGAGTTCTTTTTTCATAACCTGGTTGAAGCATTCCTTAGAAATGATGTTAACTGGGGACTCTGTGTCGATGAATGGATGGAAATCAATGAACCCAATTTTGTAGGAAATTTTCAGATAATGAGGGTTTCTATGATGGATTCGAGCTCCCATCTCATAAAACTTGGGTTGGTCAGGTTATGAAAGAGTCTTTTCAGAGCTGTTCCAAGGAACCATTTCGATGTCGCTAGAGAAATCATCGGCACTAACTCCAAGGTCTTCTTCTTCAAACTTTACGAACACATCGAAATCCTTTCCCGAAGCTATCTCGCCAAGATTTGTGAAGTCACTAAAAAATCCTCTAATGCATCACCAAAATCACCAATGGGGTTAATCGCACAAACTTTTAGAGTGGATAGAAGTTCATTAGGTCTAAATGTGTCAATTTCCCCGTTACCCACGAGAGTTAATTTCCGGGCGAAGACATCCACCTTTGCATGGGCAGTAGCAAGCATTGGTCTTCCTAAGATAATAGGTATTCTGTTGTCTTCAGGAATATACAGGATCACGAAATCAACTGGGAAGAAAAATTTCTTTAGTTTCACCAAAACGTTCTCAACGATACCCAAGGGTAACTGCATTGATCGATCGGCCATTTCAATCTTCATTTTGACTGGCTTTAGGTCTCCAATACCCATACGTAGGAACATTGAACGAGGCATTATGCTAATGCTTGCTCCAAGAACAGCTAGGGCATTACACATATTGAGGCTCCTGATCAAGCAAGGGAGAGTGAAACAACCAGGATCTTTTTTCCTTTTGTGGCAGTTCATTTTTTAAACTGCTGAACATCTCTCGTTAAGTTGAACCGTTTCATCGGAATCGTTGCTTAATTCCTGCAAAATATTATTATGATCAATTTTAATGGAATTAATAAGAGGGACGTTTACCGGTAGAGCTTCGTCCAGAAGCGAGAGTTTCTCCATGCTGATTCTTCGTTTAACCTTCTCCGAAAAGGTAGTGGGCTCTTCAAAGATTGTTTCAACCATGTTGACAACTTCCTCTTCCCGAGCAGCTAGGTAATCTGTGATGGCTTGCGAGCATGAGCTCACACTCTTCTCTAGTCCCTTAATCCAATCTTCATGAGTCTTGAGAGAAGATACTGTGTTTTCCACGAATGTTTTCATCATTTTTTCAATTCTCTCATCTCGTTCCCTTGATTCCTTGATGTGGTCAAGAATCTTTTTTTCAAGGCTGTTTCCGGTTTTGGTCCCAAATACACTCTTAACTTTCTCTACCTTACAGGCTTCAGCTTCTTTTGCACTTTCCAGCCTTCGCTTTTCGAAAATTTCACCATAATTGTATTCTTGCTTTGTCAATGTTTTCATTACCTTATGATCAAAATTGTCTCTTGGTCCGTACCCTGTCTCCATATGCCACTTGTAGCAATGTTTCGAAATCCGTTGAATACATTCCAAGGCTTGGTCAGGGGTCATGATAGGAATAGGTCTAGGAGAATCGAGTAATTCCCGTGTTAGAGAATTAATTCCCCTGTAGAAGACATAGACGATTTGATGTTTGTTCAAATCATGAGTGGGACATCGATAAAGTAGCTCATTAAATCTTTCCCATGCCTGGTAAAGCGTCTCTTCTCCTTCTTGAACGAATTGATGGATCTTACTAAGAAGTTTAGCCATTTTTTAAGGAGGGCAAAATTGTTGAACGAATTCTCTTCTTAATTTATCCCATGCTTTTTTACATTCGTTAGGGAGTTTATTGTACCATATTTTCGCAGTTCCTGAATGAGTCATAGGAAAAATTCTTGCGGTAACCGAATAGCTCGGGATGCTCCGGACGCTGAAAAGAGATGATAAGTAGAGTACTTCTTTTACATGATTATGAACATCCTCATTTTCATCTCCTGAAAACTTAAGCTCGTGTAACTCTCGAATAAATTGGTCCGGAATAGAGTATTTTTCCATACTAGAATCCTGTGTGAAGGTTCGTTGGCAGTTCTCATTTGGTCGCTCAAAATACTGCTCCATGGTTAATTATTCGATATTATTTTCATCAATGACTACCTGTTCTGCATCAGATTGGTCAGATTCGTAAAACGAAAAAATGTTATGAATAGGAACCGGAGAGTAATATTTTCTTGTCCGAAATTGTTTCTCCGGATCATCGAATGGGGTGGCCAGAAATGGCCTCGAGCTTCTAGTCTTGTATCCTGACATTTAAGAGAAGAAGGAAAATTAAAAATAGACTAAATAAAAAAAATCCTAAAATAACTCCCCGGCAGCGGCGCCAAAACTTGATGCAGGTTTTACTGACCAGGTTTTAATATTTATAATGTCTCGTTATACCTATGGTCTACCCTAATGCACTAACGGGCAGTGTACCCGTTCGTGTGTAGTGTAGTATTCGGTAAAACCGAGGTCGTCCCAAGAGCTATGTGTGTGGATTAATACTAAGTCTAGGTGTCACAGATTTAAAGATGGTTTTGATATCGAATTAACTAATTAACTACTAAAACAAATAAAGGAAAAGATGTGATCAATAGAGGAGAGTGGTGCTAAGCTAGTTACTCATCCTAGCTAGTAATGTTTACTTCTAATTACTTCCAATTACTTCAGGTGGGGTCAAAGTCGAGAGGACATCATTTGGTCAGTTCGCCATAACCTATCAGCAAAGATGCCACCACTAGAGAAGTCAGGTTTCCCCTCATAAGTCCAGTTGTTCCCGGTCCCCTAAGCCGAGTCATTAAGTTCCGCTACATGCTAGACTTATAATAGTGAGTGCCCGGGCGCTAGCATCTTGGACACTCACCCCCTAATTCTTAAGTTCATCCAAACGGTAGGTGATCAGTTGGTCAAATCGCACAAGTAGAAAGGGTTGTCAGTTGGTCATATCTTACCCTTCCTGTCTCAGTCTATTCACTTAGGGTCAGTTGGTCATATCTCCTAAGCAACTAGCCTCTACCGCCATTCAAAACTACCGAAACAAGGGTAGCTACCAATAAACTATGCATGCATACACTTAGAAATAATCATACGGAAGTAATGTAAACGCAAACAAAACAATTAAGGAATCATAACTAGGCCAACACCAAGAGGTGCTTAGCCGCTCATATTAACCATACAAATCAATTCAATGTTTAATGTTACGAAATACATGAATCGAAAGTAAAGAAAATATAAAAAGCTAATGCTTATCGTAGGGGAGTGATTTCTCCCTTGGAGACAGCTCCTTATGCTCCTCTAGATATGCCTTTGGCTTCTTCCCACGTTCTCTAATTGTTGTGTGTGAAATGGGATGCCTTGAAATGCTGGAAATCGTAGGGTATTTATAGGCCAGAAATTGGTTACGGCGTAACTAATAAAATAGTTACGCCGTAACATATAACTTCTTCGTAAATTGCACTAGATCTGCTGGTTACGGCGTAACCTTAGAAGGGGTTACGCCATATCTTCAATAAACCTTGGTTACGCCGTAGTTGATGCATAAGTTACGGCGTAATTATCAGCGGCGCGGAACCTCATTTGACCTAATATGGTTACGTCGTAATCTTTGGGAGAGTTACGCCGTAATCTTCTGATAAGTTGGTTTTCTGAGTCACGATTTAGTTACGGCGTAATGTGAGAGATGAGTTACGCCGTAACTTCTTCAAAGTGAGCATACTATGATAAATCTTTAATAACTCTCCAATTCCGCGTCTCTTTAGCTCCAATGCTTATAATTTACCTAAAAGTGGAATATAATGGAAAACAAGCGTAAATCCATATAAATGATATAAATTACAAGCATTATCGGGGGAAATTGACACTTAATATTCAGGATAATTTGATGTTATCAATTGGGATAGTTCCACATTTGGAATTCTCCATACAAAATCTCTTCAATATTTTCTCAATGTAAGCACTTTAACATAAACCAATTAATCGTTTAGATCTGTCTCGATAGATCTTGATTCCAAGAATATATGCTGCTTCTCCTAAATCTTTCATGGCGAAACATCTTCCAAGATAGGATTTTACATCTTGTAACATTGGAATGTTGTTTCCCATAAGCAATATGTCATCAACATATAGAATTAGGAAAATGACAAAACTCCCACTAGCTTTTTGATATACACATGGCTCATCTTGATTATGAGAAAATCCAAATTTCTTAATCTCATCATCAAAATGTTTATTCCATTGCCTCGATGCTTGTTTAAGTCCATAAATGGAACTCTTGAGCTTGCATACATGGTTAGGATATTTAGGATCAACAAAACCCTCAGGTTGCTCCATATAGACCTCTTCGTAAAGATGTCTATTGAGGAAGGCGGTTTTGACATCCATTTGCCATATCTCAAAGTCATAGAACGCCGCTATAGCTATGAGAATCCTTATAGCTCTAATGTTTGCTACAGGATAAAAGGTTTCTTCATAATCAATCCCTTAGGTTTGAGTGAAGCCCTTTGCTACAAAACGAGCTTTAAAGGTGTATACCTTGCCATCCATGTCGGTTTTCTTCTTGAAAAGTCACTTGCTACCAACTGTCTTGCAGTTAGGAGGAAGCTCAACTAAAACCCAGACGTCATTGTCTTTCATGGATTGCATTTCCACATTCATCGCATCAAGCCATTTCTTGGATTCAGGATCCAGCAATGCAGCTTTATAGTTATTGGGTTCACCAAGATCCCCTAACTCATGTTCCTCAGCGTCAATGTATAAACACATACGGTCAGGAGCACGGCGTGTTCTTGTGGACTTATGAATTGGAACAATATCACTTTGAGGTTCTTCAATTTCTTGACCATCCTCATCATGATGAATGCTAGTGTCTAAAGAAGGATTTGTATCTTCATCTTGAATTATTTCAAGATCTTCTAAACTCCCACTTGCTTCATGATCCATGAGATCGCTCTCAAAGAACTCATCATTTCGTGCAACAATAACTTTGTTCTCTGATGGAAGATAGAAAGAATATCCCATTATTTCCTTTGGGTATCCTACAAAGATACACTTAACAGCTCTGGGTTCAAGTTTTTCAGGTTTGGTAAGTGTATCACGCATAACAAGTGCCTCACAACCCTAGAATTTCAAGTAAGACAGCTTAGGGGCTTGCCCATGCCATACTTCGTATGGTGTCTTATCAACCTTCTTAGTTGGAACCATATTGAGAATGGGTGCAGCAGACGCAAGGGCATAATCCCAAAAGGACTTTGGAAGAGTAGTTTGTTTCATCATGGAGTGAACCATGTCAAGCAGGGTACGATTTATCCTCTCAGATACACCATTATGTTATGGAGTATAAGGAGGAGTTCGATGGACAATAATCCCATGCTCCTTTAGATGATCCAAAAACTCTTGACTCATATATTCACCTCTACGATCAGAACGTAGTGATTTTATGGTCTTTCCGAGCTGGTTTTCTAATTCCTTTTGAAACACCTTAAATGTTTCAAACACTTCATGTTTATGTTTCAGCAAGTAAACATAACCATACCGACTATAGTCATTAATGAAAGTCACGAAGTAACTTGCTCTTTGTCTTGACGTAATTCTAAATGGGCCACATACATCTGAGTGTATTAGTCCAAGTATATATTTAGCCCTATCCACTTGATGTTTATATGGTTTTCTTGCCATCTTACCAGACATGCATGAAACACACTTTTCAAGTGACTTAATGTCAGATGAGTTGAGAAGTCCATCATGTTGCAACTTCTCCATGCGTTTCCTACTAATGTGTCCAAGACGACCATGCCACAAGAGAGAAGAGTCCAACTTAGACTTGGCTCTTTTATTGCTAATAGCAAACATAGAACTATCATTTGTATTTGAACAAGACATATCAATTTTATAAATACCATTACGAGGAATAGCAGTAAAATAAACAACGTTATTCTTAGAAACTAAAATTGCATTATTCGATTCAAAACGGTTAATAAAACCATCGTCATACAAACGGGAAACTGAAATAATCCCTCTGGTAATAGAGGGAGCATAATGACAATCATTTAAGATAATAACTAATCCGCTAGGGAGACATAAATGAAAAACACCAATAGCTTCAACTCCTGCCCGTTGACCATTGCCCACGTACAAAATTAAAGCTCCTGGCTTTAGCTTCCTACTTCTCCTGAGACCCTGAGTAGTATTACAAATGTGAGTACCACAACCCGTGTCATATACTAAGGATGTATTAGGAAAAGAGTAGAGTTCTATGGTGAAAATACTGAAGAACTAGCTGCAAGAGATTGTTTATTCTTTTTTATCAACTCGACGAGATACTGGGGACAATTCCTTCTCCAACCACATTGGTGACAGGTGGCATCATTCGCTGGATTATCCTTCTTGGGTGGTGGAGGAATCTTAGGTTTGGATGCATTGTATGGCTTATACTCAGTAGCATAACTAAACTTGCTTTTTCCATTTCCATGATTCCCCTTTGCAGCCTTAAACGATTTATTCTTCTTTTGGTTTTTTTGGACCTTCCCCGCACATATGTTATGTAGTGCAGGTGCAACATCTTTCTTTGGCAACGTCTGCTCATGTTACTTAAGCATAGCATGTAATTCATTAACAGTCTTCCCAATGCTGTGCATATTAAAGTTCTGCACAGATGAAATGTACTCTTTAGAGAGACCGATTAGGATCAAACTAACTCCATAGTTCAGAATAACTAGGTGACCAAGACGTTCCAAATTTTCAATGTAGCTCTTCATCTTTATAACAGATGAGCTAACCGATTGACCCTATTCCTGCTTGCAAGCGTGAAATTCATGTGCAGTTTGTAGAAGCTCTTGTTCTGCCTGTTGGGAGAACATAGAATTCAACTACTGAAGCATGTCATAAGCACCAAGATGAGTTAGATTTCGTTGGATCTCTAACTCCATGGTCATGAGCATGAAGGCAGCTATATCCTTTGAGCCTTTGACCCAAGCAGTGTGAGCTGCAAGAGCCTCAAGAGGGATAGGGTGGCCAGGAGTTGCAACAGGTGCAGCAGGTATAAGATGCTCCAAATAAGTTTCCTTATCTTCAGCTGATAGTATAATGCGAAGCTGGCGATACAAATCAATGAAGTTAGGTCCAGTGAGTTTTTGTTTCTCAAAGAAACTCCTGAGTACCGAACTGTTTCTGACTGAAGTAGTCATCTACAATTTTGAAAAGTTCAAGTAATTAGTATTTTTGATAATTACATTCTTAAAAGAATTAACTACCCAATTAATTACTAATAAGACTAAGATCCATCTTTCACTCCCACTTAATTACCAGAGGTCTGAACAGTGAGTAACTAAGTAGGACAAGAGGTAAGCGACGAGCGTTAATTGCATAATGCAACTCTTAGACTTTATGAGACTGTTTAAGGCATTAGTATCAAGTAATAATGTCAAAAGCATGTTTAGTTCTCATCTTATGCCTCGGATTCAAGGTCTGACCAAGCCAACTCGAAATAAGTCGACCAAGTATGAACTTGCAAAAATAACCAAAGTTTTGTCCTAAGAGAAATAATCACCATGGGTTGGAAAGGCCCCGAGGTCTGACCAGAGAAGTCAATCCAAATGCACGTGTTCATAGTTGGATATCATAGACTTAAAATTAACAATAAGGTATGCACATAAATGTGGTAAAATTCGTGTACAAAGAAGCATGCAAAACAACTTTGTAACACTTATTTTAATTTTTTTTGGTAATGACACTGTATTAATCATTATGGTTCATGGTAGCTCCAATCGAACTCGCAGGGAGGCGGAGGACCAGGTCAGTGCTAGGAAATAACCGGAAATCCTTTAGGTGTGACTGTGAGCACCTCCTTAAACCCCCTTTATAGTATGTTCTAGTGGGTGAGCCGTACATCCCAAGTATCCATAGCGTATAGTTTTTAAATACATGAAAAACTTGTTTCAATAGTTTAGGTCACTTTATTTTACAAAAACAATTTTCCACGAATCAAATAGCAGGCACAATGAGCATGATATTTAGACGTGTAAATAAAGACCAATATTAATGTTATGGTTACGATATGTATTATTCCATATTGCATACAATTAGGTGTCAAAACAAGTAACAATAATGCACATAAGGAATCACATACATATAAGCATAAACATCAATATATAAACACATATTGTTTCGAGTTCTCTCGTGAGTCTTCCCCAAAAGGAGAACCATAAGACCGTCACTAGGTTCAATACCTAGATCGCCCCATACATCACAAAATGCAATTGAGTGAGTCTTGTGGCCGGAAAACACATAAAAAGCATGGCAAACTTAATTAACAATTAATTACGCTATTTTATGTATTTAATAAACAATATGTAATTCTAATTATCAATATAATTCTCATTAACAATTAGTTCTAATTAACCTTTAATTCTAATTAACAAATTTAATTCCAATTAACAAATTAATTCTAATTAACAATTTAATTTAATTTTGTGTCTTGTTATTTTTTTATTAATAAATGACAAGTATTGCATATAGTTGTCAAAACAAAAATAAAACGAATAACTAATTAGATTTCATGCAGCCTTTTAAACATGTTTATTAAAGAAACATGTAACCCATAATTGCAAAAATGAGTTGACTCGTGATGCCACTGTGATTTGTTAACCTAGTTAGCCAAGTAACGCAAACGAGTATGCAGCGGAATTTGATCTAGTAATTGCAATTAGGTAAACACGTATTTAATAAACAATAATAAATAAAAGGTAAATAGAAAAACTAACATTTGGTGACAACTGCACGCTATCAATCGTACAAGAAAACCAAAGAAACCCGAGTATCTAAAATAGATACCACTACGAGTATCACACACAAACACTTAAACCAAGTACGTTTGATTAAAGCTAGTCGAGAACGTTTAAACAGTCAACCCCTGAATTTACTTGAATACCACGAACAAGAAAACCCAAGAACCTTTCTTCCTTACTCTGTCCGAGAACCAACTGCCCAAGAAGCAGTTTTCCTTTGTCACCCGATATCGGACAAAACTGTCCGAGATCCACCCTTGTTATGTCCGAGAAAAGAAAACGAGCAGAAACAAAACTAAACCTTCTGCTACAGTTCGTACACCTAGAACTAGCAAAAACTTTAACTTGGTATACCTCTCTTGGATCAAATCGAGGCAAGCAAAGTGATTTTCAACAAAACCAAACAAACCCTAACCGGATCTTAGGGAGAATCTAATTGGGTATATGAAACAGGAGAGTTTTAGGGATAGTATTAATCGTACAATGCATGAGAGGGTGTGTTTGTTTATATAAAGTCTAAACCAACATTGTCTTGGGTTATATACTTGGTCGACAAGTAATAAACCCAAACACCCCTTATAGCCCGATCGTTTAGTGTCTAGGCCCAAGGCTCACTAAAACCGACCCAAGATGTAAATGGATCAAGTTCATGGGTCTTCCAAAGGGATCGGGTAACGTGCATGCAAATCAGGTCTAACGTATTCAAGTAAATATAACGTTCGACACGTACTTTCGTGTTTAACGTGTGTGCCCCCATAGGCTCACACACTTCTAGTCGTTTACGTATGGTTTTAACTCCCACAAACCAACATAAGCAAGATATCGAGTTCTTCTTCGGGTACAACCAAACCCATTATGTTTTATGGCCCAAAGATAACAAACCTATTACCCTTGTGTTTTAAGGCTTAAACACACCAAACCTATAATATTTATGTTTTAAGGCCTAAATATATAAACCATCCAACCTCGAATTTGAAATATAATGGGTGATACAAGATGCTATATGATAGTGATACATGGTGTCGTGTGATAGTGATCCAAGACATTGTTGTCTAATAGATATGAATGCTTAATCTAAACATCAGAAACTCTAAGCTTGATATTCTTTTTAGAAGAAGCCATCAATGGATGAAGATGACAAGAGCTCTAATCTTGTTGTGATGTATCTTCATATGCAAGTGTGCCTTGATTGATGAGGATGACAAGATCTCTAAGCTTTTTTTGATGGATCATCAAGTGAAAATATGCTTACAACAAATGAGAGTTAGAAGCCTTATGATCAAAGGTTTTAGAGGATTTTGAAGACTAGATAATGTCTTAAGTTACATTGTTAAAGCTCGGTTTGAATGGTGACTAGATGGTAGAAAAACCTATGCAAGTGTTTAAGAAAATGTTGTGCAAAAGGCTTGCACAAACAGGCATGAGTGTGGCTGGACCAGAGGGGGACAGATCCACGGATCCCCAAAGGGATATGTCCCTTTTGAGGGATCTGTCAGTTAAAAACAAGGCAAAAATATATCAATTTTTGAAAGATCATTCATGTCTTATTTAGAATATTTTATCTCTTATGATGCATGGGAAAAACTAGGATTAAATGGCTATGATGCTTACTTAAATTGTTAAACACATAAATTTCTAAATGGCTAATTGCGTTATATTTTCTATGCAAAAACAATCTTGATGCTTACCTTTTTGTTCTTGAATGATTGTCAAAATGGCTAATTCATACTTTCATGAAATATCACATTTGAATTACTTCCCAAAAGAGAACATTAAATTAAAGAAATTTGTTTAAATGAAAGTTTATAAAACTTTTATGAAAGTTTATAATGTAATGTTTTATTAAATGATGCAAGTGTTTTGTGTATTGTTATAGAAGTTTACTTATTCAATAACCAAAGTGCTTTTGTCTCTTTGGTAAAACAAAATACATTTTCTCTTAATGAGAAGTTTATGTAAGATAGGTAAACTTAGATTTGAATCATTTACTTAAGTGAAAATTCATTTTTATAATCATTTAATGAGTTTTTATAAAGATGATACAAGTGTTTAGGATACATAACGCACGAGATTTTACAAGGTGATAAAAGTACTTTGATGCAATGTATATGAAATAACTGCAACTTTGATTATTAGATTAGTTTGTAAAATCATGTCTATACCTTGTATGAAATGTAAAATGATGTTCGGAAAAAGAATGACTGAGATTGTAAATGCTTAATGACTCCAAAACATATTTTAGACATTTTCAATGGTTGTTAAATGATTTGATCACAATGCAATATAACAAACATATTTGAACCTGTGTTGAAGCATGTGAGGACTTGAAACGTCGATGAATGTATACGTTAATGAATTATGATTACGACTAACTTGCGCATTTTATGTTATATATTACAGGTTACATGTTTGTTATTATTAAAATATAAAAGACCATTTAATTAAATATCTTTGTATTTGAACTAACGGTCAATGACAAAGGACTAAATTGTGAAAAAACAGCTTTTATGGTTAATTAAGGAATAGATATATATAGTTTTCTTTTAAGAATTGATTGTCACACTCTCATATTTTATTTGCACACTCAAATGTACAATATGATATAGTAGCATGTTATAAAAGTACAACTGATTATTGCACAGTTTGGAGTGTGCATATAAAAATTAGAGTGTGCAAATCACTAGCCTTTTCTTTTGCCCTTACGTTAAATATTTTATTTTTCTTAATTGATTGTTTGTCTTTAGCTTCTTATGTTTTAACGGATGTTTAAACTGATGTATAATTGTATTCGGCATCATAGTTGTTTACTACTTGCCATTTTCTCTTTTGTGTGGCTTTTTTTTACGTAATGGCTTGCTTTTCCATTAGGTAAGAGCGGCATTAATTTTTTGACCAACTATTCTTGAAAAACGACAATTATCTCTGGCGGTAAAACAAAAAGTAATGTTAATGAGAAAAAAATTCATTGATTGATGGCTAAATCAACATAATATGGGATGTGTTATGATGGCTAGGTTTTTTGTGTTCTAAGATTTATGATTTGGATGAGATGAAAGGACTTGTGAAAACGTAGAGGGGGGGGGGGGGTGAATACGTTTCCGTTTCAAACTTAAAACTTTTGTATCAAATATAGTATAAACCATTGCATTTGCTAATCTCGGCGCGAGGATGCATTTAACTCATTACGACATGTAAGGACAACCCCTTAATATCACATAAGATTCCGCAAGATTAATGGTTCATTATAAATCAAGTTTCACCATTATTAGTCCGGTTGCTTTTTCTTGATCAAGCGTGTCATAATATGTAAATTGTTAAATATAGTTTATGACTATATGAAAGACCAAGTATGCATCACAAACATAGACATCAACCACATATAAAATAAACAGTGTAATGCAAGAATTAAAGTAAAGCGATAAGTAAAAGGATAGACAAACCAACACGAGGATTTATAGTGGTTCGGCTACAAGGACACCTTCCTTGCCCTACTCCACTCCCCGAGTCACCTACTCGAGAGTTGCTTCACTAGATCAACAAACTCCATTCTCGGCGGATAAAACCTTACACAACGTCGCTTACACTTTTTCCGGTACTAAGCTAAACACCGAGTTCTTCCACGAGGTAGAACCAAACCTATCACAACGTCGCCTATACTTTATCCGGTACAAGGCTAGATACCGGGTTCCATTACATAGGAGGAACCACTACCCGACCAACACGACACATCTATGACACCCGTTATGTTTTGTGGCCCAACATAACAAACCTTGTGTTTTATGGCACAAACACATAAACCATCTAGTCTAGTCATAGATACATGACACATCTATGACACCCGTTATGTTTTGTGGCCCAACATAACAAACCTTGTGTTTTATGGCAAAAACACATAAACCATCTAGTCTAGTCATATATACAAGAATATGATACTAGACAATATCCAAGACAATGTATCTAATGGATATGAAATCCTAAACTAAACATCAAGAACACAAAGCATAATGTAGTTACTCTTCTATGAATGAAGATGACAAGTTTCCCAAGCTTGTTGTAGAAGATCTTCATGTGCTTGTATGCTTGTGATGGGTGATCACTTCAGTAGGTAAGGATGCAAGATCTCTAAGCTTGCTTTGGAGGATCACTTCGGGAGTATGCTTACAACAAATGAAAGTTAGAAGCATTATGATCATATGAGATGAGGGTGGTTTACATGTTTCCTAATGATCTAAATATCCTAGAAATGGTGGAGAGAAACTATGTGTAAAGGTGTAAAGAAATGGTAAGAAGTGGCTTGCTATTTATAGAAGAAAAACAGCTACTGTTCCACGGATCCCACGGATCCCTCACTTGAGGATCCGTCCAGTGTATTACTGGGGATCCTTGGGACGCTCCTTTTAGCCCATGGGTTTTGGGTCATGGGTCATGGGTTATGGATCATGGGTATCAAGTAGATTCAATGTATCTACAAGATGCAATGCATCTAGTCCATGGTTCATGGATTTGAGTGCCCACTAAGGTACAATGTATCTAGACATTGGGTATGGGTCTTGGACTTTGGGTTTTACCCAACTACATTCAATGTATTTGGTCAATGGGTCAAATACTTAAGTTTCTACCCATTTATATTACCCATTATAATACATACTAGTTATGTATATATTTACCCAATATGTAAACACTAGTTGTTATACATAAACTATTTAACTAAACATGTTTAATGGTTTGTTGGGGGTTTGATCATAACGCAACATAACAAACATGTACGAACCTATGTTGTAGCATACAATGACTTGATTCGTCGAGAGGTGTTGAGAGTATGTTGAGACAAAATCTAATTTACATGTAACTTATACATTTTACGTTATGTATTACAAGTTACATGTTTGTCATCAACAAAATAAATGAGAATGTATAGATTAAATATCGTAATATTTGCACTAACAAGACTAATAAAAAAAATATAAACCAAAAGAAATACATAAACGGATCCTTCCGAATGATCGGGTAGTAGCCGATGACCAGAGGATAAATATTTTGTGGTAGGTTGAACCTAAAGCTCCGATACCATAAAAATAGAGATATTATTATTGAATGTGTTTGGTGATTACATAATAAAGATTGCATATCTTACTATATTGTAGTATAATGGATGAAGGCCTTCTATAAATAGTAATACTTAAAAATTCAGCCATTTATAAATAGTAATACTTAAAAATTTTACTGCATAACTTACAAGTCTTAAAGCTTAATATACAAAATACAAAGCACTATTAACTGGTCAATAAATAATATTAATGCAATTATTAAAACACCCTTTACATAATAAATATAAATTATCAAACATACTGTACAAAAAACTTAAACACAATTCAAGCCCGAACGGGCAACGAGCCAAATGGGCTCGAGCCTGAACGGGCACGGGCCAAACAGGCTCGAGCCCCAACGGGCTAGAGCCCGAACGGGCACAGGCTAAACGAAGTTCTTGATATCCGTAAATTTATTGTCAAAAAATACATAATAAACTAAAATGCATGATTCATCAGAAAATTTTATTTCAGGATACCTTGCCGCCGCAACGCGCGGATACCCTGCTAGTGTATTTATAATCAAGACATAGCTTTCTGAACAAACAATCCTAACTCTAAACCTAATAGATCGTAAGAGAAAAGTTCAATAAATAATTCATATTTGTTATAGAACCAATGAATCAATCTTAGCCACTCATTTCTTTTATTAAAATATAAAAAATAAACTTTCACCATTTTTAAAAAAATTATATTTCTCACAAACTGTTAATCGTTACGCAAAAAATCATAATATTCGACGAGAATTAAATTATCTTTCTATAGATATGCATTGTTATATACTTTCGACGAACTTTAAAAAAAAATCATCTAGAAAAATCACATGTGATTTTGATTTTTACGAATCACGTGTGATTTTTAAAAATCACATGTGATTTTTCTGGGCGAAATTTAAAAAAAAACTTCGTCGAAAGTATATAACAATGCATATCTATAGAAAGATAATTTAATTCTCGTCACGATGGTGTATTTTTGTAGCTTGAATATTTACCGTTTGCAAGATATGTTATTTAAAAAAAAAGGTGGAAAATAATTTTTTATTAATTTAGGTAAAAAATGGATGACTATGATTGGTTCATTGGTTCTATGACAAATATGAGTTCTATATGGATCTCAACTCTAGATCGTAAGCCTACAATTAAGCTTGAGCCAACTAACCTAGTCACATACTCCTCCGTCTCATATTAAATGTCCAATTTGAATTTTTTAAGTATTTTTTTTTTAACTTTGATCATAAATATTTTTGTTTGTGATATATAATATTTGATGCAAAATATATAAATAGATTGAGTTTTAAATGTATTTTATTAGGTATTATTTTATCTAATACTATATAACACAAGCAAAAATATTTAAGGGCAAAGTTGTAAAAGAAAGATTTGAAAAGTCAAACTTGGACATTTAATATGAGACGGGGGGATTAAAAAAAAAAAAAAAACCAATGATGCTTTAGTCCATTGGTAAGAGGTTTGGGCTTGGGTCAATAGACCCGGGTTCAAACCTCTTCCATGACACTAAAGATCATTTGATATCATCTCCCACCGCAAATGCTCATATTGACTGGTCAGCAAGGGGCCTATTGAAGAAAATGGTCAGGGTTCAAAGCCCACCTCCTGATAAGTACAGACATTGGGACAAGTGCTCATTGCCTGAGGCCGAGTCTTTGGGGGAGGGTCCGGTTGGCATCCTTAGGATGCATGGACCAGGGTGATGCTACCGATCTTCACCTTTTGAAGAGATTAAAAAAAACAAGCACACACGTATATATGCATGCATGTATTACTACGTATTATGTTTCTTGTTATAGGTAGGTGGTACCGTGGTACATATACGGAGGTTGCTTGTTAGCTCAATGAGAGGAATATAATTATTGATGCCGGTTTAAAGATAATAATTTGTGGACCTAAAAATGTTGAAAAATCATAACAAAAAGGAGTGATTGAAATATTATTCTTTTTAAAAACCAAGTGATCATGTACTTGTGAAAACCTCTTTTCGTTGCTTTTAAATATTCCATGTGTGAAATGTCAAAATTGTCCTTTAGAGCAAGAAAACGAGTTCTTCTATCGATCGTTGAAGTCATTTGTTTCAACGTTCAGGCGTGACTAGCTAATTAGGTTGCACAAATAGATCATCGATTTTACTTTAACATATACAAGGAAAACTGCACACACGAAATTTGTAAGTTTTCGAGCATGAAGTTGCATTTTCAGGTTAAAATTTTTGCTCATGTATAAATGCTCAAATGCCGATTGCATGATAACCTACATAAGCATAAGGATCACTTTGATAGATACTTATTTGTCAATTTTATGCAAGTAGAAACAAAGAACATTAAAGAAGTTGTCCCATTTAGACTAAGCCTATTGTTTTTTTCTTTGAGAAATAATTTAAGAATAGAAACATGTCACATGTAGTAAAATTGACCCGGTGTTTTGGTGATATATGAATGCAATTTTCATTGGATCTTAAACATTTTTAAGACACCATGATCAGTTTCAATGGATCCAATTGTCTATAAATGTTATAGTATAAACTTTTCTTTTAACAAAAGTTTGTTATCTAATCAATTATTATTCTGATAATGGGCCCATGAAATTAGAAAGAGATCTATAGTAAATCCTAAAGCAATTAAAAAGAGAAGATGTGAGAATATGGACTCTCAAGGAATCAAGAAAAGTGGAACAAAAAGAACCATCACCATCTTTATTATCATCATTCATTATTCTTGTATTACCATCATAATCACGTAATGACGTTTGCCATATGTCACTTTTTGGTCGATGGATTTGGTAAATATTCTTTGGTATATGTCAAGGGTATTTTCATCTTTTCAAATAAAGTACGATCGTTCTTTGAATTTTTCTTTATTTTTTGAAAAGAATTGGATATCGAAAATAGGATTATAATCAAGTGCCTTTCATTTTTCTTATGAATAAGACATGAGTGGGATTTTCTATCGAGTGATCCGTATTTCTAAAGTTCCGATAAAAAATTTCCAAAATCAAAAGAGCGATTAGGTTCAAAAAATGAAAAAAGCAAAGGATTTCGAATCATCTTGTTATCCTATATATAATGAAAACGAACAGAAATGATGTTCAGAGGAAGAAAAAAAAATGATTTTGTTAACATAATCGTTCAAAGCTCTAATACCATGCAAACTAAACTACAAAGCAACTCTAACTAACTATTTTAACAAACCACTATAACAACCAATTTGGTTATATTGCCTATAAGTTTGACGTTAACTACATATTGCTGTCTGTGTAACTAAGTTTATGTTGTTATGTAGTTAGAAAAGTTTTGTTGTAAAAGAACTTACAACACATGTTATGATTGATGATACGTTCAAAAAGTCAATCATGTAACCTTATTTTCTAAATATGAATACACAGGTAAAATACGGTGTTCTAAAGACACAGGTACGGTTGTAGAAGCTGGCTCACTTTTATCACGTTCGAATCAACTTGTGACACTTCCAGTTAGAAAGATATTTACGCATAAGTTTAGGAGGATATATTATTTCTCTTTCGCTAATACAAAACTAGTTAAAAGCAACTCAAAACTAGAGCTTTCTTTAGTGATACAAATACACGACAAGAATAAGTGTCATTTGACACGAAGGAAAACCATGTATGCACAAGTTACAAACAAAAACTACTTTATATGACCTTCAAAAATCCTATACGAGAATCTAAATAAGGAACACATCTTTTCAACAAACCCCACATGTTTTATGATGGAGACAAACGTATCATGTGCAAGATATTCGTTAACCTAAATTAAATTAGGTGTTTTTTTTTACCGTTGTCATTCAAAGCTTTAACATGTTGTTTGATGCTAGTACTTGTAAACTGTAGTTGCGGATTAGTTATGAAAAACATATTGAAAAGACCGCGAGTATGTGACGCGATTGATACCAAAAGAAAGCATAAAGTTGTCTTGCATTTTACTCAAAATTTGATTGATTATGTTACGTTTGTATGTATGCATCGTGAAATTCTTTCATGTGAACGAGAAACGACGAGTCTTGTTGCTTGATCATTGGGGTTTTGGTTGTATTCGGGATTTTTATCGTTTTGATTAGATTCGGATGTAGGAAGAGGATAAAAGTTGACATGTGGAAGAAATGGAATCATTTTGAAATCCTGAACGATGGTATGAAACCGTTCATTTTGGAAATTGTCATTTTCGAATGAAGAATCTATCATAATGTCTTGTCTTCGTCGGTTTTAAAGTTAGTTGTGACATAAAGTTGTGTTGGATCGGAGATAGCTAATATGTCACGAACTTTGGAAAAATGTTGGTTTGATACGAATATATCGTGTCAGATCAGCATAGTATATATGTAGCACTTTGGTTATTATGACAACTTCTGATAACATAGCAAATATTAATCCATTAACGGGGTGTTTGTCTAATTTAATTTGAAGGCTTATTCATATGTAAAAATTGAAAAGCCGATAAGTTTATTAACTTTCTAACTTTTATATAAACTCTTAAACTCGTCAAATAAGCTTAGATGAACACCGATATGTTTGATAAGAGTAGCTGTTCATTGCAGACATATGATTTCACACTTTCACATTGGATAAATTTATTACAAATTAACAATAAGTTGGGCCCAATAAGCAAATTCTAATAGATTATGAGCATAATGCTTTCGAAAGCCCACTGCAGCCCATATATTATCCAAATTCAAATTGGCGGGCACATTTCTTCTATAATTTGGTTAGGGCTTGTTGCAATTTGCAGATCAGCATTAGTAAGTTCTTCGAATTTTTAATTTTCTGTTTATGAATATACTGTTTCATATGCAATGATATTGACATGTTCTTTCAATATATGCTTCTTTTTTGTATTTGATTCATATAAATGTATTTAGCTCGACTAGACATTAGAACTCAACAGTGTGAACCTTGCTGGCTATCAAAATTTTGTGAACAAAATTGACATCAGCTTTATTAGTCATGACACGAACTTGATTGTCATGATTTGATTTATGTTTACGCGTAGTTACTTATTTAAATGAAAGTCACGATTACTTGATACTTAAGTGTTCAGATTGACTTGACTAAGTGAAATCGTTATGTAAATATAGGTACACAAATGTAAAATGTACTATAACATAAGATCATTTAGGATATATAGTTTCAAGTCCATCAATTCAAAAGACTTTTTATGAGTAGCTCGCTAAGTCGTAGACTTGCTATGCCTACAACAATAATATCGAATCATGCCAGATATGGGTACGGGGGAGGCAAGATGTAGACAATCATACCCTTACCCAGGTAGAGAGACTTGCATTTAGAAAGGCTTCCGGAAGCAGTGAGTGTGTGTGTATGTGTGTCTGTATAAGAGTATAAGGATATATATAGACTATATGACCGTATGAATAAAATCATATAAGCATAGAATATGTACAAGGAAAACGAAAAAATTTGTAATTATATATAAATATGAATCTCTATATCTAAAAGCGGGCGTAATTATGTACAATGAGAGCACTAAATCGCTTTTAAGCCTACTAGAGGAAAGTACCCCCAAAAGGAAAACCACTCAAACACTCTACTTGTTACTAACGCTGTATGTGGTCTCTTCTCCTACCATGTACAAACCATCTCCGCCGTACTTCTGTCATCTTCTAGATGATTGTCGCGACTTTTAGTTGACCTTGTATCTTCTGAAATAGTTAAATTTACACTAATGTAAATGTGATAAGTTATATGGTATAATGATGAAAGTTAGTGTTTGAAAGAGTAATGAGAAGTAATTTTTAGCTTACACATGGCATGTTATGCATAATTAAATGATGAAAATATGAAAAGCTAATGGGTAGGTACAATTTAGCAAAGGTGCTTTATATATAAGGATTAAGACTTTAGAGTTGTTAAAGTTTATGGAATGCTAGAAGTCAAAATGCTAGAGCTTATTTATTTATTTTGATATCTACAGTAGCTCTATGATTTCATCATGAACAAATCCAGATCACAACTTGTGATTATAATAAGTATGTCTTTTTATTATGTCTCATTATATTGTTTCTACTTTTTCTGTTTATGTATGTTTAGAAAGATGGTAAGGCATCATTTAACAATTTTTTAGCAGAAACACATATGAGTATGTCGTAGTACATTATAACTATATCATACAATAGTCGAAGAAATCAAAGTATTATCTCACTCGTTGGTTAAAGAAAATGGTTCTTAGTTGGTTAGATTGATAGTTGATCCTAATTCTCTTGTAAATTAATTATATGATCCTTATTCTTAATAAAATTGCCGTTAAAATAAACGATGAAAGAAACGAGCTAAATGTATGTAGAAGCATATCAGTTGATCAGCGAGTGGCTGAGAGATTAGTTCTTACTACCGCAATTGATTCCCATTTTTCCCATACCATTTGATCTTCATTTGTTTCCCACTATGCAAATGGAAAATGCAAGGGAACATGATTTTAACCCTATATAGCATTATAAACTTCATTCCAATGAGTGAGTGACTAACACATCAGACCCACCTCACCCACTTACACATATAAAATGAGATAAATGCTGATCATTCTTAAGCTTTCCCATATCTTTCTAGACAGCTTTTTATTGCTCTACTTTGACATTTTGTATGGCGAAGACAAGAAGAAAGATATTGTTGACTTTTTATTGCATTACAATCATTCATCTTTGCATTTGATATCATGTAATGGATGTAGGATGCAAACACTAATTCATAAGAAAAAGCATTTTCGTGTTTACACTTCTTTTTGCATGGTTTTGCTTTATTAAGCTTGATATGCAGAGTGTGAGGCAATAGACTGTAATGTATTATTTTAAAGAATAAAAAAAATGAAGTTGGCTGGTTCCTTTTGTAATTTTTATACATGAAGTTTTTTTATTATCATCAGTAGACCAAATGTCAAAGAACCTACATCGTCACTAGCTAGATGATCTCTTAGGAAACAAGTTCTGTTTAATTTGCAAAATCTTGAGTCATTGAATAAAAGTAACATTGTTGCCATTAGAATGTTGACAGAACACACACGTGAACAAATGAGGGCAGCCAGAAGTAAGCTTTTAGTTTGTTAAGCAGATGGCTAGATCTTGATTTGTTCTTGTTTGGATAGGCCTTTTACGTTTAGAAGCTTGAGTAAGTTATGGTCAGATGGAAACTTACACTAGAGTTGAGGCCTAAATTGAATCCCCACATTGAATATTGTCTTGTTAAGTACTATTAGAGGTTCATTAAGTATCTGGAAGGCCGGCACTTTGTTTTATCATCATTATATAGCACGTTTTGAAATTGATTATTGTGAATTTTACACCCTCCAAGCTATGAAAGCTATAATTAGTTTCTCAATAAGAATAAGGCGTTTCAATGGAACAGTACATGTTCTTTAGGATAAAATTGTACATGAAGTGTGGGGCTCCATAATTTACACTGAGTTCATCTTTAATTTGTTGATTTTATACCCTCATGAACTCACTTTATCTTAATTTTTCTTTGTGAAAAATGGACAAAAGGTTACTCTTCTTGATCAACATACCATGAAGAAATGAAATTATATATGAAGAGGTGGAGAAACTGTAGCAGCATGCCGAAGGTCAGTTGTTAATTCATGTCTCAGTATTAATTAGTTTCATTTGTCTAAGTTTAATCGAATAGTAGTTATGTTTCAAGTTCTTGAACTGTGGATAAGTAACACAAAAATAAGTATCCTGGCTTTCACTAAAGCCTCAAAAAGATCTTTTCATGCATGTGACTGCAAATAATATGATTTGATTTATTAGTAAAATGATTAATTGTCTATGGATGTACCATATATATTGATCCAACGACAAAGAAATTTCATTAGAACTAGCAAGAAGCTAGAGATACAACAAACAAAAAGAAAACCGAAAGAACATAAATGGCCTAAATTGAAACGGTTAACCAAGCTATAAAACCCACTCCCTAAAAAAACACCCTAATGAAATCAATACAACAAAGACACCAGACGTATAACTAACATATAGACGCCAACACCACAACCTACAAACCTCTATCCATTCAAACCGAAATACAAAATATATGGCACATCCAAACTCAGTATTGATTGTATACCTCAAAGTTCTCCAAAGATGACAAGCATTATGAATCGAGGAAACGAAATTAAAATTCACACAAGTCTTCATTTAAAGATCTGTGAAGGAAGATTATAACTATTCATTTGTCTCTCTTAGTATTTTCAAACTTAAATTAATATAACTAATTTAGAAAACATTTTCTTTACAGATTAGTTGAAACAAAGTTGCAATTCAAACTAGACTATCTGATGCATCCTTTTACAACGAAATACATAATTTATTCATAAAACAATAACTTCTGCTTCTTACAACATTAAAAGTACCCGATTTACACACACATGCATACAATCCATTGAACCAGTATAACAAGATCTCACCATAAAAACCCCATTTTACTTCAAACCCTAATTCTTGGAAGCAAACTTTGTAGTTCAAACTCTAATTAGATTATGAAAAAGCACCCATATGTAAATATTTAAAACCTTTGATCATTCTCCATCTCGTTGGGGCGGTTTTGGAGTGTGGTTCTTGTTTGCTCCTGGTCCTGGATAGTCTGTTTTCTCCAAATCCATCCTCTCACTCATAAATTCATCGTCCAAAAATGCAGTTTCTTCAACATTCACCATCTATATAATTCATTTCAAATAAGCCATAATAGAAAGTTCTCAGGATTCTATCTTTGTTTGGTAACACATATGCTTTACATGCACAAATTTACACAGGATATAGATTGTACCTGGTTCTTGATTTCTATTTTCTCATGCAACATATGTCTATGAATGGGCCCATGAAATTAGAGAGAGATCTATAGTAAATCCTAAAGCAATTAAAAGAGAAGATGTGAGAATATGGACTCTCAAGGAATCAAGAAAAGTGGAACAAAAAGAACCATCACCATCTTTATTATCATCATTCATTATTCTTGTATTACCATCATAATCACGTAATGACGTTTGCCATATGTCACTTTTTGGTCGATGGATTTGGTAAATATTCTTTAGTATATGTCAAGGGTATTTTTGTCTTTTCAAATAAAGTTCGACCGTTCTTTGAATTTTTCTTTATTTTTTGAAAAGAATTGGATATCGAAAATTGGATTATAATCAAGTGTCTTTCATTTTTCTTTTGGATAAGACTACATGAGTGGGATTTTCTATCGAGTGATCCGTATTTCTAAAGTTCCGATAAAAAATTTCCAAAATCAAAAGAGCGATTAGGTTGAAAAAATGAAAAAAGCAAAGGATTTCGAATCATCTTGTTATCCTATATATAATGAAAACAGAAGTTATGTTCAGAGGAAGAAAAAAATGATTTTGTTAACATAATCGTTCAAAGCTCTAATACCATGCAAACTAAACTACAACTCTAACTAACTATTTTTAACAAACCACTATAACAACCAATTTGGTTATATTGCCAATAAGTTTGATGTTAATTACAGATTGCTGTGTAACTAAGTTTATGTTGTTATGTACTCAGAAAAGTTTTGTTGCATAAGAACTTACAACACAAGATGTCGTTATGATTGATGATACGTTCAAAAAGTTAATCATGTAACCTTAAATATGAATACACAAGTAAAATACAAAAAAGATAAGAGTAATGCTAGGGTGTGCAACACCGAAAAACCGAATCTAAACCAAAAAAACCAGAAAACCGAGAAACCGAAATCGATTGAAAAACCGATGGTTTGGTTTTTGTATTTTTTAAAAACCGAAGTTTATGGTTCGGTTTTGGTTTGGTTTTAGCAAAAACATCAAATGAAAAAACCGAATCAACAAAATACATATAATGTTAAAAACTCGTGTTTCAATTGTTTCTTGAATGTATCATTTATAATATATAAAAAATTATCATCTAGAATTTTTGTAGTCGTTAGTTTTTATTGTCATTATTGTGTCACTTTACAACGCATAAACAATTTTATTATATAATTTTTTTTGTGAAACATAGTTGCGTATTGTCTTTATTTTGTATTTCTTTGTTTTTGAAACTTGAAAAAGTTATTTTATGTTGCATTAGAAATTCGACTATTGACAAACCAAACTACGATAAACGAAATAAAAACCGAAAATAAACCATACACTGAAAAATCAAACCTAGAATAAATCGAAACCGAATGATTTTTAAATAGCAAAAACGAATATTTTCAGTTCGGGTTTTGGTTTTAGCCAAAAACCGAGTCAAACATAACCATGTTCACCCCTAATATCCTCATAAATAACTTCCTAAAAATATTAATATCACCACATGTCGTGAGGTCACAGGTTGAAGAAGTTAGCATACTTTTGTCACGTTCCAATCAACTTGTGACACCTTTTATTAGAAAGATATTTAAGCAAAAATTTAGGAGGATCTATATTTCTCTTTTGCTACTACAAAACTAGCTAAAAACAACTCAAAATTAGAGCTTTCTTTAGTGATACAAATCACGACAAGTATATGTGTCATTTGACACGAAGGAAAACCATGTATGCACAAGTTACAAACAAAAACTACTTTATATGACCTTCAAAAATCCTATACGAGAATCTAAATAAGGAACACATCTTTTCAACAAACCCCACATGTTTTATGATGGAGATATTCGTTAACCTAAATTAAATGAGGTTTTATTATTATTATTATTATTATTATTATTATTATTATTATTATTATTTTTACCGTTGTCATTCAAAGCTTTAACATGTTGTTTGATTCTAGTACTTGTAAACTGTAGTTGCGAATTAGTTATGAAAAACATATTGAAAAGACCGCGAGTATGTGACGCGATTGATACCAAAAGAAAGCATAAAGTTGTCTTGCATTTTACTCAAAATTTGATTGATTATGTTACGTTTGTATGTATGCATCGTGAAATTCTTTCATGTGAACGAGAAACGACGAGTCTTGTTGCTTGATCATTGGGGTTTTGGTTGTATTCGGGATTTTTATCGTTTTGATTAGATTCGGATGTGGGAAGAGGATAAAAGTTGACATGTGGAAGAAATGGAATCATTTTGAAATCCTGAACGATGGTATGAAACCGTTCATTTTGGAAATTGTCATTTTCGAATGAAGAATTTATAGTAATGTCTTGTCTTCGTCGGTTTTAAAGTTAGTTTTGACATAAAGTCGTGTTGGATCGGAGATAGCTAATATGTCACGAACTTTGGAAAAATGTTGGTTTGATACGAGTATATCGTATCATATCAGCATAGTATATGTAGCACTTTGGTTAATATGACAACTTCTGATTACATAGCAAACATTAATCCATTAACGGGGTGTTTTTCTAATTTAATTTGAAGGCTTATTCATATGTAAAAATCGAAAAGCCAATAAGTTCAATTTTTTTATAACTTATGAGCTTATAAACTTGAGCTAATAGCTTAGTTAACTTGACAAGAATAAGCTTAAGAGTCAATAGAAATAGAACATCACCACATCTGCTATTCCGACCACCATTCAACATGATTAATTAGAGGTTGGTTAGGGCTTTTCTTTAATTGACTCTTCAATTAATTCAATTATCGTTTTGTTGCTGCTGATTTAAGTGTGCTCAAGCACTCTAATCGCTGATTAGGGTGTTATTACCTTGAAGATTAGGGTTTTCTCTTCGTGTCTTTTTAATTTGTTTACCAATTTGTGTGTTGATGGAGGAGAGTTCGGGAGAGTGGGATATAAGAGCTATTGTCTAGTATTAGTGATATAATCAAGAATATGGAAGGTCAAAATGGTAATACGAATTCTGATTTACTCCATATGGTTCAAGAGTCATCAAGGGATGCTAAGAAGGTAAACACGTGTCTTTTGCTACAGCTGTTACAATTGACAAGGTTCAAACAAGGGTAAATTTTCGAAAACTGGATTTACAGAACCTTGAATCAAATGAGTTTGAAGTAAAGATACCGGTATCATCTGTTATGGAAGTCAATGATAGGATGAGTAACTCTTTGTACGGGTACTTTATTGGTAAAAGAGTGGCATTTCTTGTGGTCGAGAATTATGTCTTTAATGCTTGGGGCAAGTATGAAATTCAAAAAATCATGATGAATGCCAGAGGGGTTCTATTTCTTTAAGTTCTCAACACAGAAAGGTATGGACGATGTTCTTGAAAATGGCCCATGGATGGTGCGCAATGTTCCAATCATTTTGAACAAGTGGTCTCCATCGGCATGTCTAACTAAAGAAAATGTAACTTCAATTCTTGTGTGGGTTAAGATCCATGATGTGCCTATGGCGGATTTTACAGCTGATGGTTTGAGCGCTATTGCAAGAAAAATTGGCACGCTTATTATGCTTGACTCATACACAAGTACAATATGTAATGAGTCGTGACAGTTACGCTAGAGCCAGGGTTGTAATTGATGCGGAGAAGGAAATGAAAGAAACAATGGTGCTTGCTATACCAAATTTAGAGGATGAAGGTTACACTTGTGAAAAGGTAACTATTGAGTACGAATGGAGGCCTCCATTTTGCACATATTGTAAGATCTTTGGACATTTTATCGAAACATGCCCACATGTGACTAAAGAGGCTGCCAAAAAGAGTGGAGAAATAGATAGTGGCGGATTCCAAGCTGTGAAGAACCGTGGTTCTTCTTATAAGAAACAAAACGATCATTTTATGGGCATCAAGCAAAAAAAGTTCGTGTATCGACCTGTCTCGAATTCCATGCATACTAGTACTATGAAAAAGCAAGTGAAAGAAGTAGATAAACCATCTACAAGCAAACTAAATGTAGCTAGTTCATCGACTAATCATGATAAAGGTGTAGTCACTGTTTCAAATAAGTATTCTGTCTTTAATGAAGTTAATAAAGATTATGATGATGATGACGACGTGGAGAATGTTTATGACGAAACGGGGAAATTTATAGTGGAGGGTACAGAAGACCGAACTAAGGGGGCAAGCACTCCCTCTCAAGAGGTTCCCAATGTGTAGCATATCTTCATGGAATATTAGGGGATTGAACCGTACCCCTAAACAAAAAGAGGTTCGGCAAGTGATCAATGAAAATCACTTGCAAGTATGTGCTATATTGGAGTCTCATGTGGATATTGCTAAGTTCGACAAGGTGTGCGCTGAAGTGTGTAATCATTGGAAGTGGACATCAAACGGGAGCCAATGTGTTAAAGGCTCTCGAATAATTCTAGGCTGGAATTCGGATATGGTGGACATTATGATAATCTCACAATCAGATCAAGTAATGCATACATTACTTGTAATAAAATCTGACCAAAAAAAGCTATTTTGCTCATTTGTTTATGCAGGTAATGCCTATATTCATAGGCATGAACTTTGGAGAAACTTATGTGTTCACAAACTGTTTGTGAGGGACAAGCCTTGGATCCTTATGGGCGACTTCAACGCTGCCTTGAACATAGAGGATACATTATTTGGCACTTCTGATGTTAACATTGACATGCGAGAATTTAGAGAGTGTGTCGAGACTATTGAAGTTGGGGACATTAACAGCACGGGTTTACATTATACTTGGAACCAAAAACCAAAGGCCGAAACGGGTATGCTCAAAAAGATTGATAGAGTTATGAGCAATATGTGCTTTACCAATGAATTTCCGGGCTCGTATGTTATCTTTCAACCTTGCACCTGCTGTTCTTAAAGTAAAACAACTCTCCAAAACCAGGCCAAAACCATTTAAATTTTCGAACTTTATTGTTTACAAACCTGAATTTAAACCTTTGGTTATGGAAGGATGGCACAAGGATATTAGTGGTCATAACATGTTCCAAATTGTTAAGAAATTGAAGCTCTTGAAGAAACCTCTTCGAAAGCTTGTTATGAGACAAGGTAACCTCCATGAACGGGTTGTATTGTTAAGAAATGAATTAGATGAAGTTCAAAAAGCACTTGATAAAGATCCCTCGTCCAAGTTATTATGAGATGAAGAGGCTGTTTATCTTAAATCTTTTAATGAAGCGGTGCTTGATGAGGAGCGTTTCTTGAGGCAAAAAGCTAAAGTGGAATGGCTTTGTGTTGGTGATTCGAATTCCAGGTACTTTCATAAAATGGTTAAGTCTCGAGTATGTAGGAGTAGGATATAGGTTGTTAATGATTTGAACAATGTGTTACACGAAGGCCCATGTGTTGCCCCTGTCTTTGTAGATCATTATACCAACTTTCTTGGAGTTGAGAGGGATACAACTCCCTTAGACACTCATCACCTGTTCTCGAAGAAGCTAACCTCTTCTAAAGCTGACCATATGATTTGAGAGGTAAAAAACGAAAAGGTAAAAGCTGCCATGTTTGATATTGGGAAAGACAAAGCCCCGGGTCCCGATGGATATACCTCGGTTTTCTTCAAAAAATCATGGGATATTGTTGGGAATGATGTATGTAACGCTGTTCGGGACTTCTTCTCAAATGGAAAGTTGCTTCAAGAAGTGAACCATACGATATTAGCTCTTATCCCGAAGGTATCCACTCCTTCTCGTGTAAATGACTACCATCCTATTTCTTGTTGCAACGTTATTTATAAGTGAATTAGTAAAATTATTACTAATCGGTTGAAAGAAGGCTTGGGTGATGTGGTTAGTAAGAATCAATCGGCTTTTATTCCGGGTAGGAGTATATCAGACAATATATTACTCACTCAAGAGTTAATGCACAATTATCATTTGAATAAAGGCCCCCTAGATGCGCGTTTAAAGTTGATATTCAAAAGGCTTATGCACGGTTGACTGGCGATTTTTAAAAGGTATTCTTATTGGATTTGGTTTTCATACAAAGATGGTGTCTTGGATCATGGCATGTGTATCCTCGACATCATTTTCTTTGTGTAAAAATGGCGACCTGCATGGTTATTTCAATGGTAAAAGAGGATTAAGGCAAGGGGATCCGATGTCCCCTTATCTTTTCACATTGGTGATAGAAATTCTTACGCTCATCCTTAGACGAAAGGTGTCGAGTAATGAGGATTTCCAATACAATAATCATTGTCATAAGCAAAAGATTGTAAATGTATGTTTTGCAGATGATTTGATATTGTTTACTCGTGGTGATCTCTATTCTGCAAAGGTTATTATGGAATCATTACAGGAGTTTAAAGAGGTTTCAGGTCTTGTTCCAAGTATTCCTAAAAGCACAACATTCTTTTGTAATGTGGCAAGCCATGTCAAATCTTCTATTCTCCAAATGATGCCATACGAAGCATGTACCCTTCCCATTAAATACGTTGGGGTCCCCTTGCTTTCTTCTCGTCTCCTCTACAAAGATTGCAAAGTTCTTGTAGAAAGGGTTCAAAATCGCATTAGTGATTGGAAGAACAAAAGTCTCTCATTTGCGGGTAGACTTCAACTTGTTTTATCGGTCATTTCGTCTATGCATGGTTATTGGGCATTTGTTTTTATTCTTCCTATCCTCATTATTCAAGATATTGAACAGCTAATGAGGGGGTTTTTATGGTGCCATGGAGATATGAGAAGAGGGAAAGCAAAGGTTGCATGGGATGATTTATGCCTTCCTAAACATGAAGGTGGTTTGGGAATTAGACACTTAGAAAAGTTCAATGTCGCATTGATGATGAAACATATATGGAACATTGTTGCTCGTAAGGATTCAATGTGGGTGCGTTGGATCCATACTTACAAATTAAAGGGTCAAAACTTTTGGGATGTTCCGCTTAGGTCCAATGTGAGCTGGGGTTGGAGGAAGATTCTTTAAATTAGAAATATTGTTCGACCATACTTTTGGCATCAAATAGGAAATGGTAAAACGACCTCAATATGGTTTGATATATGGTGCGAACAAAGTCCTATTCGAAACCATTTGACACTGCGAACCATCACTAGAGAAGGTTTTAATCTCTCTGAATGTGTTTCCGATGTGCTACTAAATGGTTCTTGGTCTTGGCCAAGTACTTGGAATACTAGGTTTCCTATTGTAAACCAGATTATGCCACCAATCTTAATCGAAAATAAAGAAGATAAGGTTTTGTGGAAAACTAGAGACGGTCGGCTGAAAGACTTCCAAGTGTGGCTTGTGTGGGATACAATTAGACCAAGAGGACATGAAGTCCCATGGACTCGTATAGTGTGGTTTCCTGCTGCTATCCCTCGTCATGCATTCCATGTTTGGTTACTTATGCGTCAAAAGTTAAAAACCCAAGATAAACTGAAGCAATGGGATGTTGGCGACTCGACCGACTTAAACATGCTTAGGTGCGCATTATGTAAGGCTGTACCTGGTTCTCACGAGCATCTTTTCTTCGAATGATCATTTTCTTCTAAGCTTTGGAAGCTGGTAACTCGTAAGGCTGATCTACAGGTTATGTTACCAAGGTTAACGGATATCACTTCTTGGTTATTACCTATCTCGTTGTGTAATTCCATAGGGAGCATTGTTAGTCGTTTGGTTTTTGCCGCTTCCTCGTACTACATATGGCAAGAGAGGAATAACCGCCTTTATTCCAAAGATACTAGACGAGAAGAACAGGTGTGCGATATTATCATGGAGATCGTGAGGCTGAAGATGACCACTATACGATTCAAATTAACACGAAAGGTGGTGGATACATTACGCAAGTGGAATATCTCAACTGATATAACGTGATGTTTTCTTTGTTAAAGATATGCTCTTGGATGCATAGGCGCTAAATGGTTTATTTTTTCTAAGTTCATATCTTGTTAATTTGTTATAAGTGGTTGTTATATTCGAGCTTGTTCGTTCATATAGGTAGCTTGCTTTTGCAATTGGTTTAGAGTGGCTCATCACCGCTCTCCCATGTAACTAAACATTGTATTTTATTTATTCTATTCACCGGGTATCGAAACCCTTTACCCAAAAAAAAAAGAATAAGCTTATAAGCCATAAGAGTTGATCTTATTAAATTTCGAACTTTTATATAAACTCTTAAACTCGACAAATAAGCTTAGATGAACACCGTTGTGTTCGATAAGAGTAGCTGTTCATTGCAGACATAATTTCACACTTTCACATTGGATAATTTTATTACAAACAATCCGGGCCCATAAGCAAATTCTAATAGATTATGAGCATAATGCTTTTGAAAGCCCACTGCAGCCCATATAATATCCAAATTTAAGTTGGCGGGCACATTTCTTCTATGATTTGGTTAGGGCTTGTTGCAATTCACATATCAGCATTAGTAAGTTGTTCAAATTTTTAATTTTCTGTCTATCGAATATATTGTTTCATATGCAATGATATTGACATGTTCTTTCAATATATGCTTTTTTTTTGTATTTGATTCATAGATGTATTTACCTCGACTAGACATTAGAAGTCAAGTGTGCGAGCCTTGTTAGCTATCGAAAATTTGCGAACAAAATTGACTTCAGCTTTAGGACTATAAGTTAACGGGTAGTCTCGAGCTTTATGAGTCATGATACGGCTTGATTGTCACGATTTGCTTTATGTTTACGCGTAGCTACTTATTACTTGATACTTAAGTGTTCAGATTGACTTGACTAAGTGAATCGTTATGTAAATATAGGTACACAAATGTAAAGTGTACTATAACATAAGTTCGTTTAGGATAGTTTCAAGTCCATCAATTCAAAAGACTTTTTATGAGTAGCTCGCTAGTAGACTTGCTATGACAACAAAAACAATATCCAATCACGCCATATCTGGGTACGGGGGAGACAAGATGTAGACAATCATACCATTATCCACGTAGAGAGACTTGCATTTAGAAAGGCTTCCGGAAGCAGTGAGTGTGTGTGAATGTGTGTCTGTATAAGAGTGTAAGGATATATTTAGACTATATGACTGTACGAATGAAATCATATATATAAGCATAGAATATGTATAAGGAAAACGACAAAATTTGTAATTATATACAAATATGAATCTCTGTATCTAAAAGTGGATGTAAATATGTACAATGAGAGCACTAAATCGCTTAGAAAGCCTAGAGGAAAGTACCCCGCAAAAGGTAAACCACCCAAACACTCCACTTGTTACTAACGCTGTCTGTTGTCGATCTTCTCCTGCCACGTAAAAACCATCTCAGCGGTCCTTCTCTCATCTTCTAGATGATAGTCGCGACTTTTGACCTTGTATGTCCTGATATAAATGTGATAAGTTATATGGTATAATGATGAAAGTTAGTGTTTGAAAGAGTAATGTGAAGTAATATGTAGCTTACACATTGCATGTTATGCATAATTAAATGATGAAAATATGAAAAGCTAATGGATAGGTACAATTTAGCAAAGGGGCTTTGTAAGGATTAAGACTTTAGAGTTGTTAAAGTTTATAGAACGCTAGAAGTTGCAATAAGCTAGAGCTTATTTATTTATTTTGATATCTACAGTAGGTCTATGATTTCATCATGAACAAATCCAGATCACAACTTGTGATTATTATAAGTATGTCTTTTTATTATGTCTCATTATATTGTTCTACTTTTTCTGATTATATATATGTGTAGAAAGATTGTAAGGCATCATTTTACAATATTTTAGCAGAAATGCATATGAGTATGTCATATTACATTATAACTACATCATGCAGATTTTTGTTAATACAATAGTTCAATAAAGTTTTTGTGCAATTTCTGACAAAGATGTTAATGAGAAAGATAAAGTTACCTTGGAATTATAGAATGATCATCTTAGTATACACATGGAAGGTTTATAACCCAATGGCAAAGATATAATACTGATTTTTTGAAACCTCTGAGAATTGAATAAGTTATGTTAGTCGAAGAAATCAAAGTAATATCTCACTCGTGGATTATTCGTAGGCTAAAGTAAGTGGTTCTTAGTTGGTTAGATTGGATAGTTGATCACTGATCTTAATTGTAAATCAGTTGTAAGATCCTTAAAATTGCCGTTAAAATAAACTATGATAGAAGCGAGCTACTTGTATGTAGAAGTATATGATATGGCAGAGAGATTAGTTCTTACTACCGCAATTGATCCCATTTTCCCCATACCATTTGATCTTCGATCATTTGTTTCCCACAATGCAAATCAGTATGGGTTGGAAAATGCAGGGGATGTTGGTCTAATCTCTATGAACAATCGTATATAATATGCACACTGACTTTTGTTTGATATATATATAATCGTTAGTTTACAAACTTGGGTTTACATGGGTACTTATAGTTTTCTAACCGACACAAACTAACAGACACAATGTTTCAGGATAACTGCCATAACCGAATGTAACTGCTTTTCGGTTGTGGACTTTACTTTTGACACACTAGGACCCTATACTTTACACTTACATAAATACTACTCTAATCTTGACTTACATGGATTATTAAGTTAATATCCAATACTCCTCCCTAATTTATTAATCCATGCCTTCGATATCTTCAAGCTCCATCATCTTTATCTTTAAACTTTGGCTTGTTTCCACTTTATTTGTCTTGATCTTCAACACGAACAATATATGTCTTGAACTTCCTCCTTGATTTGACTTCTTTCTTCCTTGTCTTCAATCTCATCTCGATCATCTTTGTCTCCTTTGTCACTATATTCCTTCATTTGTATCATTTCATAATCTTGCGTCTCCAATAATCTGTTTCTCGTATCACGATCTTCTGGTTCAACTTTCTTGTTGCATGATTTAATGTCTTTCTCTATCTGGATTTCCTTTGGAACTCTTGATGGCGTCTCTTGATGCTTCTTGCATTCGCCTTTGTCAACTCTTTCTTCTTCTAGATGTTTCTCATTTGAAACAACTTCATGGTTCTCTTTCTCAAACAATTCTTTTACTGTCTTTAACTCTTTCATCTCTTTGCTTGTGCAATCTCTCAACTTCTTGAGGTTCTCTAACTCTCTCTGCATTTGTTTCTCAAATGCCATTTCTCTATTTCTTATTTTCATCTCAAACTCTTGTTTTTCAATCTCTAACTCTTGAAGCATTTCAAACTTCCAAAACTCTAATTTACTCTTCAAATCAATTTCTATCTCTGACCGCATATCTTCTAATTTTTCTTTTTGAATTTCATCCTTTAAGGATGTTATCTCTTTTCCATCGTTACTAGTAACCATCAATAGTGCTGGTTCGTCATCTTCGAACACAAGGTTTGCTTTTTCTTCTCTACGGTTTGGTTTTGGACAATTTGCAGCAAAGTGTCCAAACTCATGACAATTATAACACTCTATTTCTCTAAAGTCTCTCCTATGGTAGTTTTTATCTCCATGGTTTCTCTTGTTTCTATCATAACTATCTCCATTCTTACTATCTCTTGTGAATCTTCCTTGGCCTCTTCCTCGTGTCTGATTACCACCTCCTCGTCTGTCATTTCCATAGTTGCGTTCATAATTTCTGTTATTCCCTTGACGTGTGAACAACAATTTCTCACTATTATCTTCCTCACTTCCTTTTCTAAACTTAAGCCTTTCTTCATAAGTCTTAAGTTTCCCAATAATCTCCTCTAATTTTGCTTTCTTAAAATCAACAACCATTTCAATGGTTGCTACTACTGGTACAAACTTATCTGGCACTGCATTCAGTAGTTTCCGTACTTTTGTTTGTTCATCAAACGTCAATCCACATGTAGCAGCCTTTGTAATAATACTCATCAACCTCCCAGCAAATGAATCTATTGATTCATCTTCTTTCATCACAAGTCTTTCAAATTCTGGTTTAAGTTGTTGCGAGTGTGCCTGTTGTACATCTTCTGTTCCAATAAATCTGGACTTTAGAGAGTCCCAAATTTCTTTCGCTGTTTCACATCCCGCAACTTGCATTTGCAAATCCTCTGGTAACCCTTGAAATAGGTATGCTGACGCCGAACTATCCTTTTTTACATCAATCTCTTTTGATGTACTTACTCCTTCTACTAAATCCCATACTCCATTTGCCATTAATATCTTCTTCATTCTTAATGCCCATAATGTATAATTTGTGTTGCTTAAAACTGGGCATTGATATGATGGTAACGATGTGGTGAAAACAACTCTGTTTTCGTTTTTATCTCCCGTCATATCTTTCAATTTAATTTTCTTCTAACACCAATATACTCTTAATAATAGTCGACCTTAAATTCTTCTTTCTAATCCACAATAGTAACATGCAACTTCTAAAACCAATATGATCTTAATACTTCTAAACTTTCTGCTTAATAATGGTCGAACTTAAAACTTTCTGCCTAATCCAATAATTCTCAAGCAATTCTAAATGTTTTCTAATACGAATTGTAATAGAAAAAAAATCTATTCTACTAAATACTACGTAGAAAATAAAACTATCACAGGAAAAGGTAAAACCTGTATTTCTTGTAGCAGGCCTTTGTGCGTGATCTTAGGCCCAAACATAACAACCCTGCTCTTCTCTCCTTTTAATAAAGGTGCTGCTATTTTTGTTCCCAAAAGAACACGCTTCTATCTTCCCCAAAAAAATCCGCTTCTGCTTCCTTCTCTACACGTAATTAGGGCAAACCTTGGTCGCCCCTTTTTTCTTCAAAATACGCTCCTTCCTCTAGTTCTAATCAAACGGTGGTTAATCGGTCTATTTTATTTTCCGGCAACCACACACGGCGGCGGTGGTTATTTCTTCTCCGGCAAATAATATGGCGGCGGTCGCACAACCGGTATGTTTACTCCTCTCCTCTTTTTCTTTCTCTTCTTGATTGATTCCCTGAATCAATTTCTTCTTTTCCCTCTCTTCTGGAACGATTCCTTGAATCATTTGTACTTCTTCTCTGTTCCCTGAACCTTTTGGTTTTCTTCTCTAAAACGATTCCCTGAATCGTTGTCTTTCTTTTCTATCTCTGGTTCCCTGAACCTGGCTCTGATACCAATTGTTGGTCTAATCTCTATGAACAATCGTATATAATATGCACACTGACTTTTGTTTGATATATATATAATCGTTAGTTTACAAACTTGGGTTTACATGGGTACTTATAGTTTTCTAACCGACACAAACTAACAGACACAATGTTTCAGGATAACTGCCATAACCGAATGTAACTGCTTTTCGGTTGTGGACTTTACTTTTGACACACTAGGACCCTATACTTTACACTTACATAAATACTACTCTAATCTTGACTTACATGGATTATTAAGTTAATATCCAATAGGGGAACATGATTGTAACCCGATATACCCTTATAAACTTCATTCCAATGAGTGAGTGACTAACACATCAGACCCACCTCACCCAATTACAAAGTTACACACATATAAAATGAAATAAATGCTAATCGTTCTTATGCTTTAATTTCCCATATTTTTCTAGACAGTTCTTTATTGCTCTACTTTGACATTTTGTACGGCGAAGACAAAAAGAAAGATATAGTTGACTTTTTATTGTGTTACAATCATTCATATTTGCATTTGATATCATGTAATGGATGTAGGACGCAAAAACTAATTCATAAGAAAAAGCTAACCTTGTTGTGTGTACATTTCTTTTTGCATGGTCTTGCTTTTTAAGCTGGATATGCAGAGTGTGAGGCAATAGTTTGTAACCTTTTAGAATAAGATATGATCATTTTTAAGTGAAAATAAGATGGCTTAGGCTTTATATTTCCAAATACCTCTCCAAACTAAGGTTATGCAAAGGGCTCAAGTTGCTTCGTAAAAAGACGTTGTAATTTTTTGTCTATGGAGATGTGGCTTGTTGGTGTATTTTCAAGTGTTCTTTGGTTCGTCGAATTAGGTGTAGTCTATTTATAGGTGTCAAGTTCTTTTTTCTTTTTGGAGGTGGTACTTGTGTTTGGGTGTCTCATTAGGCTTTCTTAGGAGCGTTTCTTTGTTGTTTGCTCAATATCTTCTAGCTTCTTAATATAAATTGCCGTTCAAAAAAAAAAGAAAAAAGTTTGTAATGTATTGTTTTAAAGAATAAAAAGATTTAAAGTTGGCTGGTTCTTTCTTTAAATTTTATACATAATTTTTTCTCATTATTATCAGTAAATAGAATGCCAAAAACCTACATCTCACTAAATTATCTCTTAGCAAACAAGTTTTGTTTTATTGGCACACATGAACAAATGAGGGCAATCAGAAGTAAACCCCACATTGAATCCTCGGTAAATGACCTTTTACGTTTAGAAGTCAGATGAAAATTTACTCTAGAGTTGAGGCCTAAATTGAATCCCCACATTGAATATTGTCTTGTTAGAGTGTTTCTAATAAAATTTGCCGTTCAAAAAAAAATAAAAAAATATTGTCTTGTTAAGTATTAGCGGTTCATCAAGTAAAGGCTGGCACTTTGTTTTATCATCATCATCATATATATAGCGCGTTTTGTAAATTGATTCTTGGGAATTTTACACCCTCCAGGCTATGAAATTGTAATTAGTTGCTCAATAAAACTAAGACGTTTTAATGGAACAATACATGTTGTTAGGATATAATTGTGATTGTAGGGCTCCAATAATCTACACCGAGTTCATTTTTAATTTGTTGATTTTATACCTTCATGAACTCACTTTTATCTTAATTTTTCTTTGTGAAAATGGACAAAAGGTTAATCTTCTTGATCAACAAATCATAAAGAAATGAAAGCATGTACACCATCAACAAACCATGGAGAAACTGTAGCAGCATGCCGAAGGTCAGTTGTTAATACATGTCTCAGTATTAGTTTCATTTGTCTAAGTTTAATCGAATAGTAGTTATGTTCAAGTTCTAGAACTGTGGATAAGTAACACAAAAATAAGTATTCTGGCTTTCACTAAAACCTTAAAAAGATCTTTTCATGCATGTGACTGCAATTAATATGATTTGATTTATTAGTAAAGTGATTAATTGTCTATGGATGTACCATATATATTGATCCAAACTCAGTAATGTTTTTTTAAACAACAAAGAAATTTCATTAGAACTAGCAAGAAGCTATAGGTACGTACATAAAACATGAATGGCCTAAATTGAAATGGTTAACCAAGCTATAAAACTCACCCTCCCAAAAAAAACACCCGAATGAAATCAACACAACAAAGACACCAGACGTATAACTAACATATAGACGCCAACACCACAACCTATAAACCTCTATCCATTCAAACCGAAATACCAAATATATGGCACATCCAAACTCAGTATTGATTGTATATCTCAAAGTTCTCCAAAGATGACAAGCATTATGAATCGAGGAAAAGAAATTAAAATTCACATAAGCCTTCATTTAAAGATCTGTGAAGGAAGATTATAACTATTCATTTGTCTCTCTTAGTATTTTCAAACTTAAATTAATACAACTAATTTACAAAACATTTTATTTACAGATTAGTTGAACCAAAGTTGCAATTCAAACTAGACTATCTGATGTATCCTTTTACAACGAAATACATAATTTATTCATAAAACGATAACTTCTGCTTCTTACAACATTAAAACTACCTAATTTACACACACATGCATACAATCCATTTAACCGATATAACAAGATGTCACCATAAAAACCCCATTTTACTTCAAACCCTAATTCTTGGAAGCAAACTTTGTAGTTCAAACCCTAATTAGATTATGAAAAAGCACCCATATGTAAATATTTAAAACCTTTGATCATTCTCAGTCTCGTTGGGGTGGTTTTGGAGTGTGGTTCTTGTTTGCTCCTGGTCCTGGATAGTCTGTTTTCTCCAAATACATCCTCTCACTCATAAATTCATCGTCCAAAAATGCAGTTTCTTCGACATTCACCATCTATATAATTCATTTGAAATAAACCATAATAGAAAGTTCTCAGGATTCTATCTTTATTTGGTAACACATATGTTTTACATGCACAAATTCACACACGATGTAGATTTTACCTGGTTTTTGATTTCTAGTTTCTCATGCAACACATGTCTATGAATGTTCCCTGTTAATAGTTAACAAAATTTATATCAATGCTTACCATGAGTAACCTTAGGATAGGATGCATGCACTCAAAGGTAGTATAGTGCTAGACAGTAATTATATTATGCATCCGATAGTTTAATTAGTTCTAGGAGACTTACTCGATGTTAATATAGCATTAGCCATGAACACAAGGTGAGAAAAAGCAAGAAGAGTGACAATTAGATGAAAACCAGTAGTTGCCATTTTTGCACTTCACTTAGGGTTATAATATGCTAACTTCTTAGTGTCTTCCCTATTTATAGATCAATGTTCTTGACACCTTTTTGATTTGTGGGTGGAGACAAACACACACCAAGTAAGGGAGATATCATTTGGAATATAGTGGTGGACACACTCACACAAGATTGTTTTCGAGTATTGAGAGGCCAATTCTATAATCAGACTTTTAGGAAGACCTGTGTATATATTAGCCTTTTTTAAATGATAACAAATATTATCTATATAATGCTGGACCAATTGTTAGACTATTATTGTATATGAAATTTTTAGGGCGTTTTTGGGATTGCGTTTGCAAAATGATATCTATCATTGCATATAGATTTGATTCTGATTGTCTGAATATTAAAATGCACAAACTTAATTTAAGTTCCCCCTGAAAAATAAATATTGGGTGTACTGTACCGTGTACACATTTTAAGCATAACAAGCTAGGACAATTATTGGTGTATATTTATATTTGATTATAGAAGTGTGAAAAATATGTCATAAAATCAAATAATCCCCCATCATAAAATATGCGAAAAAAAAGAAAGAAACAAAAGAATAGTACAAAAAGTATGTGAAAAAAAAGAAAGAAGAAGAGTTTATCAAAAGAAAAGCAAGATATAGAAAATGTTAAGTGTGAAGATAAGTCCGTGAAAACTCGCAGCGCCTATTTATTGAGTGTTCGGTTGCTAGTCCATTATGGACATCGATTGATAAATGGTGGCGTTTAGCCGATTATCCAAGAACTTTATGTGATTTAATTACATGGGCCAGCTGATTCAATAGGATTGATGAGATCCGAAGAAAAAAATATAGGTTTGATGCTTTCATTCAATGTACTACTTGGGTTATATGAAGATATTGGGATAGATTATCTTTTGATCTAAAACTTCCTCAAAAGGATACGATCGGTGAGGAAATTAGAATGTTGTCCCATTTGTGGATCATTCATAGGAGTAGGAATAAAATTTGTGTCCAAATTGGATTGAGTGGATTTATAATCTCTTAGTTGCTTGTATAATAAACTTGTAATTCCCTTCTCTAGCTTCTTGCTAGTTTGTTAATGAAAGATTGTCATTCAAAGAAAAGATAATTAAGATCTCCACTCCTTGATTTCATGGGCTGATTCCAACAATTTTCCTTCCAAAACTGTTCAAACTACTCTTTCGTCCATATGGCACTTTAGGAACAAGTTATGCTTTGACATGAAGCCTCCGAGGAAGGACACAATAGGCGATGATATCAAGTTTCTCTCTCATTTGTGGATCTCTCATAGAAGTAGGAATTTTCAATCTTGTTGGCTTGACTGGACAATTGATCTGGTTAATGTTTGTTCTATATTGAAAATCTTTTTCCCGTTTTCTAGCGGCTTGCTAGTTTAATGAAAATCGCCGTTCAAAAAAAATTAAGTGTCTTTCCTAAACAGAACCCTAAATGAATCTCAGTTAGATTTATACTATTGCGTTACTTGTTTTATGTTAACATTCTAACAAAAATATCAAAGATCATTCAGATTGATACAAAGAAACAGATTCTTAAAGCTTGTTAAAAAAAAATCCAACAAATTTTGACATATATAAAATTTATTTTAAAATTTATTGAACAAAACCACATTGCTATTATAAATCACAAATCATTGTCAAACTCATGATGAACCAATTAACTTTTACCCATTGACCCACAATGTTACTTGGTCTATTATCTGAAGTTCTGAACTTTTATCCTTTATCCTAGAAATCATTTCTAATTTTTACCCGATAACATCTTTTTATAATATTCACAATGACACTGCTAAATATGATCTATCATATTGACATGAATTTTTAGACAGTCAAATAAACTTAAGCGAGTCTTGAACAAAATTTTTTGTTAACGGCCAAATTTATCAGAAGGGAAATAACACCATGTTTGTATGAACCATCAAATTTTGATTTATAGTATTTAGTACCGGTCAATTTATAATTTTTAGTAATATCAAAATGTAACTAACATGACATTACTGTCTTACTGATGATGCCATACTCTAAAAAGTTTGAAAGGAGGTGGAGGATTACCTAACATTGCCTCTTAAAATGGACATTGTCTCCTCTTTCAATTTTGGTATTCTTTTAAAGTCTTAAGCATTATAAAATTTTACCAAATGTACGATAAGCAATGTTATAATAATATCTCTAAAAGTCAGAAATAGCACATGTATATATATTAACATATGGTATCTTTTGTGTGGGTTAAATCATATGTTAAGTGCACACTTTAGCAAGCATACTTTAATTAAGCCTCTCTAATCTCCATTCAATTCCTTAAAAGATGACAAGGTTAGCGTAAGAAGCAAGATTCCACTTTCACTCTTTTTGGCCTTAGTTTTTTAGCATTAATTTTTAAGAGTGTTTTAGGTATGCCTTAAACATAATAACACTTGTCGTTTTATAGTTGTTTGTGTTTATAAAAGAAGGCTTAGATGCAGTTTTCCACTATTTTTTTTTTCAAACTTAGTCTTTGTCCATATATTTCCGTTTCAATGCTCCATTAAATCCTGTTATGCAAATACGAAGCGATTAAGTATCGAATTCATATAGAATGTAATTAAATAAAGAATTAAACCTAGGATATTGATAACCAAAATATGATATTATTTGATGTTATCAGTGTTTGTACGTGTCTGAGTATAAGAGTGTAATGATTCATAGACTATATGACTATAAGAATATAAGAAATTCTAGCATATATAAGTCTATGTACAAGAAAAATGACAAAACTTGTAGTTATATACATATATGAGTCTCTAATATATGTACAATTGAGGGTAATAGACCACTTAGAAAGCCTAAAGGAAACTACCCACATAAAGAAAACAGCCTAAACACTCTCAATAAGATAAATGAAGTAGCAATTAGAGCACAAGGTGTCATAACAAGGCATAACTTCGTCGCCACCTCAGCGCCACATCAGCATCTCATTTTCCCACAACTAACCACAATAAACCCCCTCCTCACTCATAACAAACATCAACCTCTTCATTTGGGCCCCACCACTACCATTTTATTTTTTTTATTCAATTTTCATTTCCAAATAAACTAAATAAATTCATTTCATTCAAATTAAAAATACAATACATAAAAAAAACACTTACTAATAAAAACGATACGAAAAAAAAAACGACACGGGTAAAAAAAAAATACAACACACGGGTAAAAAAAACGACACGGGTAAAAAAAATACAATACTACTCGTCGATGATTTGATGATATTTCTTGACTAGACGTTCCTGCCTCTTGCGGATGATTTCGCCACCGGGTCGATTGGTACTCGGATCTATCATGATAAAATCCATCTCGATCTTCTCTTGCCACGTTTTTTCCTTCTCCCGCCTCGCCTAGTAACAAGCCCTTTGAGCATCGGCTTTTTGAGCATATATTTCGGATATATGTCCCAAAAAACTACTCGTTTGACTTCCACCGGAGCTTGCAGCGCTTGACGTCGAAGTCGACTTCTGTTTCTTTCCGGCTCGTTTGCATCCATCTCTTTCAGGCCGAGGTCGTTTGTCCGGCCCGAATATATCCTCGAGACATGTAATGTCAATAGGATCTTCGGCATCCCACTTGGGATAATTTTTCAAAACAGCCCAACATTTTTCATACAAAAACTCCCTCCCACCAAAACGATGCATAAAGTTAACTTTGGCATTCTCGACATGATCTTGATCATTTTCACCACTTCGACGCTGAAGATGTTTGTAAACAGCGTTGAACTTCTGGCAATCACCGTTAATCCTTGACCATTTACCCGTTATCATATTCTTGCCACGCTGGTTATCGGTTGTCTTAGAATTGAACATGTCGAGAATGTCGTTCCAAAAGTACTCCTCCGGACGGTCATTGCCCATATCTCTATCTTGGGAAATTTCTATCCAACACTGCGCAAGTAACATTTCTTCAGACTTGGTCCACTTCCTCCTGTCCGCTTGTGCTATGACTTCAACATCTTCGTCATCGTCCTTGTCCAAATCTACAGCAGTTTTTGCCTTGACTTTTTGCTTTTGCCTTTTGCCGGTTCTCGTGCTTTTGGAACTTTGAATTGTGAACCGGACGGTTGTGATTCCATTTGGGGCAACTGTGGAGGCTGTGACGGGCTAAAAAACTGTGGAGGTTGTGACGGGTTAAAAAACTGAGGTGATTGAAATCGGGAGGGGTAAGCTGCGAATCCTTGTTGAAACTGATACTGTTGGTTAAGCATTATTTCTTGTGGAGACGGGTTGGAATTGGTCGAAGAAGGGGTAGACGGGTTTGAAGAACCCCCGTATTGTTGTGCGTTTGAGTTAAGTAGATTTGTGAAGTATCCTCCGTCATGTGGGTTTTGAGACATTGTGTAAAATGATATTGTTGGTTAAGAAAGATTTGTTATGTATTTTGGGTTTGAAGATGTGTAAAATGATGAAGATGATGATAGTTTATATAGGAGTGGTGGGTTTTAAAAAAAAAAAAAAAAGTTAATGTTTAAAAAAAAAAGTTAACGTTATAAATTAAGTTTACGTTATAACGTAAACTTCTGATTTTGTGTCAGTAGATAAGCTCGTCGTCCCCACGATTTGGTAGTCCACGGCGAGCCACAACGAGGCACCCCGGTGTGGCGGCGAGCCACGGCGGGGCTCCACGTCACCCACGGCGAGCCACAACCATCTCCACACCGGGTGCTCTTAATGATTAAAAAAAAAAAGAAAAAAGAACAAAAAAAAGCCAATTGAAAAGCAAGAGTCATGCTTTCTTGCTTAATTGATGATGTGCGTCGTCTTCTCCTGAGATGTTCAAACATTTCAACCATTTTTTAGATGATAATCACGACATTCAGTTTACCTCCTGAGATGTCCAAACCATGTCATCTCCTCCTGCAATACATTTTTTTTGCTAAAAGTTTTGTGTTGAAAGTCAAAGTCAAAGTTTGAAAAAACTTGCCATCACTAAAAGGGTTTTCTCGAGTCAAAGGTTGAAAATCGTTTATTTTTTCGTTTAGCGGATCTTTATTGACGACTTTAGTTGCGGCAAAAAAGTATCCATGACTAAAAGTCACGATTCTTATAGTGTATGAGAGTGGCCTAAAATAGCTAAAATTTACTTTAATGTAAATGTGATAAGTTATGTGGTATAATGATGAAAGTTAGTTTTCCAAAGAGTAATGAGAACTTGAGAACTCATAGTTTACACATGGCATGTTACACATAGTTAAATGATTAAAAAAGTGAATAATTAGTGGATAAGTGCAATTTAGTAAAGGTGCTTTAAGGATTAAACTTTTAGAATTGTTAAAGTTTATAGAACGCTAGAAGTCAAAATGCTAGAGTTTATTCATTTCTTTTAATATCCAGATCATAACTTGTGATTAACATAAGTATGTCTTGTTATTATGTCTAACTATATTGTTCTACTTTTTCTGTTTATATATGTTTAGAAAGCTAGATGGTAAGGCATCATTTTACATTTTTTAGCGGAAATATATGAGTATGTCGTAGTACTATATCATGCAGAATTTTTATTAATACAATAGTACAATGAAGTTTTTGTGCAATTTCTGACAAAGATGTTAACGAGAAAGATAAAGTTACCATGGAATTATAGAATGATCATCTTAGTATACACATGGAAGATTTATAACCGAATGGCAAAGATGTAATACTGATTTTTGAAACCTCCGATAAAAGTTATGTTAGTCTAAGAAATCAAAGTATTATCTCACTCGTGGATTATTATTTGTAGGTTAAAGGAACTGGTTCTTAGTTGGTTAGATTGGATAGTTGATCCTAATTCTCTTGTAACTTAATTGTATGATCCATATTCTTAATAAAATTGCCGTTAAAATAAACATTGATAAAAACGAGCTACATGTATGTAGAAGCATATCAGTTGATCAGCGAGTGGCAGAGAGATAAGTATTTGATATCGCAATTGATTCCCATTTTTTCCATACCATTTGATCTTCATTTGTTTCCCACTATGCAAATCAGTATGGGGTTTTATAATGTTGAATGCTGTGGAAAATGCAGGGGAACATGATTGTAACCCAATATAGCATTATAAACTTCATTCTAATGAGTGAGTGACTAACGCATCAGACTCACCTCACCCACTTACACACATGTCAAATGAGATAAATGGTGATCATTCTTAAGCTTACCCATATTTTTCTAAACAGTTCTTTATTGATCTACTTTGACATTTTGTATTGCGAAAACAAGAAGAAAAAAGATATAGTTGACTTTTTATTGTATTACAATCATTCATCTTTGCATTTGATATCATGTAATGGATTTAGGATGCAAAAACTAATTCATAAGCAAAAGCTAGCCATGTTGTGTTTACATTTCTTTTTGCATGGTTCTGCTTTTTAAGCTTGATATGCAAAGTATGAGGCAATAGTTTGTAATGTATTGTTTTAAAGAATAAAATGATTTAAACTTGCTGGTTCTTTTTTTACTTTTTATACTTATTTTTTTTATTATTATTATCAGTAAACTAACCGAATGTCTTAAAACCTACATCTTCACGCTAAATTATCTCTTAGCAAATTTATTGGCACATGCGAACAAATGAGGGCAATCATACAATTATTGGCTAGATCGTGATTTGGTCTTGTTTGGATTGGCCTTTTACGTTTAGAAGCTTGAGTAAGTTATGGTCAGATAGAAACTAACACTAGAGCTGAGGCCTAAATTGAATCCTCGCATTGAATATTGCCGTGTTAAGTATTGGAGGTTCATTAAGTATCCGGAAGGGCGTCGCTTTTTTTTAATCATCATTATATAGCGCGTTTTGTAAATTGATTATTGTGAGTTTTACACCCTCCAAGCTATGAAAGTTGTAATTAGTAGCTCAATAAAACTAATACGTTTTAATGGAACAGTACATGTTAAAAAAAAACCCTAAAATTCTCTCTCCCTTTGGGAGAAATCCGGCCGCCACTCTACTCCTCTTTTCCGGCCAAATCTTACCCCCAAACGTCATCTCTATCCTTGTTTCAAGGGTATGCAATACGTTTTGGGATTAGATATCCTTAGTAGAGTGGTTGGCATTCGTTTTTCTATATATCTTTTCGGATTTTTCCTTTATTTTATCTTGGCGATCTTATAAACCCTAACTAATCGTATATTATTCCTTTTCCTGGAAATTCGACCATTATCTTGGTTGCTTTTGTGGATTGGAATACTGATTTAGGGTTTCGGATTTGGTATCATCAGATATATTTAAAAACCGCCTTTTGGGTTTCTTTTTTAATCGATCTGACCATGGTTTTATAGATCGATCTCTTGTGTTTCTGGTTGGATCTATGCTGAACTATTATAAAACCTTATTGGTTTTTACATTCTATCGTTTTGGGTGCTACATGGCTGTATGGAAGCGATCAAGATCTAAGCTTACATGAACGATCTCTTTTTTAGGGTTTCGTTTTTTATGATGGTTGATCGCTAGGTTTCTTTGATGCGCTTTATTGTTATATCTTGTGCGTGTAGGGTGGAAAGTCGATCTGATGATCGTGGTTTATCTTCTTGAATGTAACCATCATGGTTTTGTTCTTGAAAGTCGACTATGGGTCGTGTAGTTCTTGGTTCGGAATTGGAACGTGGGTTTTGGGGAGAGTGGACGTTCTATGTGATTTGTTGGCGTTGTTTGCTCTTTGGAAGTTAAGTTTCTAAGAGTTCTTATTCAAAAACTCTTTGGATTGATTGCTTGTGCCTGAATCTTACTCATGATCTTGTTTAGTGTACATTCAATCTACTATTTAAGATCCTAACGCTTGGTTAGGATGGTTGGTGTTCTCATGTTCCCTACGATCTCTTTGTTTGGGCTGAATTCAGATTTGATGGTCGTTTTGCGGAGTGTTGATGGGAAGTTTGGTATACGTTGTGTACCAATGGTTGTATGGACGTCTATGACGACTTTTGGAGAATCAAGTGACCTACTTGACTTGCGTTTAATTCGTTATTTTTAGTCGTTATAGCTTTATGTCCAATTATTTGTTATAAAAGTGGTTTGTCACTTTTATATGGTGGTTATTGGTAGTTATAGGAATGTTCTGTCGTTCTTATATTAGTGTTTGTAAGTGCCTATGTAACGGGCTGAGATATGGGACTTCACCCATATCCATTGTACTTAAACGTTTTGGTTAATATACTTTACCAGGGTGCAGGATTACTCCCCTTTACCCAAAAAATACATGTTGTTTAGGATATAATCATGAAATGTAGGGCTCCAATAATCTACGCCGAGTTCATCTTTAATTTGTCCATCATGAACTCACTTTTATCTTAATTTTTTTTCGTGATCAACAAACCATGAAGAAATGAAAGCATGTACACCAGGCCATCATATGAAGAGGCGGTGAAACTGTAGCAGCATGCCAAAGGTCAATTGTTAATTTACGTCTCAGTATTAGTTTCATTTGTCTAAGTTAAATTGAATAGTAGTTATGTTTCAAGTTCTAGAACTGTGGATAAGTAACACAAAAATAAGTATTCTGGCTTTCACTAAAACCTCAAAAAGATCTTTTCATGCATGAGACTACAAATAATATGATTGATTCATTAGTAAAATGATTAATTGTCTATGAATGTACCATATTGATCCAAACTCGGCACAACAGTTTCTAACGACAAGGAAATTTCATTAGAACCGGCAAGAAGCTAGAGATACAACAAACAAAAAGAAAACTGAAGAACATGAATGGCCTAAATTGAAACGGTTAACGAAGCTATAAAACTCACCCTCCCTAAAAAAACACCCCAACCAAAACAATACAACAAAGACACCAAGCGTATAACTAACATAGAGACGCCAACACCACAACCTATAAACCTCTATCCATTCAAACCGAAATACCAAAGAATATATGGCACGTCCAAACTCAGTATTGATTGTATACCTTAAAGTTCTCCAAAGATGACAAGCATTATGAATCGAGGAAAAGAACTTAAATTTCACATAAGTCTTCATTTAAAGTATCTTTGAAGGAAGATTATAATTATTCATTTGTCTCTCTTAGTTATTTTCAAACTTAAATTAATATAACTAATTTAGAAACATTTTCTTTACAGATTAATTTGCACTTCAAACTATAATATCTGATGCATCCTTTTACAACGAAATACATAATTTATTCATAAAATGATAACTTTTGTTTCTTACAACATTAGGAGTACCTGATTTACACACACAGATGCATACCATCCATTGAACCAATATAACAAGATGTTACCATAAAAACCACCTTTTTACTTCAAACCCTAATTCTTGGAAGCAAACTTTGTAGTTCAAACCCTAATTAGGTTATGAAAAAGCACCCATATTTAAATATTTAAGACCTTGGATCATTCTTAGTCTCATTGGGGCGGTTTTGGAGTGTGGTTTTTGTTTGCTCCTGGTCCTGGATAGTCTGTTTCCAAATCCATCCTCTCACTCATAAATTCATCGTCCAAAAATGCAGTTTCTTCGACATTCACCATCTATATAATTCATTTGAAATAAACCATAATAGAAAGTTCTCAGGATTCTATCTTTATTTGGTAACACATATGTTTTACATGCACAAATTTACACAGGATATAGATTGTACCTGGTTCTTGATTTCTACTTTCTCATGCAACATATGTCTATGAATGTTCCCTGTTATTAGTTAACAAAATTTATATCAATGCTTACCATGACTAAACTTAGGATGCATGCACTCAAGGTAGTATTGCACTAGCTAGACAGTAATTGTATTATGCATCCGATAGTTTAATTAGTTCTAGGGACTTGCACTATGTTGAGATAGCATTAGCCATGAACACAAGGTGACAATTAGATGAAAACCAGTAGCTGTCATTTTTGTACTTCACTTAGGGTTATAATACGCTAACTTCTTAGTTTCTTCCCTAGTTATTGATCAATGTTCATGACACCAAGTGAGGGAGATATCATTTGGAATATAGTGGTGGACACACTCACACAAGATTGTTTTAGAGTATTGAGAGGCTAATTTTATAATCATAGACTTTTAGGAAGACTTGTGTATATATTCATATTCATCTTGGGTTTTGTTAAAAACAATCGCATGGGTTGTGTGTAAGCCTTCCAAACTTATGAAAATCACAATTAATGAAGTAAAATAATCCATAATTATATACTTTTAATAATTATAAACAAGGTAAGTGATGTTAACTATGGAATATTTAGAGTTCATTAAATGTTTATTAAATGTTAATTATATATTTCTAGAAGGCTTATATACAACCCATAGGGTTGTTTTTAACAAAACCCATTAATCTTTTTGAAATGATAACAAGTATTATCTTTTTAAAATGATAACAAAGTACTATCTATCTATGCTGGAACAATTGTTAGACTATTGTTGTATAGGAAATTTTTGGGGCGTTTTTGCGATTGAAGGACAATTATTGGTGTATATTTTTATTTGAAGGACAATTATTGGTGTACACATTTTAAGCATATGAAGGACAATTATTGGTGTATATTTTTATTTGATTATAGACGTGTGAAACATATGTCCTCAATTTAAATTAATCCCCCATCATAAAATAATACCAACAATAGAAAAGCTAGATAACTATATGAAAATGAAAGAAACAAAAGAATAGTTCAAAAAGTAGAAAAAAAAGAAAGAAGAAGAGTTTAATGAAAGAAAAGAAAGATATAGAAAATGTCAAGTGTGAAGATAAGGCCTTGAAAACTCGCAACACCTATTTGTTGAGTGTTCGGTTGCTAGTCAATTATGAACATCGAATCCTAAATGGTGGCGTTTAGCCAATTATCCAAGAATTTTATGTGATTTAATCACATGGCCTAGCTGATTCAGTAGGATTAGATCCGAAGAAAAAAAGATTGGTTTAATGTTGTCGATGTACTACTTGGGTTATTTGGAGATATCTGAATAGATTATGTTTTGATCTAAAACTTCTTCAAAAGGATACACTCGGTGAGGAAATTAGAATGTTGTCTCATTTGTGGATCATTCATACGAGCTAGTAGGAATAAAATTTGTGTCCAAATTGGATTGAGGGGATTTATAACCTCTTAGTTGCTTGTACAATAAACTTGTAGTAATTCCTTTCTCTAGCTTCTTGCTAGTTTATTAATTAAAGATTGCCATTCAAAGAAAAAATAATTATGTGTCTTTCTAAAATAGAACCCTAAATGAGTCTCAGTTGATTTATACTAATGCGTTATTTGTTTTATATTAACATTCAACGAAATATCAAAGACATATCATTCAGATTGATACAAAGAAACAGATACTTAAAGCTTGTTAATTTAACAAAATCCAACAATTTTTGACATATATAAATTTATTGAACAAAACCACATTGTTATTATACTCCGTAATCAAAAGTCATTGTCAAACTCATGATGAACCAACTTTTACCCATTGACTCACAATGTTACTTGGTCTCCTAGAAATCATTTCTAAAGTTTACCCGATAACATGTTTTATAAGATTCGAAATGAACATTGCTAAATATGATCTATCATATTCACATGAATTTTTTAGACAGTCAAATAAACGCAAAATCTGTTCTACTATGCGAGTCTTGAACCAACAACTTTTTTTTAACGTCAAAATTTGTCAGTTGCAGAAGGGAATTACATCATGTTTGTAGGAACCATCAAATTATTGGGTTAATCCCAATCGACCCAAAGTCAACCCAAAAGTCAGATAGGAAAGTCAACTACGACAGTTACAAAGCAGTTACTCTAAAACGGTTATTGGCAGTTACATGCCAATCGACATGACTGTTGGTTCATTCGAACCAACACAACTGTAACACCCCAACCCGACAAGGGTAGAAGTGTCACATTCTGGTGTCATATCAGAACATACAATTAAAAGCGGAAGTCTTAAGAATAAAGTATCAAGTCATTTAAACAATGATTTACAAGGAAAATTACAAAACCCAAAATGTCTAAGATAAAAATGAAATCTCAAAACGAAAGCCCGCCGAAATAAGTCCAAATAATAAGGTAACTAGGGTTAGTCCACTCGGATAATCCACCTCTCAGCCCAATCAAAGCCCATCTTCAAACCTAAAACCTGCCGCAGGAAAAGAAATGCGGCTGAGCTTCAAAAGCCCAGTGAACAGATATAACAAAACGAAAGCTAAATAAAATCTGAAATGTGAAATGAAACAAAGGAAACGGATAAGAAAATCGCAGCGAATGAGGACAATGAGTCAATGAGGATCCTGCAGAACACAATTATACAGATATCCAAAGCGCATATAACAAGGAGAACGAAGCCAAGCAAAGCATCAAGACAAGCATACAAGCACATACAACCCAGGCATACAAGTACTGAAACATAAGCAAGCATAGCAGACGTTATATCCACACAACATATACAGCATACAATCAATTCAGGAAATCAGAAGACATACAAGCCAAACAGATATCTACAGGAAAGCGGAAACAATTAACTAATAAGTGAGCATGGCAATTCACACAGGTCAAAACCCTTAGTTGAAAACATAACCAGTATCATAACAGTGGAAGTACTAACAGCAGTCAACACATGGCAGTCACACGTAATAAGTAGGAATACAGTATAAAGATATAATAAATGAATTAAGACATAGCAGGGCAACTAAACAAATTAACAAGCCAGACGTCACAAGCTGAACCATTTACCCAATCAAACCGTAGCATAAACCGAAATGCAAACATGGCAGGTCAACAACAAGCAGATAAGAATACTATCAGATAATCCTAGTGCACGAAATTAACTGAACGAAGTACACACAATAAACCGACAAAACTATCGATTACACATTGGCATGGTCACCAGACAATTCAAAGGATCACATAACAGTAAGATAGCATATCATCAGATGATAACCGGTAAATCTTATATCGCATACATGCATATCATACAGAGTAATCAGTAGTCGTATAACCATGAATATCATAATCAATCCAATGACATATAATAACCCGGTACGTGAATGGAACCATAGTTTGAAGTAACAGAATGAAAGTGTGACAGATCAATGTAATGGAGTATCTATATCTTGGTAAAAGTGAATCATATAAGTATATTGAGTAATGAACAAGTAATACAGATTATAGTGCGTTGGGGAATACGGAAGGTACAATATAGGTTTATCAAAAGTGTAAAGGTTATCAGAAATCTACCCGAGCCCGGAAACATATCATATCATATCATATCATAAGTAGCCATTGTATTCGGAGGGGTGACCTCGGAATACCATACATAATAAGAGGGGAGACCTCAGTAACAAATAGAGTAGCTAGCTCCCGGAATTGTGAAGACGCGGATTGCACCCGACATCATTCACCATATATATCTCCAAACAGATCAAATCCCTCGAAACATATCATATCTAGGATGCATCCATACGCCCCCCGGAACATAATGGCCAAATCATATCATATAGTGAGCTCATAATCATATCAAAATGGGGACGGTGTGCAACATCACTCGTGCACACTGGAGTCATGCCATTGGTGCATCAATGACACGGTCATGTTACCTTCATGACTAGGAACACATATTTGGCTCGGGTATCAAACTGAAGGGTCAAAGCATAATCATATCATATCATAAGGGTTCATATCAAAGTCCATATCAAAGTTCATATCAGAATTCATATCAAAGTTCATATCAGAATTCATATCAAAATTCATATCAGAATTCATATCAAAGTTTCATATCAAAGGGAGCATAGCAAAGTCATAGGGAAGCCCTAATCATGAGGCTTAGAGTAAAGCGTAACAGTTCAAGCTAATATCGAAAGATGTATAAGAATCACGAGAAACCTTAAGAGGTAAGGTCAGAATATCTGTACCTCAATCGAAGCAAGCAAAATAGGAAAGTAAGGTCACACGATGGATCAATCCCGCCGTCCGAAACCTATGAATTAGATAACGCTTATAAAGATCAGATTACTCATTTTAGACGGCTTTCCATTTTTAGCAGGTTTCCACTTTTAGTAACTTTTCATTTTTAGGTTGCTTCCTATTTTAGGCAGGTTTCCTCATAAGTGTAAATATTGTAATTTACTCATTTTACGGCTTTAGTCCATTACCTTACCATTTTAACGAATCATCTTCCTGTTTTATAATTTACAAGATGAGCCTTTTTCTTTTAATTAGAACCAATAACTATTATATGCATGCCTAGTTGATTACCATAACCATCATATGCATGTCAAAAGAGTTTAAAACAGTAATATATAAATGGTCTTTTACATTGATTTTATATTGATATTAACGTGTACTTGTGCATGATTCTTTTATCACCTCACGTGAGGTTTAATTTAGTACGCATGCATGATTTAGATAAGACATGACTATGTCAATGGGTGCATGATTCTACACGTTCAAGAGAACTCAAGATTTCTTGCTTTCATTCTAGTCGAAACATATCAGATTCTATGTCAACCCATATGACTCCAACCAAAATATTTTAGTCCCATCTCTTTCTTGTTGACGAACGCAAAAAGATAACCCACGACAACCTCGTTTTATTACATCTATTTAGCTCGATACGAATTAAATGAAACATGTTTTAAATCGTGTACATGAGGGTCGAAATGAGTTTCCAAAAGCAGTTTTAATATGGGTCGATATGGCCATCTCCTTTGATATTTTACGTGTACGACTACATGATTTCGTGCAGCCAAGATTATCATTTTATGTGTTCGGATTAGACGAGTACGTGAGATTTAAAAGTAACCCAACCCCCACAACATACCCTCAAGAAAAGACGCATGTTCCTGGTTGAATCAAGGAGGGCCAAAACAGGTTTATAGGCACATGCACATGTCGAAATAGTATAGGTTTTCATGCATATATATATGTAGATTGGATTTCAAATGGTACTCTTATGGTTTCATGTTAACAGTAGGCTCATAACTCTTGTATTTGTATCATTTATGTGGCATGAATATGCATGCATTTGGTGAGAAATCCCCACGACAGAAATCAAAACAGCAAGAAAGAAATAATGAGACATAGGATATAATACCCTTGTGGTGCGCGAGACGAAACGAAGACGAATGAACTAAGACCAAAGTCCAAGCTTCCCTTGGCTTGTAGAACCCACGACAACTAGCACAACAGCAACCAAATCTCCTTCTTCCTTAACCCCACGACAGAAAACACCTTCCTAGCTTTGAGTTTCGAAAGAAAAATGGAGGATAAAAAAACTTATGCCGTCACTTTTTCTTGTAGAGAAGAACTAGGTTGTTTTTTTTTTCTTCCTTGAGATTTATTTAGAATAAATATTGAGAGAATATCTTGGAAATAAAAAGGGTGATAGAAGTTCTGGTTGGCGTGGATTAAGGCTTAACAAAAGGAGTAGATTGGTTAATTTCCATATTCATCATTTTGTCAAAGGTAAATGTATTTGAACCCCTTTATGGTTTAAGTTACATTGTACAAGCCATAATATAATTTGATGCTTAGAATTCATTTAAATTTGTAACATTTACTTGTGGTCATAAATAAAATATATTTATCATAGCTTGCGTAATTTATTTATGAGACCGGTGTCAAATGTATTTAATAAGATTAACGTTTTTGAGTTTTTGAATAATTTAGCTTGAGGGCAAAATGGTCATTTCACACGTTTACGATTTTAGGGTTTTACAACAACTCTTCTTTATACTATACCCATTCGATATGTATAAATAGATAGCAGCTGTATTCAAACAAAATAGATGACAGATTTATAGTAAAAGCATATTACAGATTCAATTGTTTCTTTATTACTTGGTATAATCATGAAGTAAGTTAGAAAGATCATAGATCCAGCCTAACGAGGCCAACAATTGGTATCAGAGCAGTTTGGTCAAAACTAACCAAATTCATCATTTACCAATTTCTCGTTTTCTGTTTGAGAATCAAAAGGAACTAAGTTTTTTGTTTCGGAAATATTTTCTGCAAATTCAAACGAACACAAATCAAATAATCATCTTTGTGTTTCTGTTTTGTAACATATCTGCCACAATAGGGATCAATCACAAATAGTGATCAATCAACCCGGCATTAGAAAAACGTTTCATTTTTGCAAGAAAATCTGTCAATAAACAAGATAACATCAAAACAAAAATCACTCAATCCAAACGGATCAAGAGTTAAAACTATTTTATCCCTTTGTTTCAAAACAAAAAAACTCATATCAATCTTATAACGCACAGTCATCATTAGGGCAGTAATTAAAACGATTCACAACAAGGAACAAACATACTTGTTCATTGAGGAATCAAGCCCAGAACATAAAATTGAATCATCAATTGACTCAATTTCAACCTCCAATCATCCGGTTCTAACACGGTCAGAAAACCCCCAATTCAACAAAACCCTAAGTTTCATTTGTGGGAATGACAAGTGCTCGCAATGAACACTGCAAACCGGAGAAGAACAGGAAGGTCAACCAAGCCTTATCACAGGCGGTCAACCATCAAGGATAGGAGAACAAGAACGGGACTAATCCCAGAAAAATTGAGACAGAGTATTTCTAGTCTAAAAAAGAGATGGTTTAATTTTTCTATCTCAAGAAAGAGATAAGGAATAAATAAAAAGAGGCGCGTCACAATTTAGGGCAACATACAAAGGATATTTAGGCTACGGGTTAAACCATCAACCCCTTCAGGTTCCAATATTTAAAAAAAAACCACCCTTTCAATTTTTTTATATAGTATATATTAATTTTTGATGTATATTGTATTTTTTTTATGATAAGTTACTTTATTTTAAAATTAGTATCTTGTCAAATTTTTAGATAGTATAATAACCTAGTGATTACACTGCTTATTATATTAATTAGGAATAATTTTTAAGGAGTAATTAAACTTAGATTATTTCATTTAAGAATATATAATATCCCAGGATAGTTTTCGGATTAAAACTAGACCTATAAAGTTTTATAACCTTTAAGGAAAAATAAAACATAAGAGCTCGCTAAACATAAGAAATTTCAATATACATCGTGTTAAATTTTTTTGGAGATTTATTGTCAATATCTTTAAGATATGACGAAAGGAAGTGGAAGTAAGGAACTTCGTACAACTAGTACACCTCAATTTCAATGCGCAATCCTAAAGCCCGCAAATTACTCACTATGGGAAATTCGAATGCAAATTATTCTCGAAGCGAATGGTTTATGGGAAACAATAGAGCCGTCTGAGACGACTCAACCCGATAAGAAAAAAAGACAAAACCGCTATTGCTTTCCTCTATCGAGCCTTACCCGAAGAACAATTACTTCAAATAACAAAGCACAAAACCGCAAAAGACATTTGGAATGCTTTGAAAACTAGACACGCTGGCGAAGACAGAGTTAAACTAGCAAGACTACAAACACTCAAATCCGACTTTGAGATGTTGTATATGAAGGAAGACGAGACAATCGACACCTTCACTACAAAACTAACGACTCTCGTAAACAAAGCCGCTAGTCTAGGACACATAATAGAAGATCAAACCTTAGTACGGAAACTACTAAATGTTGTACCTGATAGGTATCTGCAAATAGTAGCATTTATAGAACAATATTCCGACCTAAATGACAATGGAAGAGGCAATCGGAAGACTTAAGACTTATGAAGAAAGGATTAAGTTCAAGAAAGGAAAACAAGTGGAGAATCAAGAAATAATGATGTTCACACGACATGACAATAGAGTAAAACATTTTAGAGGACGTGGACGTGGAAAGTATAAATTTTCACAAGGAAGAAACCACGAAAAATTTAAGGAAGAAAAGAAATATGGAGAAAACTCCCACAACAACTTCAACAAATCAAACTTTGATCTTAGCAAAGTAAAATGTTACAAATATAACAAGATGGGTCATTATGAAACTAAGTGTCACTCAAAGACAAACTCTAGTATGCAATATAATTTTGTCGAGGAGGACATAGAACCTACCTTACTAATGGCAATATTAGAAGACCCACATGTAACAGAAGTTGAAGATCAAAATGTCTCGCTACACAAAGAAGATGTAGGATATAAAGAGACAAATATTGATAGTCTATGGTATCTAGACAATGGAGCTAGCAACCATATGACTCGAATAAGAGAACACTTTAAAGAACTAGATGAGAATGTTAGTGGAAAAGTAAGATTCAGAGATGGATCTCACATAGAGATCAAAGGAAAAGGTTCAATCTTAATAGAATGTGATGACGAAAAACAAAGAATTGTATCACACGTATATTACATTCCTAGCTTAAAAAGTAACTTATTGAGCCTTGGACAATTCACTGAAATCGGTTGTAAAGTAGTAATGGAAGATGATGAATTACGACTTTATGACATGGACAACAAAATCTTCATGAAAGTCACAAGACAGAGAAACCGTCTATACAAAGCAAGTCTAAAGATAGGCACACCTGTTTGCTTATTAGCAAATTTAAAGGGCAATACTTGGTTATGGCATGTAAGACTAGGACATCTCAACTTTGAATCACTAAAATCTATGACTCAAAGAGAGTTAGTTCAAGGAATACCTGCCATTAAACATACAACACAAATCTGTGATGTTTGTTTAGTTGGTAAACATGATGTTTGTTTAGTTGGTAAACACAGTAGAGCGCCATTTCCCAAGAAAGCAAAGACTAGATCAACATCACCTTTAGATTTAGTATATGGAGATTTATGTGGACCAATCACACCACCAACACCATCTGGAAAGAAATACATATTCTTGTTAGTCGATGACTACTCAAGATATATGTGGGTGTATTTCCTAAACACGAAAGATCAAACATTTGATACCTTCAAGGAATACAAGAATACAAAGAGAAGGAGCTAAGGACAACGTTGAAAATGTTAAGAACTGATCGTGGAGGAGAATTCACATCTAACGAATTCAATCAATACTGCAAAGAAAGTGGCATAGCACGACAACTTAGCGCAACAAAATGGAGTAGTTGAACGAAGAAATAGGACAATTATGTCTACACCGAGATGCATGATGAAAGCAAACAACATGCCTCAAAATTTTTGGGCTGAAGCTGTTAGACATGCTATATACATTCTAAACAGCGTTCCTACAAAAGCCTTAGAAGACATTACTCCATATAAAGCAATCAAAAAAATGAAGCCAAACTTAGAAAATCTAAGAGTTTTCGGCTGCATAGCATATGCAAAGGTACCATCAAAACATCTAACGAAATTAGATGATAGAAGCAAATGGTATACTTAGGAAACGAACAAGGATCAAAAGCTTACCGTCTATTTGATCCAACAACACAAAGGATATGTGTTAGTAGAGATGTGAAGTTTAAAGAGGATGAAGCATGGGATTGAAAGGATTACTTGAATGAGCACACTAACGATGAACCTGAATGGTTTGACTTCAAAGTTGAAAACCTTGAAGCCACAAATGAACATCAGGAACAAGAAATCCAACTAAATGAAGAAGATAACGATTTCCCTAACAATGATGATGATGAATATGCAACATCAACAAGAAACTCACCCTCACAATCACAAACATTTCGCACACCATCTACAATTTCATCGCGAGTAAACTCTCAAATTAGGCCAACTATCTCAGTACGATCAACCTATCAAAGTAATTCAAACGCCACCAGGAATTTACATCCAAACTTTGATCATACACCATTACAAGGTTTTAGAACATTAAATGATTTATACGATAACACCAAGGAAGTATTAACCAAGGAAGTATTACTGGCTGAAGATGAACCTAAGAATTATAAGGAAGCATCAAGAGATCAGAAATGGATTGAAGCAATGAAGGTCAAATTAGATTCCATCAATATAAATAATACATGGGAACTAACCACTCTACCCAAAGGACATAAAGCAATTGGATTAAAGTGGGTATTCAAGACCAAGAAAGATGCTAATGAAAATATAGTCAAGCATAAAGCAATACTAGTAGCAAAAGGCTACATACAAGAGCATGGCATAGACTTTGAAGAAGTCTTTGCACCTGTAGCAAGAATGGAAACTGTCTGATTACTATTAGCCATAGCTGCTAATAATAAATGGGAAGTATATCACCTTGACGTCAAATCTGCATTTCTACATGGAGACTTAAAAGAAGAAGTGTATGTTACACAACCCGAAAGATTTATAAATAAAGAAGATAATGGAAAATTCTACAGACTCATAAAGGCTCTATACGGTTTAAGACAAGCACCACGTGCTTGGCATATAAAATTAGACAACACCTTGAAGTCTTTAGATTTCAAGAAATGCGCTTTGGAACAAGCTGTCTACACGAAAAAAATAAAAGGACTCAATACTTCTAGTAGGAGTTTATGTAGATGATTTAATCATCACTGGCACACCAAAAGAGAAGATAGACAAGTTCAAAGCTCAAATGGAAGAAAAATTCGAGATGAGTGACCTAGGATTATTATCCTACTATTTAGGAATTGAAGTCACACAAACTGGAGGTGACATATCAATAAAACAATCCGCCTACCCAAGCAAGATCCTAAAGGAAGTTGGAATGTAAGACTGCAACGAAACTCTAATACCTATGGTGTGACAACTGGCAATTAGAGAGTCTATTTTAGGTAACCGCATTACGTTAAACTAAACTGAGTTTTGCCTTTAGAACTAATCTTATCGACCATGAATTGATTTGATATCGTTTATTGGCTTTTATGATTTATTTTATTATCGTATGAGTTATCGTGTGAGTTTTAACTCTTTTTGTTAGGCACTATGTGATTCGGCACAATAAATGCCTAAAACAAGAAATAACGTATCTTTTAAACTGTAACTCGAAACTTGGCAAATAAATAGTCAAAACTCGTGGAAAAACATAAATAAACATAATAAAAAGTCGGAGGAACGTCGTAGGACACTCGTGGGACAATATATGAGCTCGGGAATGGGTAAACGGGATAGTTTACAAAAAAATACGGCTTCGGCCCCTCTTTTTTCCCTTTGGCCGGCACCCCCTCCACCCAAAATATTTATTTTTGAGTCCCCAATATCCATGTATAAATATCCCCCATCCACCCTCATTTGATACTTTCACTTCTCTCTCTAAAACATACACACTAACCTACTTTCTCTCTCTACTCTCTCTCTCTCCCAAAAATAAAACCCTAACCCTAATTTACCACCACCCCCGCCGGCCACCTTTCGGCCATTTCTGGCCACTTTTTCAGCGAGTGACATCTCACCTCCACGGCCATTTTGTAGATCTCTCTTTCCTCTTTCAATCCATATATATATATATATATATCTCTTATAGAAGCCTACATTAACACCTCCAAATCTTACAAAAATGATTCGTGATTCTAGGGTTTTCATTAAATCTTGTAGATCGGGTTGAGAAAAGGTACATGGAACATGGGTCAAGCTTGTTTGGGTCTTGGAAAGCCACGTATGGGTCTCTAGGTCTCGTGTATGGCTCGACCATAAGGGGTTTTTGGGTGAAACATGGGATTAAAACTAATTTACACTTAATAAAACATGTAGCTAGTGATTTGGTATCATGTGGTGTATCATATTGTTGTGTTTTTTTCATTTTAGGCTTAGTTTCATGAAATAGGTTTAGATTAGTTGATGGGTTTGATGTTTCGATGATGATTCGAGGTTGATTGATTGTGTTTGGTTGTAGTAGAAGCCATTTGGGGAGTGTTTGGTTGTGATGTTGGGGCATACGAACCACCAAGACCCACGATGGTCATGGTGTGGAGGCGTACGTGACCCATATGGACCACGGGTCCGGGTCAGGTTGTTGTGGTAGCTTGTTGGTTGTCGTTGTTGGTGTTTGGATGAGACGCGTGGAGCCGAAAAGCTTCTAGAGCTTGTTTGGTTCACGTCATCTTAACCGTGACCGTGTCATGACCATTAGGGTCATAACATTGGTTTCGGGTATATTTGGTGGATTGATTGGTTAGCGAGATTGATTTGGGTTGATTTGAGATTGAGTTGCGCTATTGTCATTATTACTTGAACTTATAATATGAATTGTCAACTTTGAGCAACGTCGGTGTTACTTAGACTTTTTAGTCATTGTTGACCCCGACAACGCCGTAACATGGACTTTAGTATATTTTGGACTATTGATTGATTAAAGGGTTTATAGACAGATAGGTTACCCAACTTTCCAACTTTATTCGCTTAAGTTACCAAACTTTTTTTTGTGCAAACAGGGTATTGGACTACACGGAGTTGACATTCAGGTTACTGAATTTGTAAAATGAGACATTTAGGTTACTTAACTTACCTAAAAAAATGAATTTGGGTTACTTAACTTACCTAAAAAAATGCATTTGGGTTACTTTGATTACACTAAAAAATAGAGGTTGAATGCTTAACTAAAGTTCAGTAACCTAAGTGAACAAAATAAAAGTTTGGTAACTTAGGCGAACAAAGTGGGAAAGTTGGGTAACTTGTCTGATATAAAACCCTTGATTAAAAGCCGAGAAGTCATGACTCGTGCTTGTGGACTCGAAACGAATAACGATATGAAACTAATATTGAAATTGACGAAATATATATATATATATATATATATATATATATATATATATATATATATGAAAATGTTAATAAACTATAAAACATAAATAATAAAAAGGCTTTTGTACCAAAACTATCGATAACAATACTTGTCTTGTTATTTACTATTTTAAATGGGAATTAACAAATTAAAATGGAAAGGTTTTCTAATAAATAAGTATTTAATGTTTCGAGTGCACGTTTATCGAAATGTGTCATTTATGAGCATTTAATACTAGTTTCAAGTATTTAATTTATTTACGTTGTGTGCATGGGTTACGGATGACCTAACATTAATAGCGTCGATTCACGTGGGTAGCGGACTTATTAGGTTGACGAATCTAATAAGAGCCCGCTAGGTACGTAGGATAACGTTATTAATGGGTGAATTATTCCTATGACTCGTTAGGATGCGACCGGTTTATGGGATAATAAGCGACAAGAATAAATGTTTGATTTTATTGAGTTGACGAATTCGATAAGGTCTACTATTTATTTCGAAACTTATTGGACTATGGAGCTTATCGCTTAGACGTCTCATTGTGTTGCATTGAATCACATTGTGGTTATTTAAGTGCATTCATGATATCATTTTGAGTCGATACACGCACACGATTATACCAAACGCTAGGACTAAATGGTGAAACAAGACATTTTTGGAGATAAAGAAAAGGAATACATTGGGGTTGATAACGTTGATTTTGGGAATATATATTAAAATTGGTTTACGTTAATAGTTTGTGCGGAGTCGATAGTTGCTGAGCCGTGATTAGCTGTTATCTTCTTGCTAGTGTTTATTTGTGCGTTGCTTGCTTGAGGTGAGTTTCATAGCCCCACTTTTATATATGTTTTTAACTAATTTGGGGTGAGAATCATGCTACTATTTTTGGACCTCTTAAACTATTTTGATTTGCTTATGTGCTAGACTGTTTAGATAGATATGTGGTAGTTGTTGCCTTAGTCTAGGGTAGCAATCCTAATTGCTATAGCACTTGCCTAGCTAAGTATAGACTTCTACCTCGACCTAGTACAGGGTTAGCAATCGTTCTAGACTTTGCTACGACTGTGCTGGCTAGACTTGTTAGGGGCCCACTATGACGTCGGATATGATATTGATGATATTGTAATTGCGATATTGGTATGTGATTGATGTGTATCTATCTTAGGTCTCGCATAGCAAATAAACTCCTACAAGTCCACTATTTTAAACTTGAATTTAAACCTATGAACTCACCAGCGTTAGCTGACCCTTTTAGCATATTTTTCTCAGGTAATTAAGTGATGTTTGGAGTACGTGTTATGTGCAAGCTTGGCAAGAAGGCATTGTTGATGGATCATAATCAAACTCTGATAATTTATGGGGACCTATTTTTTATAAATCATGTTTGGGCCTAATATTTACATTTTGGGATGAATGTTTTGGATAATTAAATTTGGGATTGGTTTTTGAATGATAATATGAGTATCTTGTTTGCTATACTTGTGTGAGATACCAATCCAATGTAACGCCACGAAAACTTGATTAAGTCTTCCACTATACCGAGATTTGGGGGTGTTACAGATTGGTATCATAGCCAAGGTTATAGAGAACTAGGTATTTAATAAAACCTAAACTATAACCACTTTTTAAGAAAATTGATCCTCGACCGACGCATGCCCGCCTGCCAGGCCGAAGCTTCTTTATTTAATTATGGTATGAACTGCAATTTGATTTATGAGATATTATGAATTGTGAATTGTTTATTGAGATGTTATATTTTGAGATATGATTATTGATTCTGGGTAAATGTGATTCGATTGTCGAGATATTATGAACTTTATTGGATTATTGATATGTTATGCTTTTGGGATTTTGAGCTGATTGTATGATTGATTTGATCTGGGATTGTATGATGCGTGGATTGTGTGATAGAACAGAACTTACGTGTTTTATTTAAAGGCATATTTTGAGTAATGCGGTACCTCTATTTTAAAGCTTTCATTATGTGATATATGTTTTGGTTGAGTTGATGCGCTTATTAGAACTAGTTGTTTTCAAACACTTATACCTACCCTATGCCATTGTTACAGACCATGCCTTCACTAGCTTATGATTTGTCTGAGGATGTCCTTGCTGCTGCTAGTTCCCCAGCATTGACTCTTATGACTGTTGCGTATGGTGATTCCTATGTGATTGCCCGTCACTCTAGTTCATCAGGTCTTAGCACGAGCCAAGACTCCTAGACTTACTCGTAGTACTGCCCGCATGTCCGTGCGACCACCATCATCACCTATTCACCTAGCAGCCCACTCTCTTCTGTCATCACCACCAGCATCACCATGTCTTAGAAGACCTAGATCCCCTATTGTACCACCTCAGGATTCACCCACACAGAGACGCCGACTCATGGACTCTCCCTCTGAAGATGAGGGCGAGGAGGAGCATGAGATCGAGGAAGAGTATGTAGATAAGGATGAGGATCCTCAGGAGGAGGATGATGAGGATATCCCAGAAGGGGGTACTCCACCATTGCAGAGTCCTGCGCATTCTGCGCATTCTCTAGGACCAGGCTCTTCCTTACCTTTGCCGGAGCCTGATTCTCCTGGGCAGCCTTTTGACATTGACTCACCACCCTACTCACCTTATATAGGTATCCCACTAGGTTCAGATATGCCATCAGAGATTGCTTCAGAGCCCGAGGAGTATGGGGAGACGGGTCTGATTTGGGAGAGGATTACATCCCAGGGTGTTAGGCTTAGTCAGTTGACGGACCGATTAGTCAGAGTATCGAGGGCTAGTGTAGAGGATTTGAGAGCAGATATGGATGCGGTAGTTAGGAGGGTTACGATCTTGATGGAGGGTATGTTGGAGCTCTTCGACCAGGTAGGAGACCTGCGGAGAGGGCTCGCGACAGCCCGAGGGGCAGACCAAGCGCTACAGCGCAAGGTCGGCACGCTGGAGAGAGAGGTCGCGGATCTGAGGAGAGATCGCAGCTCTCAGCGTCTTGAGATCTCATACCTTGGGAGAGTGATGGACGAAGTTAGGAGATCCGGTAGAGGTATTCGTGATCATGGCTAGATTGTGTTAGATTCATGGCATTGTACCCTCTTGAAACTGAGTAGTCTCTAGTTCGAGATGTAGATCTATCCTAGTTATCTAGTTGGTATCGTGGTTAGGATCATTTTTGATTTCTCCGTATCCTTTCATGTACTCCACTTTGAAACCTATGAGTTATGGTTATTCGAATGAGCATCCTTTAGTTATGATTCGGTCTTAGTTGTTTCGTCATGTTATAGCGTTATCCCTGGAACCAAACCTAGTCTTTTAGAGCGTGCATTGTGGACTTATGAAACTGTCATTCTAACCTTCAGATTGATGGCACCAAGACGAAACCCTCCTAGGAACAACCGAGCAGCTCCTGCTGTTGTTGTTGCCCCTGTCCGTCAAGGTCGTCGTCCGACCCCGACCACTCCACCTGTTGAGAACCAGAATACTGATAACCCCGCTGTAGAGAACCCGAATGTGAACGACCGTGCTGAGAATGGTCCTGTTCCACAAAACCCTCCACCTATGAACCCAGCCCACATCGACCAGCTTGTGACGCAATATGTAGCTGAACTGCTAGCTGAGTCTAATCTCTCTAACACCTCTGGTGGAACCCCACCGCTTAATCGAGCTCGAGGTTGTACCTACAAAGAGTTCCAATTCTGTGGTCCCATCGAGTTCGGAGGAACCGATGGAGTGGTTTACCTAACAAGGTGGATGGAGAAAATATGAATCTGTGTTTACCGTTAGCAACTGTGAAGATGATTGTAAGGTTAAGTATGCAACATTTACCTTGTAGGACAAAGCGTTGACCGGGTGGAACAACTATCGTAGATCAGTAGGAAGTGATGTAGCTTATAGCATGACTTGGACCCAGTTTAAGGCTCTCCTGATCAAGACTTACTATCCTAGGAATGAAGTTAAGAAGTTAGAGATTGAGTTCAGGAACCATAAGGTTAAGGGTACTGACATTACGACTTAGAATCGTCGTTTCCAAGAGTTGTCGCTGCTTTGCCCTAAAATGGTTCGCACTGAAGCTCTTAAGATTGAGAGGTATACTGATGGATTGCCTTTAGTTACTAGGAATGATGTCATCCCTACGAAGCCAGCTAACTTGCATGAGGCAATTACTGTGGCTCAACGTTTGATGGACTCTTATGTGTTAGAAGGAGGAGACAAGGGTAAGAATGATAAGAGTGATAAGAGGAAGAGGAATGAGATTGTTAAAGGGAATGGCAACAAACGGCAAGAGACAGCCAAGGTGTTCGCCAAAGGAAATGGAGAGAAGAAGGGTTATGAAGGTAGCAAGCCCTTGTGTGGTCGTTGCAATCGACACCACCATGGACCATGCTCAATAGTGTGTAGGAATTGCTCTAAGGTAGGACACATGGCCAAATACTGTAGGTCCCGTCCACTTGTTGCGGCTCAAACTGCATAAGGGGCGGACTGGAAGGCCACTGTCACCTGTTTTGGATGTGGAAAGAAAGGGCACGACAAGAATGAGTGCCGAGAGCCGTGGATGAAAGGAAACCCCGGTAATGGAGGAGGATTTGTTAACCGAGGTGTGGGAAGTAATGGCTTCAACCCTGTGAAGCGAGAAGTTGTAGGGAATCAAGGGAATCAAGGTGCTAGGAATCAGCAGAGGGACATGGGAACATCGTGTGTATATGCTATTGGGAAGGAAGCTGGTGAGGACCCTAACGTAGTTACGGGTATGTTCCTTCTCAATAATCGCCATGCTTCCATACTGTTTGATATTGGTGCCGATATGAGTTTCGTATCCACCAACTTTATGCCATTCCTCTAGGGTTCAGTTACGATGTGGAATTAGCTAATGGAAATAGGGAGAAGATAGACACCGTAGTCCGAGGTTGTACCTTAAGTTTCCTAGACCGCCCGTTTAGCATAGACCTATTGCGAGTCACCTTAGGAAGTTTTGACGTCATCATCGGAATGGATTGGTTGTCAAAGAACGGTGCACACATCATCTGCGATGAGAAGATAGTGCGTGTACCGTGTGGCGGAAAAGTTCTGAGCATACAAGGAGATCAGAGCGACTGTGGAGGTCCCTCCTGGTTGAGCATCATCTCTTGTATTAAGGCCCAGAAGTACATCGATAGAGGAGGTTGTCTTTTCTTGGCTCGAATTTCTGAAAAGAAAAGCGAGGAGAAGAGTGAAAGTCACCTTAAGGATGTACCTGTCGTTAGAGAGTTTCCAGATGTGTTTCCCGACGATCTGCCAGGGATTCCACCTGTCCGACAAGTGGAATTCCAAATCGAGTTGATACCTGGTGCTGCACCCGTAGCCCGGGCACCCTATCGACTTGCTCCAAGAGAATTGGAGGAACTGTCTAAACAGTTGGCACATTTTTCAGAGAAGGGATTCATTCTACCAAGTTCGTCACCGTGTGGAGCACCTGTGTTGTTTGTGAAGAAGAAAGATGGATCGTTTAGGATGTGCATTGATTATAGGGAATTGAATAAGTTGACGGTGAAGAATCGATACCCGCTACCTAGAATAGATGACCTATTTGACCAACTCCAAGGAGCTAATATCTTTTCCAAGATCGACTTACGGTCTGGTTATCACCAGCTTAGAGTTCAAGAGGAGGATATTCCTAAGACGGCGTTTAGGACTCGTTATGGGCACTATGAATTCCAAGTGATGTCGTTTGGTTTGACCAATGCGCCAGCGGTTTTCATGGATCTCATGAACCGAGTGTGTAAGCCATATCTGGATAAGTTTGTGATAGTATTCATAGACGACATCTTGATATACTCCAAGAGTAGAGAGGAGCACGAAGAGCATTTGAGGCTCATTTTAGAGTTGTTGAGAGAAGAGAAGTTGTATGCCAAATTCTATAAGTGTGAATTTTGGATTCCGTCCGTAAAATTCTTAGGTCACGTGATAGATAGTCGAGGAGTTCATGTTGACCCAACCAAGATTGAGGCCATTAAGGAATGGGCAACCCCTAGGAACCCATCAGAAGTCCGCCAGTTTCTAGGTTTAGCAGGCTATTACCAGAGGTTCATTGAGGGATTCTCCAAAATAGCTAAGTCGCTGACCAAACTGACGCAGAAGGACGTTAAGTATGAATGGGGAGAAAAGGAAGAAGAAGCATTCCAACTTCTGAAGGAGAAGTTGTGTAGTGCGCCCATCCTAGCTTTGCCTGAAGGAAGCGAAAATTTTGTCGTGTACTGCGACGCTTCGCATAAAGGCATAGGTGTTGTTTTGATGCAACGGGAGAAGGTGATAGCTTATGCATCCCAACAACTTAAGAAGCATGAGAAAAACTAAACCACCCATAATCTTGAGTTAGGTGTTGTAGTATTTGCCCTTAGAATCTGGAGAAATTATCTGTATGGAACCAAGTGTGTAGTGTTTACCGACCATAAGAGCTTGAAGCATATCTTAGATCAGAAGGAGTTGAATATGAGGCGGCGTCGTTGGTTAGAGTTGCTAAGTGATCATGACTGTGAGATTCATTATCATCCTTGTAAAGCCAATGTAGTGGCAGATGGCCTCAGCCGTAAGGAGAACATTCCACCTTGACTCGTTCGATCCCTAAGAATGACCATTAGTTCACCTCTACCATCTCAAATCTTAGCCGCCCAAGCTGCGGCATTGACGGAAGAGAACCGTCCTTATGAGAATCTGCATGGAATGGTAGAAAGTGAAAACGGCTTCTTGAAGCATTCCGACAGAACTTTATGCTTCAAATACAAAAGCTGGATACCATTTCATGGTGGAATCCGTGAGTTGATTATGCACGAGTCGCATTAGTCAAAATACTCTATTCATCCTGGAGCCGATACGGTGTATCAGGACTTGAAGAAACTCTACTGGTGGCCTAACATGAAAGCCAACATAGCTCTCTATTTCACTAAGTGCTTGACTTGTTCTAAGGTAAAGGCCGAACACCAGAAACCCTCAGGACTCGTAGTTCAACCCGAACTCCCAGAATGGAAATGGGAGCGAATCACCATGGACTTCATCACCAAATTACCGAGAACAGCTAGCGGCAATGACGCTATTTGGTTAATCGTTGATCGTTTGACTAAGTTTGCTCACTTCTTAGCCATTAGCGAGGTCGATAGTCTCGACAAGCTCGCTCGGCTGTATATTAATGAGATAGTATCGCGTCATGGAGTACCGGTATCTATCATTTCCGATCGAGATAGCTGTTTTACATCCTACTTTTGGAAATCCTTACAGTCAGCGTTAGGAACGAACCTGGATATGAGAACTGCTTATCACCCTCAAACCGACAGTTAGAGCGAAAGAACCATTCAGACCTTAGAGGATATGCTTAGAGCATGTGTCATCGATTTCGGCAATGGCTGGGAGAGACATCTCCCTTTGGCCGAATTCTCCTACAACAATAGTTATCATTCTAGCATTAAGGCCGCTCCATTTGAGGCGTTGTATGGCCAAAAATGTCGTTCTCCTGTTTGTTGGGCTGAAGTTGGCGAGAGCCAAATTACCGGTCCCGAACTTGTCCTAGAAACCACTGAGAAGATAGTTCAGATTCGTAACCATTTGCAAACTACTCGAGATAGACAAAAGAGTTATGCCGATAGGAGACGTAAACCCTTAGAGTTTCAGGTTGGAGATCGTGTTATGTTAAAGGTACCTTTTTGAGGGTTCATTTAAGCCCTTATTTGATCACTTTTGTATCCGTTATTACTTAATATCGTTCCTTTTCACTTTTAGGTCTCTTGAAGGCAAATTGCTGTAATGGCACTTATTTGGACGAAAAGGCGCGGATATACGAAGAAAATGGCCAAAGTCAAGAATCGAGACACTCCAGCTGCTGAAAATACAAGGTGACGGCGTCACTGCTTATCTGCGACGCCGTCGGAGGATTTTGTGACGGGACAGAAGCCAAAACTCTTATTTTCAAGTGACGACGTCAAGTTATAAAAGAGAAGGCCGTCGCAACTCAGACGACCTAGATTCAATCCAGACGGTGTCAGAAGCTGAAGAGGACGGCGTCACACTCACAAGGTGACGCCGTCGCAAGTCTAACGTGGCCAAGACGAAACCCTAATGACGGCGACCCGACGGCATCACAAAACATAAGGTGACGCCGTCGCATGTGTAATCTTATATATAGAATCCGAATTTTTCAGTATTTGTGTGTAGTCTTTGGGAGTAAAAACCTAAACCGAACCAAGGCTGTCTTGTACAGTATTTTAGGGTTCCAAACCCTATCTTACACCAAGATAAGTGTTTTACTTAATTAATTCAATTATGTCTTTGATTATTTGTGTGTATGCTTGCATGTTCTCCATGTCCGGCTAATTTACTTGTGTGTTTGCTTAGGGAATATGAAACTTAATTATTGAATATTGATTGGTTGTCTCTTATCTTAGTTAATTAATGATCTAGTAATGCGATAGGTCATTCGTTGTGTACTTAATGCTTGATTAAATCTTTGTGAACCTTAGAATATAGCTCCTTGAGTAGTTGTAAGCAAAACCATCCAAAGAGTGCCTTAGAGTAAGAGTTTATTATCCCTAGTGGGTTTTGTAGACGAGACCCTTTGGTAAGTTCAAAGAGTTAGGGAACATACGCATACCCTACGACTTTAGACACACAACACAACTAAGAATAAGGACGTGACAATTCAACTACCAATAGGAGATAATTAAGGAGTAGTAAAACCTAAGTAAACACATCTTTAAACTATCATACGAGCACACAATAATTAGACATAGACTACATACACCTTAGACTAGATAATTAGATAAGTAGAGTAATCGGTAGCAATACCAACCCCCAAATACAAACCCCGAGATTCGTACCTTTCAATTTCCTAAAAAACATAAAAAGATAAAAAATAATCTTCCTCAACCCCAACCTTAGCGTAGTAACTTCTTACTAGCATTCCTATTCCCCTAGAGAACGATATTAATACACGTGGCTTACCCTAATTACTACACTACAATGATTAGGTTCACTGCCTAGGGTGTTGAAAAACTTGCTCGACGAAAAGGAAGTTCCTTTGACCCCGAACGACGCGTGTAGCGTTATCAAGTTTTTGACGCCGCTGCCGGGGAATAGTTATTGTTTAGGCTTGATTTATATCTCGTTTAGGTCTACTCACAAGATTCCTATCAAGTAAGATTTTTTCTTTTTATTAGCTTCCTTGTAGTCTATCCCCCTTCTTTGTGCCTTTGTTCGTAAAACTTGTCCATTGACTCTTCCGTTCACCATTATGGAGAACGCGAATCCACTATATCCGCGATTAGGTTTTTTCATAAAAAATTATGATATTCCTAAAGCGGATTATTCAAGATGGTGGGAAGAAAGTAACCAAGTCCATAAACCTTTTGAGGGTTTCACCATTCCATCAAGCCCACAAAATACCTCATCTAGTGAAACCTATGCTTCGTTTGAGCCTTCACCTAGGATAGACTTTTGTGTACAACCTCCGTGTTTAGAAACTATTTTTAGTGAGGCCCTTAGGAGAACTGACCAAATTTATGAAAACATTATGGTAAGCAACCAAGAATTAAACTATAAGTTGGATCAATTACTAGAATTGGTTTCATCACGACCTAAGGAAATAATACATGACGAGCATATAGATGATGTAGATGTGATTGAGGATGAGGTGAAAAGCCTAGACCCACAAAGTATCCCACAAGTCCCACCATCATTTAAGGCATACACACCGCACGTGACTTACCCGGAAGTAGTAGGAGAGACTTTAGGAATCCCAATGGAGGTAGAACATTTGAACCAAACGCAACTGGAGAATATAGGTTTGAATACTTGTAGTCTCAGTCTTACTCTTAGTTCTAGGGAATTTCCTAGTGTTGATGAACCAGAACCTCAAGCTTTACTTCCATCCTTAGATAAACGAGGAACCGATCCACCCATCAACCAATTTAGTCCGGGTAGTTTTAGGATGAAGGAAGCCATTCACACACCCCTTTCACCTCACGTGGCATATTTCCACCTTAAGGGTGTGTATCGCTACTATCACCCGCATTTAAACTTAAGTGTAGGGAAAACTTCCCCTTTATCTGTTAAATAAGGGTAGAGTCAGGCTCGTGACTCAAACAAAAAAAAGCGCTTCTTGGGAGGCAACCCATGTGTATTTGTTTTTCATTTTCATTTGTGTGTCGTATATCTTTTATTAATTGTTTATTCTCATGTTTGAATTTGTAAAAATGCTTTATTTTGTCTTTAACCTCGTCTTAATTACATATAAAGGTATTTTACATAAGGGATAAGTGTAGGGAGGATTACACACGTTTTCAAAAGAAACGTGAACATGAGAATTACAATTATTTAAAAGATATACATGTGTGTTTGTTCGAGTCAAATGCTTGTATTGAGTCATAATGGATGTTATTGCAGGAAATTTTTCCAGATTTTAAAGATAAAAATTTTCCAGAAAACCGCAGACCAGTTTCTGTCATGATAACCTGACGGCGTCAGGGTCGCAACCTGACGGCGTCAGGAGGAGTAGAAACTGCTTACTACTTTTTCTCGTTTTCTGTGCTACTTATAAATTTTTGGAATTTTCAAGGTCTTGATTTTCTAGCAAATCTGCAAACATCCATTCCACAAGCATTATATATTATTTAAGTTTGGAATTAAATCTTGTTGTGTTTTTTTTCTTTGTTCGGTTTGATGCGTTGGGTTGTTTGTTTTCTTCAAGTGTGCAGGTTTTATTTATCAAGAAGAAGATACATAAGATTGGAGGGAGCTTTTCACGCATACGTTCTTCTTGAAGAAATGTAACCACTACTTCACACACGGATCCTACCGAGCTAATCAGGGGAGTATTAGTTTCTTTAGTTTTTAATTACCTTCTATTATCATAACTTTGATACTTTCGGGGAACATTGGGGACAATGTTCAGTTTAAGTGTAGGGAGGGAAAATAAAACGGGAACTTTGAAACTATGCTTATCCTTGATTATCTGCTTTGTCCAAGTGTATTTGTGTAATAAACCATGTGAAAATGTCGGTTAGGGTAATTTTGGCACCAAATTTTTAATTTTTCATGACATATAGGAGTGGGCCATTAGTCTTAACAAAAGCGTCTCATGGATAGGAAGTTGCATGACTAACACAAAAACCCTTTACCACCTAAATTCCACCCAAAATGTGAGGATCGCCCTTAGATTATTAGGAATTAAAGCATTCATCTTTAATGCTTAGAGTGTGAACCGGTAGTATATTAGATTTTAGAACTTGTTTTGTGATGCATTCCGAGATCGCTAGTAAGACTACACTTGTGTAGTTAGGAATAACTAAATGATAAGAGGCATTAGGATAACCCTTGTTTGATACCCGTAATATAATTACTTCTTCCACATCGGTTGAGTAATTCCCCCACACCCTTTGCGTTGTACTCATCTTTAGTACACGATACACCTAGTTAACCCCTCAAAGCCTATCCTTTTCGCGGTTCTCGTGATGCTTCGGTTTTTCCGGAATATCAATGAAGAGCATTGTTTACACCCCACCCCCAAATATACACCCAAATCGCCTTAGCCTACCCTGTATGCACTCACTTTTAGTGCATTTTTGTTATCACCCTAAACCCTTAGTTCAATTATCTGGTTGCTTGCATGAGTTTCTAAGTCGAGTCATATCCTTTGTACATAGTTTTGGGACGATTGGGATTCATGGGAAAAGTTAAAGTTTATGAAATGACGGGAAGGGAACGTTAAATTCAAATTCCCTTTGTTTGCGTAATAATGTACCCCAAGTGTTTTGATCTTTTCAAGTCGGGTCAAATTAGTGTTAGAATAATAAAAACTCAAGTGTAGGGATGTGCCTATAAATCCCTATCATTTTGATGTTACCGTAGAGGATGGTAGAGTAAAAGTGTATGTGAAAAAAAAATCGAAAAAATAGAAAAGAGAAAGAAAAAAAATAGAGTGTTAAAAAAAAAACATACGGGCTACCATCCTACATCTATCCTTTAAATTTATATTTGTTTGTTTCAGTTAGCTAAAGTCTAGAGTGTCGAGTCTTGGCTTAGCAACGCCATTCTTCGTATGCATTTAACATAGAGATTTTTGACTTGCCACCACTAAAAAGCCTATCCCACCAAACCCTTTGTTTCCCTATCGTAAGCCTAACGTTACAACCCTTTAAAGACCTCTTTGATAGTCTTTTCTAGGTGCTTACGCCAAAGCGATGGAGGTTTGATCTATCCTCAAGCCTATGGTAATCTATGTACTAGGACTGGTTAATGAGTGTTTATCTTCCATTTCCAACTTGTTATATTTCATATACACCCGAGAGAGATGTGAGTATCCAAACACCCCATGTGAGGTGCTAGTATGTAATTTCCGTGCTTGTTATGACTTTTACGGGGCTTATATGTGTTGTGGACTGTTTTAAACCAATGCTTCATGACCCCTAACTTATAAATTAATTGGCTAAAAGCACATTTGCTTGAGGACAAGCAAATACCAAGTGTAGGGATATTTGATAAGGTTTTAAAAGGTACATTTTTTAGGGGTCATTTAAGCCCTTATTTGATCACTTTTGTATCCGTTATTACTTAATATCGTTCCTTTTCACTTTTTAGGTCTCTTGAAGGCAAATTGCTGTAATGGCACTTATTTGGACGAAAAGGCGCGGATATACCAAGAAAATGGCCAAAGTCAAGAATCGAGACACTCCAGCTGCTGAAAATACAAGGTGACGGCGTCACTGCTTATCTGCGACACCGTCGGAGGATTTTGTGACGGGACAGAAGCCAAAACTCTTATTTTCAAGTGACGACGTCAAGTTATAAAAGAGAAGGCCATCGCAACTCAGACGGCCTAGATTCAATCCAGACGGTGTCAGAAGCTGAAGAGGACGGCGTCACAATCACAAGGTGACGCCGTCGCAAGTCAAACGTGGCCAAGACGAAACCCTAATGACGGCGACCCGACGGCGTCACAAAACATAAGGTGACGCCGTCGCATGTGTAATCTTATATATAGAATCCGAATTTTCAGTATTTGTGTGTAGTCTTTTGGAGTAAAAACCTAAACCGAACCAAGGCTGTCTTGTACAGTATTTTAGGGTTCCAAACCCTATCTTACACCAAGATAAGTGTTTTACTTCATTAATTCAATTATGTCTTTGATTATTTGTGTGTATGCTTGCATGTTCTCCATGTCCGGCTAATTTACTTGTGTGTTTGCTTAGGGAATATGAAACTTAATTATTGAATATTGATTGGTTGTCTTTTATCTTAATTGATTAATGATCTAGTAATGCGATAGGTCATTCGTTGTGTACTTAATGCTTGATTAAATCTTTGTGAACCTTAGAATATAGCTCCTTGAGTAGTTGTAAGCTAAACCATCCAAAGAGTGCCTTAGAGTAAGAGTTTATTATCCCTAGTGGGTTTTGTAGACGAGACCCTTTGGTAAGTTCAAAGAGTTAGGGAACATACGCATACCCTACGACTTTAGACACACAACGCAACTAAGAATAAGGACGTGACAATTCAACCACCAATAGGAGATAATTAAGGAGTAGTAAAACCTAAGTAAACACATCTTTAAACTATCATACGAGCACACAATAATTAGACATAGACTACATACACCTTAGACTAGATAATTAGATAAGTAGAGTAATCGGTAGCAATACCAACCCCCAAATCCAAACCCCGAGATTCGTACCTTTCAATTTCCTAAAAAAAACATAAAAAGATAAAAAAATAATCTTCCTCAACCCCAACCTTAGCGTAGTAACTTCTTACTAGCATTCCTATTCCCCTAGAGAACGATATTAATACCCGTGGCTTACCCTAATTACTACACTACAACGATTAGGTTCACTGCCTAGGGTGTTGAAAAACTTGCTCGACGAAAAGGAAGTTCCTTTGACCCCGAACGACGCGTGTAGCGTTATCAGTAGGAAGTACCCTAAACTCTTCATGACACCAAGCAACTCGGAGTGAAACCCGGGATGGGTTTCTTCTGAGGCTGGGAGGCTGTGACAAATGGCAATTAGGGAGTCTATTTTAGGTAACCGCATTACGTTAAACTAAACCGAGTTTTGCCTTTAGAACTATTCTTATCGACCATGACTTGATTTGATATCGTTTATTGGCTTTTATGATTTATTTTATTATCGTATGAGTTATCGTGTGAGTTTAACTCTTTTTGTTAGGCACTATGCGATTCGGCACAATAAAAGCCTAAAACAAGAAATAACGTAACTTTTAAACCGTAACTCGAAACTTGGCAAATAAATAGTCAAAACTCGTGGAAAAACATAAATAAACATAATAGAAAGTCGAAGGAACGTCGTGGGACACTCGTGGGACAATATATGAGCTCGGGAATGGGTAAACGGGATAGTTTATGAAAAATTACGGCTTTGGCCCCTCCTTTTTTCCTTTGGCCGGCGCCCCCTCCACCCAAAATATTTATTTTTGAGTCCCCAGTATTCATGTATAAATAGCCCCCATCCACCCTCATTTGATACTTTCACTTCTCTCTCTAAAACACACATGCTAACCTACTTTCTCTCTCTCCCAAAAATAAAACCCTAACCCTAATTTACCACCACCCCCGTCGGCCACTTTTCCGGCGAGTGACATCTCACCTCCACCACCATCTTGTAGATCTCTCTTTCCTCTTTCTATGAATATATATATATATATATATATATATATATATATATATATATATATATATATATATATATATATATATATATATATATATATATATATATATATATATATATATATATATATATATATATATATATATATATATATATATATATATATATATATCTTATAGAAGCCTACATTAACACCTCCAAATCTTACAAAAATGATTCGTGATTCTAGGGTTTTCATTAAATCTTGTAGATCGGGTTGAGAAAAGGTAAATGGAACATGGGTCAAGCTTGTTTGGGTCTTGGAAAGCCACGTATGGGTCTCTAGGGCTCGTATATGGCTCGACCATAAGGGGTTTTTGGGTGAAACATGGGATTAAAACTAATTTACACTTAATAAAACATGTAGCTAGTGATTTGGTATCATGTGGTGTATCATATTGTTGTGTTTTTTCATTTTAGGCTTAGTTTCATGAAGTGGGTTTAGATTAGTTGATGGGTTTGATATTTGGATGATGATTGGAGGTTGATTGTTTGTGTTTGGTTGTAGGAGAAGCCATTTGGGGAGTGTTTGGTTGTGATGTTGGGGCGTACGAACCACCAAGACTCATGATGGTCATGGTGTGGTGGCGTACGTGACCCATATGGACCACGGGTCCGGGTCGGGTTGTTGTGGTAGCTTGTTGGTTGTCGTTGTTAGTGTTTGGATGAGACGCGTGGAGCCGAAAAGCGTCTAGAGCTTGTTTGGTTCACGTGGTTTTAACCTTGACCGTGTCATGACCATTAGGGTCATAACATTGGTTTCGGGTATATTTGGTGGATTGATTGGTTAGCGAGATTGATTTGGGTTGATTTGAGATTGAGTTGCGCTATTGTCATTATTACTTGAACTTATAATATGAATTGTCAACTTTGAGCAACATCGGTGTTACTTTGACTTTTTAGTCATTGTTGACCCCGACAACGCCGTAACATGGACTTTAGTATATTTTGGACTATTGATTGATTAAAGGCTTTATAGACAGATAGGTTACCCAACTTTCCAACTTTATTCGCTTAAGTTACCAAACATTTTTTTGTGCAAACAGGGTATTGGACTACACGGAGTTGACATTCAGGTTACTGAATTTGTAAAATGAGACATTTAGGCTACTTAACTTACCTAAAAAAATGAATTTGGGTTACTTAACTTACCTAAAAAAATGAATTTGGGTTACTTAACTTACCTAAAAAATGCATTTGGGTTACTTTGATTACATTGAAAAATGGAGGTTGAATGCTTAACTAAAGTTCAGTAACTTAAGTGAACAAAATGAAAGTTTGGTAACTTAGGCGAACAAAGTAGGAAAGTTGGGTAACCTGTCTGATATAAAACCCTTGATTAAAAGCCGAGAAGTCATGACTCGTGCTTGTGGACTCGAAACGAATAATGATATGAAACTAATATTGAAATTGACGAAATATATATATATATATATATATATATATATATATATATATATATATATATATATATATATATATATATATATATATATATATATATATATATATATATATGAAAATGTTAATAAACTATGAAACATAAATAATAAAAAGGCTTTTGTACCAAAACTATCGATAACAAGACTTGTCTTGTTATTTACTATTTTAAATGGGAATTAACAACTTAAAATGGAAATGTTTTCTAATAAATAAGTATTTAATGTTTCGAGTGCACGTTTATCGAAATGTGTCATTTATGAGCATTTAATGCTAGTTTTAAGTATTTAATTTGTTTACGTTGTGTGCATGGGTTACGGATGACCTAACATTAATAGCGTCGATTCACGTGGGTAGCGGACTTATTAGGTTGACGAATCTAATAAGAGCTGGCTAGGCACGTAGGATAATGTTATTAATGGGTGAATTATCCCTATGACTCTTTAGGATGCGACCGGTTTATGGGATAATAAGCGACACGAATAAGTGATTGAGTTTATCGAGTTGACGAATTCGATAAGGTCTACTATTTATTCCGAAACTTATTGGACTATGGAGCGTATCGCTTAGACGTCTCATTGTGTCGCATTGAGTCACATTGTGGTTATTTAATTGCATTCATATTATCATGTTGAGTCGATACACGCACACGATGATACCAAACGCTAGGACTAAACGGTGAAACAAGACATTTTTGGAGATAAAGAAAAGGAATACATTGGGGTAGATAACGTTGATTTTGGGAAATATATATTAAAATTAGTTTACGTTAATAGGTTGTGCCGAGTCGATAGTTGCTGAGCCGTGATTAGCTGTTATCTTCTTGCTAGTGTTTATTTGTGCATTGTTTGCTTGAGGTAAGTTTCATAGCCCCACTTTTATCTATGTTTTTAACTAATTTGGGGTGAGAATCATGCTACTATTTTTGGACCTCTTAAACTATTTTGATTTGCTTATGTGCTAGGCTATTTAGATAGACATGTGGTAGCTATTGCCTTAGCCTAGGGTAGCAATCCTAATTGCTATAGCACTTGCCTAGCTAAGTATAGACTTCTACCTCGCCTAGTCCAGGGTTAGCAATCGTTCTAGACTTTGCTAAGACTGTGCTGGCTAGAGTCGCTAGGGGCCCACTATGACGTCGGACATGATATTGATGATTTTGTAATTGCGATATTGGTATGTGATTGATGTGTATCTATCTTAGGTCTCGCATAGCAAATAAACTCATACGGGTCCACTATTTTAAACTTGAATTTAAACCTATGAACTCACCAGCGTTAGCTGACCCTTTTAGCATGTTTTTCTCAGGTATTTAAGTGATGTTTGGAGTACGTGTTCTGTGGAAGCTTAGCAAGAAGGCATGGTTGATGGATCATAATCAAACTCTGATAATTTATGGGAACCTATTTTTTATAAATCATGTTTGGGCCTAATATTTACATTTTGGGATTAATGTTTTGGATAATTAAATTTGGGATTGGTTTTTGAATGATAATATGACTATCTTGTTTGCTATACTTGTGCGAGATACCAATCCAATGTAACGCCCTGAAAACTTGATTAAGTCTTCCGCTGTACCGAGATTTGGGGGTGTTACATATGGATCCAGGAACAAGACTAACAAAGAACACTGAAGAAACAATGGTCAACTCAACTGAATATAGAAGTTTAGTTGGATGCTTAAGATATCTGCTACATACAAGACCCGACTTAAGTTATTCCGTTGGATTACTTAGTCGTTTTATGCAAGAACCAAAGGAACAACACATGAAAGTTATAAGGCAAGTACTACGCTATGTAATAGGAACAAAAGACTATGGAATCACCTACAAACACAATGGAGGAAACCAAATACAAGGTTATAGTGACAGTAGCTACCGAGTCAACACTCAAGAAGAAAAAGGAACTACTGGAATTATATTCTACTATCGTTAATCACCGATCAGCTGGAGTATGCAAAAGCAAGCCACGATAGCTCTATCATCATGTAAATCAGAATTTATTGCAGCAACAGAAGCATTATGGTTAAAGAGATTACTAAGCAAGCTTACACACACACAAGAAGAAAATGTTACAATAATGGTTGACAACAAGTCTGCCATCAAACTAATGAAGAATCATGTATTTCATGGAAGGAGTAAGCACATTGATATAAAATACCACTTTATAAGAGAATGCGTCGAAAGAGAAGATTTACAAGTCGAGTTCATAAGTGGAGAATTTCAGAAGGCTGACATACTCACAAAAGCACTACCGAAGATCAAATTTCTAACAATGACAACTAATTGGAGTCAAAGATCTACAACAAAGCGATTGTGATTAAGGGGGAGAATATTGGGTTAATCCCAATCGACCCAAAGTCAAACCAAAAGTCAGATAGGAAAGTCAACTACGGCAGTTACAAAGCAGTTACTCTAAAACGGTTATTGGCAGTTACATGCCAATCGACATGACTGTTGGTTCATTCGAACCAACACAACTCTTCTTTGTACCTATTCGATATGTATAAATAGATAGCAGTTGTATTCAAACAAAATAGATGGCAGATTTATAATAAAAGCATTTTACAGATTCAATTGTTTCCTTATTACTTGGTATAATCTTGAAGTAAGTTAGAAAGATCATAGATCCACCCTAACAAGGCCAACACAAAAGTTGATTTATAGTATTTAGTACCGGTCAAGATAAGTTATTATAGTAATATCAAAATGTAACTTACATGACATTACTGTCTTACTGATGATTCCTATTGCACATAATCTAAAATGGTTGAAAAGAAGGTGGAGGATTATCTAACATTCCCTCTTAAAATGGACATTGTCTCCTCATTTTGGTAATCTTTTAAATTCTTAAGCGTTAGAGCCTTAGGTATGGTGCCCTAAGGTTAAACCTTATCATTTGTCATGTCAACGCCACATCAGCTTTAACATTTCACCTTAACTTAACAAAAAAACACCCCTTATCATAATTTACCTAAGTTAAACATTAACTCAAATATTTTCAAATTAACCCCTAAACTAAAACAAACACTTCATTTATTAAAAAAAAACATGTCATTAATTCTTAAACATATTACAATACGAAATATAAAATAACAAAAAAAAATTACAACGAAAAAAAAATGAAACATAGCAAATACTTATTCATCATCGTCGGCCTCTTGTTGTTGTTGTCGTTCAAGATGGTTATGCCAAACATGCTCCATAAGGTCTAGTTGGAGTTGAGTGTGCGTTTCTCGGTCTCTTATTTCTTTTGCCTTGCGACGGTGAGTACCACATCTTTCGACCCACCTTTGTTGCCTCATACGTGCTGACGAATTCACCCACATTTCGTTATAGTCACGTAATGCAAATTTTTGATCTTTTAAAATCATGTTATGCAAAATAATGCAAGAATACTTGATTTTACGTATCTTGACAATTTTCATTTGACGTGTCGGTTGTTGTAGTATAGCCCAACGTCCTTGAAGCACACCAAAAGCACGTTCAACATCCTTTCGGGCACTTTCTTGTTTCCTTTTAAAATAAGCATGTTTTTCATCAGTTGTTGACGAGAAGGATTTGACAAAAGTTGCCCACTGTGGGAAAATTCCGTCAGCCAAGTAATACCCCTGTTCATACCTAGTTCCATTAACCATATAAGGGGCTCTTGGGGGCAATGTCAGCAAGAATGTCGTTGAATAACGGAGAATTGTCTAAAACATTAATATCGTTATTCGCCCCCGCCATCTCAAAAAATGCATGCCAAATCTATAAATCTTGAGAAGCAACAGCTTCAAGCATAATTGTTGGGTATTTTTTATCACCCCTATAAAATTTCCCTTGCCAAGCCACCGGACAATTTCTCCATTCCCAGTGCATACAATCAATGCTACCAAGCATTCCCGGAAAACCATGACACTCTTCATGTCGTTGATAAACATTTTGAATGTCGGCCCATGTTGGTTTTCTTAAATACTTCGACATAAACAAATCAATAACACATTTGTGAAAATTATCAAGACAATCACGTGAAGTATGCTCACCCATTTGCAAATATTCATCAAACACATTGGGTGAGGTGTCGTACGCCAATTGGCGTATGACAGACGTACACTTCATAAGAACACTTAAACTCATTCGACCCGTACAATCGGGTGATTGGCTAAAGAATTTAAAATGATCAGGAATTTTTTTGGAAGTATAAGATTCAATACCTTCGACTATTTGCAAAAATAGTTTCCGGCTCATACGAAATCTTCTTCGAAAATTCTGGTTCGAATACTTACAACCTTGAGTGAAATAGTCGTTACGCAAACGTTCTTCTGCAAGCTCACGTTCACGATATACATGGTTACGAGTGAAGCGAGGTAGAGATGCTTCTTGTTCCAACTGTTGCGGATACTCGTACGCGGCCATCATAAAATCGAAGTCAGTTTCGTCATCAATGTCTAACCATTGCTGAGGTAATTCGTTAATTTGATTCGGATCCATTGTGAATGAACAAGGTTTTTTTTTGTTATAGAGAGGAAGTATATAAACTTGAATTTGAATTATGGAAGTGTGAAAAAAATGGTGTGTTATTTGGGTATTTATAGTGAAAAAAATGGTTTTGAATTTTTTTTAAACATTCTAGCCATTTAAAAGGGGGGTAAAATGATTTTTTAACCCAACGGCTATAATATCTGTTTGGGGGGGGGGGTTTGATTTTTTTTTACTTGCTTCACCCTTAACGCCACGCTAAGCCACTAACATACCCTCGTTAACGCAACAATAACGCCAAGGACGGTGTGATTAACACCCCTTAACGCAACGGCGTTAAGGGTTAACCTCCCCTTAACAATTACCATACCGCTTGCTCTTATAGAATTTTACAAAATGTACGATTATTGATGCAAGCAATGTTATAATAATATCTCTGAAAGTTAGAAATAGCACATTTATATATGTATATATAGTGTAACTTTCTTTTCAGAACTCATATAAGTGCGAGAAGTGACATAACCTATCTTAACCACTCAAATACTTGATTAATAGCAATAAAACACTATGACATTAATGTAAATAAATGAAAGATGATATCACATTTTGTAAACTAGAGAAGGTGATAAAGTTATTTCATTTTATTCTCAAGGCAACTGTTTCATACTTATTTTTCGCAATATATACAGAACTTCGATTGGACTTTCATATATTTAGTCTTTATCTTTGGTATCACATTAAAAAAAGTGTATTTTTACTCATATACTCTTTTTAATTTAATAAAACCCATTGCTATTATAAAGTTTTGATTGATTTTTGAGGAGTTCTGACAGTTCTTGCACTTATATGAGTTCTGAAAAGAAAGTTCCCCTATATATATATATATATATATACATATATATATATATATATATATATATATATATATAGATTTTGGATCAAATAAGAATATTACTTAAAATAAAAAAGAATAAGAAGAACTATAACCGCAAATCCGAGATACACCGACATAAATTAGATGCATCCCTATAATCTTATATGCATTATAACACACCATAGTGTGTTTTCTAGCTTTAATCGATATATACGTTATATTAGATGCATTTCATGATTTCTCTTGTTTTGTGTTTCCTCATGATGCGAAATCATGAAAATCAATTTGCACCATCTATACATCAAATTAACTTTCGAAACTCAAGATGATGCATCTGTATGAATAGAAATGCATCTAATGCAAGTCGTTGCATCTCAAATGCGTGGTTTTGGTCACTTCTCACCACTTCTTATTTTAATTTACTTCTCACTTGATCCCTACTATATATATATATATATATATATATATATATATATATATATATATATATATATATACACTAGTGTCAAAACCCGTCCGATGGACGGGTATGACTTGTGGTTTTTATTTTTATGATTTTGTGGATCAAATATATTATAAAAAGTAATTAAAAGTTAAATGAAAGGGTTAAGATTTATAATTGATGTTACCATAATCCATTAACAACCAATTAGTAAGTATTTTGATTTGTGGTTTTTATTTTTAAGATTAAGTAGAACAAATATATAGTTAAAAGTTATTAAAAGTTAAATTAAACGGTTAATAAGTATAATTGATGTTAGCATAATCCATAAAACGGCTAAAAGCGGATAAAGTAATTAAAATGGGAGGGTTGAGTTACAAATCAAATTAGTTCGATTAAAATGGGTAAGTTTTGATGCTGGTAAAACCACGTTTGGTTAACCTTAGTTGGTCTCAGTGATCAATTTGAGTTGTAGTAATTTAAAATGGGTCAAAGGATCAATTTCAAGTTAAGGAAAAAAAAAAAAAAAGCTTAATAACTCATTACTATAACGATACTTTATCCGCATTTATTTAGTTTTAAACATAAATAAACATCTCCTAGTCTACTTTTGTTTAGTTACTCAATTAAATTGACAAAACATGCATATTACGGGTATGTTTTGAAATCACTTGTAATGAATTGTAATACCATAAATTAGGATTATAGTGTGAGATGGAACCAAGTGAATAATGGTTCTATGAAAAGTACAATTCTGCATAATGCTCCAATGTAATTGAGATACATACTAAACTAAGTTTCATCCTAAACACAATCATGTGTTGATCCAAAACAAAAAGTACAATTCTGCATAAACTTTACATGATATCTTTCCTAGTCACTGGCCCCAATAAACAGGGAAGAAAACGGATGAAGCGGCTCTGAACTCGGTTGTAGAGGCGTGTGATTGCGGATTACCTAATTTATGACAACAAGCTATTTCAAAAAGCCATGAAAAACACATATGCGTTTCATTGAGTGTTTTGACTTCGGTCATTTGATATTGGATCCAGACCACGGAGGTGTTGAGGATGTTTTAGGAATGCGGCTGCACCGCGTAAGAGCATTATATCAATTAAACATCACATTCATTCCGTGTGTACAGTTTTTTCATAAATATAAGGCACTATTTCACTTATTACGTTTTTAGTCATTATTTTGGTACATAAAGTCATTAAAAGATGACTTGTGCCACCTTGGATCAGTTTGTGACAAAAGTTAACAGAACTTCACAGCCTTCAAAAATTTATATTCGAATTTAAATATAGATATTATATAATGCACATAGATTACAGGTAATACAAACAGAGACAAAACCATAATGACTCAAGTATTCATATGTACAAAAACAATGACTAAAACAGGACACAAGAATATCATCCGTGCGTTTTATGAAAATAACCCGAAAATGTAATTCATGTGAAAACAAATGTAATGAAAGATGAAGCATCCACTGCAATAGCGCCATGAGGCATTGAAGGATTTTTAGTTTCCATGTGAATACTATATGCGTATGTTTTATAAAATGCTATTGACCGTCGTGCCCATCTTCAGTTTTTCTTACTGGATACGGGTAAAAGCGGCATGCACGACCCATGTCATAAAAATCTAATACCTTCAAAATTCCAAGCTAGGCACTTGACGGTTGCCAGCGAGTGACTTCTGGGGCAAAGTAATTGTTGATCTCTTTTACCTGCAAAATGTTACAATCGGAAAACATTTTATCGTGCAATCCTTCAGCTATCATCAGCAATTGTAGAGGGAGAAAAAAAACATGGTATGAAAATAGAAATGGAAGCATATTAACACACACTATGGAATGACCGATTTCAAAGGACTAACTTATTCAGACCACTTTTACCACTAAACGATTTAACGCTTCCGTTCAGTCTGTGTACATCTTTAATGCACAAATTAATAAAAATTCACGTATGCCTAAGTATGGAGTATGTAACTATTCACTGACCCATGTGCTTCACGTGCCCCTTTTCAAGGAATTTTAATGTTTTGCATTTTTTTTTCTAACGAAAATCAAACAAATTTCATCGAAAACAAATTAATCATAATTTCCTTATTTGCCCACTAATTTCTTCTCTTACGCGACATTAGTCTAAAGTCTAAACAGAAATAAAAAACTTTTTCACATTTCAGTCACATAACTTCCCAAATCTGAACACACCATTTGTAACTATTCGATGCATATAAACACACATAGTTGCAGACATGTTATCTGTGATTAAGGGTTTTCGACTCAATTTTGTGCTAATGAATTGGATAGTCGACTCAAGCAGTTTCATATGTGCCTACTATATATTATATTTATCATGTACTTGTACAATCCAGATTATAAAATATATGACTCATTCAAAAACTATTATCAATTTCTAAGAGATATAGCTATCGTAGTTTGTCAATCAAGAAATTGTATCAAAACTGTGATTGCTTACAATAAATGAAGAATGAAGTTTTGTTTTACTTTTCATTAGCTCCTTGATTTTCTCTCCTCGAACCTACACAAACAAATGCATTAGCACAAGCAAACTAACATTATAGATCAAATCAAACCAAAATTTTCTTATTAACTCACTTTTTAACAAAGAAATCAGGCGATGAACCATCCATATGTAGATTTGTCTTCAACTTACAGTTGTTGAGTTAACATGTTATTTACTAATAAAAATAATAAGAAATAGATAAAATAGCAATTATGGTTTGCCAACCCGAGTACCCGACCAACACCCTCAAAAATTTTACCAATTCGACAACACATCTCATAACTTTGATCTTATATATTTTTGTTTATGTTATATAATAATTGATGCAAAATTTATGAATGGATTGGCTATATAATGGTTTTTCATTGGTGTAATTTTCATCAAGTATTATATAAACATATAAAAATATTAAGAATCAAAGTTGAGAAATTAAGACTTTAAAAAGTCAAATGAGGACAATCATTTTGGGACGGAGGTAGTACTTAAATGTGTTGGGAGGTTTTAAGAATTAGGAGTACCTTTAACAAAGATATAACATCCTCATTGCTTTTCTTATGAGAGTACCCGTGACCTGCACATACTATATCGGTTCATATGCTTTGCAAAACTAATAATAGAAGTTGTCGACTGGAAAAATTTAAGCCATCTAGCACTAATTTGATCCTACTTCTCGACCAAATTATATTTTCACAAAGAAAAAGCCTATATGTTTACAGTTTGCTTGTAGAGTTATTAATATGTTTCCCTTTGTAAACCAAACACAAACGCTATGTCATATATAATCTTGGCGTCACGGTGTCAAATGCTAGAAAAAATGAATTATCTAATGTAGCAGATGATATTGTTAATGATTCTATTTTAGAAACACCTATTTTTTACAAATAATAATAATTAAGATAGTAGATTAGTTCGTCAAAACTCAATTTATGAGACTAATAACACATAATGATAATTCGGAGATTAGTTTACATAAAAAATGATACATATGAGACTAACAAAATTTTAGAAGATTTGAAGAAGAATGAAATGAAAAGCCAAAACACCTAACGCTTTTTGGATTTGTATCAAGAGATCAAGACTTTTCATATTTTATATACTAATGACATGTATTATGTAGATGTCGATAATAAATATATCGATGATGCGGCAGTGTAGTGAACATCCGATATCACCACATGGCCTATAATGATGTGGGGATTGATACCATCAGATTCTTCAGGTTCTATACATGTGTAACGGTCTAATATGGCACCATACCAGTAGCTTAAAGCCCAAACACAACTGGTTAGGCATGAGAAAACCGAGCCGAATCCATTGCCTAACAAAGTATATCATAAACTGGGGTATCGAACCATGGCTCATCACAACATAAATTTTCAAAATTTTATAGTTTAATCTACAGGAGTCCGTGAGTTAAGAATATGAGACCATAGAATTAAAATACTTTCTATCGTATAAAGTCACCTAAAAGAGGATCTAGAATCATTATCCAGTTGTAAAAAAATGTATATAGAAGATCGACAAATAAGAATCTAAAGCTCTATATGACTGCAATTGTTAAAAGTTATGTGTCTTACCTCACATTGTCCACGTCAAATAACAGAAGACATGATATCCAACTTTACCTCACGGTTACGAAAACTTTACCTAAGAGAAGTGCATATACAATATAGATCATTATTAACTTGACAAAATGGCATATAGAAGTGCATAGGAGTAGTAACGTTATGGATAGCAGCCACATTTAACTGCCAAAATTAATAAACCTAAATACAGAGGAAAGTAGAATAAAAAGCAAATTGTTGTAAACTTAACAAATACCTTGTTGGATCCCGATGTGAAATTAGCCACTTTGGTACTATCTTTCAACTAATAATTTGAAGAATCAATAGGTTTCTAGAAACCCTTACCGATTCCACCATCTTTGGGTTTACTCCTTTATTTAAATTCAGTCAAGTCGATCTTCAAACTCTAAAAGTAGATTAAGTAACTGTTATTTAAGTTTCATTATAAGAATATCCATAAGGCTGCTGACTCTACTTCACTTTCGTAATCATTGTTATATCGTCAAGTAGACCAAATACTTAAATCCTTTGAGCGTCAACAAAAACCTCATAAAAGTGTTTAAATAGTACAAATGAGCATGAACTTGTTACCTTATTTTAGAATAAGCTAATTTTCAAGGCGTTTGGATAGGCGTATGGGCAACAGATTTGACATCCTCAAATAGTTGTTTATATTTAAAAATATGCATACTCACATTTGCATCTGAATTAGCAACGTTATTATCATATAATGTAGAGATAATAGTTAGTTTAGTCGAATTACCTCTTTCATGGAGTTTTGTCATCATCGCACCTTAACCTAGAATGGCAACTTAGCCGTAACATAATTCAACACTTAAGCTTTCGACAATGACCGAAGTAAATTTATTATACTATAACTTGAATATATATAGCTATGGGTATTGTGAAAAAGCCGAAAAAATATGAACGAAAGCGCAATTTTAGATACTACATGTGCAACTCACAAACGGAAATCACACAAAATAAATGCAAAAACATACCTCTACACGAATATACATGTCTGTGTCCAAGTTTTTCACCTACAATCAAACATGATATCCTAATATACAAGCAAAAACAATAATGAAACTCACATTAACGAACCATATGTTCTTTTATACATGCTTATGTGATAAGTGAAGTACCTGATTAAATCTAGAAAGATTCTTGACATGACCACAAGTTGAGATCATAGTCGCTACATGAGAATTTATAAGTGAATATTGTAACGTGTTCATAACATAACCACACTAACCTGTAAAGACGATGTCTAACCTCCAATGAGCTGCAAACAAATCAACATATGCATACACGGCAACAAAGTTTCATCATTAGGGTTTTGAGAGAAAATAGACAAACCTTTTTCTGTAAAAAAAAGAGAGCATAAAACGGATTGGTTGATGATTTTTTTTTATGTCGATCGTGTTTAAGGGATTAGAGGAAAATATCTTGTAAATAATATATATCATATTTTTATTTAATTGTTATCTTCATAATATACATTCCTAAATTACAAATTCAAGTATTTTTTAAACATCTCCTTATTTGTATTGAATTGAAAGATATAAATCAAAAAACAACTTACTCTAGTGGTAAGTTGTTTACAAAACTCATGAAACTATTGTCTTATTTTTAATTAAACAATTTTAAAATTCAAAATTAACAAATAAAAAACGAAATTTAAAATTTACAAAAATAAAATTGTACATATATTTAAAAAAAAAGCCACATGTCATTAAAAATAATAATAAAAAAATGCCACATAAATACATTGATGACGTGGAATAATGACATGGCATTATATGTGGCATGCCTCCTCTTATATATAATGTATAGATATGTATATGGTATCTTTTGTGTGGGTTAATTCGAAGGCTTATTCATATGTAAAAATTGAAAAGCCAATAGGTTCAATTTAAAATAACTTATGAGCTTATAAACTTGAGCTTATAGCTTAGTTAACTTGACAAGCTTATATGCCATAAGAGTTGATCTTATTAACTTTCTAACTTTTATATAAGCTCTTAAACTCGTCAAATAACCTTATATGAACACCGTAACTTATGTTCGATAAAATTACTTGTTCATTTCGACATATGATTTCACACTTTCATATTGGATTATATTTTTATAAACAATCAATTGGCCCCAATAAGCAAATTCTAATAGATTATGAGCATAATGCTTTTGAATGTCCAATGTAGCCCATATAATATCCAAATTCAAATTGGCGGGCAGATTTCTCCTATAATTTGGTTAGGGTTTGTTACAAGTCGCATATCAGCATTAGTAAGTTCTTCAAAATTTTAATTTTCTGTTTATCGAATATATCGTTTCATATGCAATGATATTGACATGTTCATTCAATATATGCTTCTTTTTTTGTAGTTGATTCATATAAATGTATTTAGCTTGACTAGACATTAGAACTCAACTATGTGGCCTGGCGGCTATCAAAATTTTGTGAACAAAATTGACATCAGCTTTAGGACAATAAGTTAGCGGGTAGTCTCGATCTTTATTAGTCATGACATGACTTGATTGTCATGATTTGCTTCGTTTAACGTAGTTACTTATTTAAAAGAAAGTCATGAGTACTTGATGCATAAGTGTTTAGATTGCCTTGACTAAGTGAAATCGTTATTTAAATATAGGCACACAAATGAATGTACTATAACATAACACTTTTTATGAGTACCTCACTAGTAGACTTACTATGACAACAACAACATTCAATCCACGTCATATTTGGGTACGGATGAGGTAAGATATAGACAATAATCATACGCTTATCCAAAAAGAGAGACGTGCATTTTGAAATACTTCCGGAAGGAGTGAGTGTGTGTGTATAAGAGTGTAAGGATATATTTAGACTATATGTCCGTACGAAAAAAATCATATAAGCATAGAATATGCACTAGGAAGGTTAACTTTCGACCTTTGGCTGCTATGAAAATCTCGTTGGTTTCTTTGTTGGCAAGAATATTGCCTTCCCGATTGTTCAAAACTATGTCACAAATACGTGGGGTAAGTTTGGTTTGAAGAAGGTTTATGAAAAATGATGCGGGTGTTTTCCTCTTTAAGTTCGAATCTAAAGAGGGCATGGATAAGGTGCTTCAGCGGGGCCCTTGGTTAATCCGTAACTCGCCTCTCATTCTTACCAAATGGACTCCTGATGTGTCACTAACCAAAAGTGAACCAAAGTTCCTGTGTGGATTAAAATGCATAATGTGCCTTTACTTGCATATTCTGAAGATGGCTTGAGCTTAATAGCTACAAGTTGGCAAACGATTATGTTAGATGCTTTACAAGCTCAATGTGTGTTGATTCTTGGGGGCGATTAGCTTTGCTCGTGCTTTAGTGGAATTATCATCATATTCTGAATTAAAACGCGAAGGTACTATGGCTATCCCCAAAAAGGATGATAGTGATTTTACTACGGCATCAGGTTGACTATTAATGGAAGCCTCCTCATTGTGAGTGTAAAGTGTTTGGCCATGATCGTATCAGTTGTCCTAAATGTGTTAAGGAGGCGGTTTGTAGTAACATTAATGTGGCTCGAAGCTTCTACTACTTTGGAGAAGACGAATGATGGTTTCGGTGAGGTACAATCGTAGGCTAAAGGTAAAAAGGTTGGGGTTCAAATGCCTCAGAAAAAGCCGTCTCGTGGTATTGGTGTGGGTAAAGGGGCTAAATTTAAGCCTTCAAAGCCTAAGCAGGTGTATGTAGCAGTGCCGAAGAAACAAGATGCTAAGAAGGAGAAAATTAATAATTAGGCAAGTACGAGTGGGACGACAGTTGCTACATCAAACCCATTTGATGCTCTTGCTATGGATGATACTGATGAGGCTTGTATTCCTAGTGTTACAATCAATGGGACTAAGGACGGGGGCTGATTTGGATGTTGAGAATGGTATTCCTTGTCCTACTCCTATTGTTGAGAAAATTGGGAAGCTTAAAAAGCTAATTATTGATGGGAAAGCTACTCTTGTAGATGATGATGGTCATCCTCTTATAAAGGTTGATTATCCGGGTAATAAAAATGAAGCTAAGGTGGATGGGTCTCAAAAAGGCGGTAAGGATTAGCAAAAAGTGACTT